>OY986043.1:39815114-40182614 GCA_963920215.1 Nineta flava | reverse complement strand
TTGTTCTTTTTTTAAATTCTAAATTAAACACTCATTTTAAAATTGTAATTTTTTTTATTTGATACGATACCGCACTAGTGAAATAAACGAAACTACCGAATAATTTAAAAAAATGTATTCCTTTTTTATTGTGAAAACCTTAATTCTTGAACAATGCAATTGTTTTTAAATTATCCTTTAGAGTACATGTTTCCCGGACGATGTACCAGTTTTTAAACCTGTTTAATTAACCTAATAATTAATTAATTTGCAGTTATTCTGCGTAAAATGAAAAAAAAAACGCATCTTTCTAGCATGTAAAGTTGTAAATGGGTGATTTTTGTGGGCGTTTTTTCCTTTTTCAAGAGGTCGGCGAATGAAAATATTTAAGTTTATCGAATAAGCTTAATTCTCCACCAAATGTAAAAAACCCCATCTTTCTATCATAAATAGAAGTTAAAAGAGTAGTTAAGGGTGTTGTTTTACCATTTTTTTAAGGGGTGGTGGTTAAAAATTTTAAGTTTTTCTAATTACCTTCTTAATTTGTAGCTATTAAGCGTCAAATGCAAAAAACCGCATCTTTCTTGCATGCATAGAAGAAAAAGGGTAGTTTTAGGGGTGTTTTTCCCATTTCCGAATGGTTAAGATGGGAAAATTTACTGTTATAAAATAATCTTGTTATTTTAATACTATTTCACGTTGAATAAAAAAAATCCGATCTTTCTACATGAATAGAAGTGAAATGCGTAGTTTACGGGGTGTTTTTCCCCTTTTTGGGGATTGCGATGTAGCTTATGAAATTTTCGAGGTATTCTGTTAATATGATCTTTATTTCGGGTCGATTGGTGAAAATCTCATCTTTCTACCATGAATAGAAGGAAAGGGTAGTTTTAGAGGTGCAAAAAACTGAAATGCAAAAAACTGCATCTTTCAAACATGTATAGAAGAAAAAGGTAGATTTAGAGGTGTTTATCTCATTTGCGAAGGGTAACGATGGAAAAATATATATATTTTGGGTCGATTGGTGAAAACTCCAGCTTTCTAGCATGAATAGAAGTTAAATATATACATTGTCCAAACTAATTAGCATTATTAGTATTATTTACAGATATATATATATATTCAATATATATATATATATATATATATATATATATATATATATATATATATATATATATACATATATATATATATATATATATACTTATATAAATATATATATATATATATATATATATATATATATAAATATGTCGGAGTTGCATAATTGGGAGCATGGTCGTTTGAACCAGTATATATGTTGTCAGGCATTGTTGTTTTTATAAAATACAAACACTTACCAATTTCCAATAGCACACTGAAAACTGCATTTTCACAAACACGCACTAGTCTACAATAATACCCGGTGTCCCGCACTTTCACAATCAGTAATTACAAATAGTTGGTTCAACCTACGACACAGTAAGTTGGCTCCAGTAAACAATACAGATACAACACGAATAATACTAACAAATGCCATACCACGGTTATCTCATCAATAAACATAATTAATTATACTAGTCCAAAAGGGCTACCAACAATCCAAACGCTATTTCCATGTGAACTTTCAGCAGAGTTCAGTTGATACTAATACGCAACTGCACGATACGGTTTGTACTCGGGTGCTGTCCTCTCAGAACTGACTATCCTGCTTCCTTTTTGAAACTCACCCCCCTTCCTTGATGTTTGTAAAAAATATTGGAAAGGGGTCATTCTATTACTACATTATATTTATGTACCATCTCTGGTATATCACAAAAATAGGTTTATTAACATCCGTACCGTACAAGTAGAGAGCCACACGTGCCCCTTCGACCGAACCCTTACTTACTGTGTTAATTGATAATCTTAAAGCATTTATTCTTTATTGCACTTTTAGACAATTTATTTTATTCTAAGAATATATAAGTACCGATAATATCTAATTTCCGGACCTCTATGTCTGGAGGATCCTTTATGTCGGACATACTGTAATAAAATAAACCTTTTCTTAAAAAAATAGTTTCTTTGTACTTATAAATGTAAGTGTTTAAAATCTCCAAATGTGAATTTGTCCTTTGCACAAATTCAACATCCGACATATATAAATTCTTTACAATTTCAGATTAACATTCACATTATCAAGAAAGAAGTGAGTTTTTATATATTGTCTTTAGCACTGTCATGACTAAATTTAAATAATGAGAGAAAAAAAACGAATTAATAAAACGTATTAATATTTATAAATATATATATTAATCTATATGTATATATATATTAGCATATATTATCATTCGTTTTTTTTCTTTCATTATTTAAATTTAGTCATGATAGTGCACAATTTAGTGACTGACATTGCTAAAGACAATATATAAAAACTCTTTTTTCTTGATAATGTGAATGTTAATCTGAAATTGTAAAGTATTTTTAAACTTAAAGAGACGACAGCCTGTGTTTAGATCAATGCGTATTGGAATATCGAAATTTTTACTAGAAAATAGGCATGCGATATAAATTGGTTGTTGATGCATGATGAAATTCTGTTCGTTGGGAATGATGATTTAAAATTTTTTCTATCAAATTTCAAAATTATAGCATATTTATCAACTATCCTTTCTAGTTGTAAGAAATAATTAGACGAAGTACTAAATGGGTTGCTTAAGTTTCGCGTGTTTCCATTTTGTTTCATGAAATAAAAATACCTAATAAAATCGTTTAATAAAAATTTGAATCATATTTAAGTTAAAAAAATTGTTTTTGCGTCAGTGCCCGAAGTTACCTTCTGATATATCTTTAATATAGTAAGATCGTCTTCATGTGTCTTTCACATTATGATGACATTTGTAAACTGAATAGAAGAGTTCAGATTTATAAACTATACAAAAAAAGAACAGAAAATAATAGAATTAAACGATGGTTGGACGAAAGAACTTTTTTTAGGTTATATACGTCGGCTGTAAATTATCATCATTTATCTATTTATAAGCCTAGGAGTATATATTATCAAGAGATAGATACATCTCCGTGTACTGCAGCTATCAAGTTTTATACGTGTACCTATAAGGTGTTCCACGAGCCATTTATTACTGTGGCAATCAAAAAAGGCTATCAAATTAATTTATATTTAATTGGAAGAATTTTTTTTATTATAATTTTTAATTAAATATTTATAAGTGTATTTTTATTTCACTTTCATTGTATTATCTCAAATTTTAATAATAATGTACCACGAACATGATCTTTGCACGAATACGATATTAAATTATAAATAAACTACTGTACTATTAGCCGGAGATCTTGGAGGTTAAATATCCTATGAATAAAATAATGAACAATTTTGTATGAAGTAGTACTACCACAGACTTAAAAGGCGTTACCTTTGAATTTGGAAAACTTTTCACACATGCTAAAATATGAAACCACATGCGGTTATGATTTTATTTATACCAAAATAAAAGTTTCGATTAGCTAGATACAAATTAGCTTGGGTGCCAAGCCTAATTTACCCACAACCGTCAGTCGTTCAACATTAAAGGTTTTTCTAATGTTTTCTAATACATGGATATTTTCATATAATACATGGATGTTGTCATATAATACATGGATGTTTTAATAAAAAAATTAATCTTTGGACTCTATAATTCCTTAAAATCGCATCCTCATGGTGTCCAAGTTTTAATTATTGGAATTTTTGTGTTCTAATGTATCTAAATGAGGTAGGTAGCACCATAGGCTGTGTCGTGCGCTTGAAAAGGACACACCTATCTAAAAGAAAAGGAATGCATTTTTTATAGGAAACGTCAATTATTTTTCTATTGACTTATTAAAGTAAAAAATATATAAACCTTAGAAATTAGTGTAAGACTGATACAATGTCATTTACTCATCACCATAATCTAAAATATAACTTCCATCGTCTATGGTATCTGATGAAATAATATCTTCTATATGAAGTGGTATTGGGTACGAGGAAATGAAACGGTGGACCTATTAGCTAAAGAAGGGCCACTCAATGGAGATGACAGCATATATTTACCATCATACAGCGATCTCTGTGCAGAGTGTCGAGCACAGACTATGGAAGAGTGGAAAGCAGAATGGGAATATAACAGCAAAATAAAAGGCACTGCAATAGCCGCACTACGACC
The DNA here is from genome assembly GCA_963920215.1 of Nineta flava. Classification (NCBI taxonomy): domain Eukaryota; kingdom Metazoa; phylum Arthropoda; class Insecta; order Neuroptera; family Chrysopidae; genus Nineta; species Nineta flava. The sequence goes on along the minus strand of OY986043.1, from coordinate 40,178,466 downwards.
TACTCCCATTCTAAAGCCTTGGTTCGACGGCCTGCAGCTCGACCGTAACACAATCGTGACCATTGGTAGACTAAGAACTGGTCACAACTGTCTACCAAGGCATTTACACAAAATCAACCCAAACAATATTGCAAATTGCGTTTGTGGTCACGATTGTTGTGATGAAAACCATGTACTCCTTGAGTGTCCCCTACTTTCACACCAAAGAGCCATACTATATAGAAACCTTAAGTCCCAAAATGTCGCACTTCCTATAAATATTACTCACCTCCTGTCTCTAAACAACAAAACTGTCCTTAAATCGATAGCCGTATTCCTTAAATCTTTCAACACCTCTGTCTAAATCCCCCTCCAAAATACACTATACTGTCTGTATTAAATGTTACACTGATTTTTCTCTACTGTTAAACAATCCATGACCCCCAACATCTAATGTTTGTGATCTATTCTCAGCCCCGATGGGTCTCGGTAGCGACTCCCCCAATCCCGTGTCTTACATCCTAGCGTCTACGTATTGTCCTCAGTTATTTTTTGAATTTTCTGATTTGTTTTTTATATTCTTTAACATTTTTTAACATAATTTTTATTTTTTTTTCACAGGAAATAATTGTTTTATTTTTATTTTTTCGAATATATTATTTAATTTTTTATTCTTAACGTATTGTAAAACCATATTGTTAATGGCTTTAATGGCTTAATGGCCCTTGCCAAATTATTTTAAATAAAAAATAAAATAAAAAAAGTGGTATTGGACTTCCATAGAATATAATGGTGTTATAAATAAATTATCTGTATCGTAAAGCCAACATAAATCTGTTATTTCTAAAACAATGCAATGTTTTTTTCACACACATGTACATGTGGGTAAGTTTCCAAAGTAAATATTTCATTGATATTTTCATTGAAGCAAGTAGTTTATCCTCATTTAATTATTCACCAACGTCCGATGTTGTAGAACATGAAAAAATGAACATTTCACAAGAAGTTGAGATATGTTTTTTTTTATTAATGTGATCAACAGAATATTGTAACTTGTTATCTTGTATATATACGTATATATGCAAAAATGGGTGAAAAAAAAACGGCAATACAAATACGCAATTCAGAAAGTCCAAAATTTGATCGTTTATTTATCAATTTAGGCGGTTTTCATATACAAATGGCTTTTAACAAGCCTATTAGTAGTTATATGGAATTCAGTAGCATTGCTAGCGTTATAGTTAACGAGACAGTCTTAGCTGCTGGTTCTGTAAATATGTTTTCTATCTAGCAAACATTTCAACAGATGCATATGGATGCTTCCACTGTTGATGATTGCTTTGCAAAAAAGCATATTGATATAATTTATCATTTCTATACACGAAATAGAACCTTCGTTGTTAATTGATAATTTAAACTTAGTTTTACGAAAGCCAGTTGATGCATACATCCCTTGAAATTTCTATAACATTAAAATAAATAATCAAAAAATAGAAAGTAATATCGATGAAATATCTACTGGTAAACACGGGAGAACAGCACAATGTTATTTGCAGTATATTGAATTAGTAATCTTTTATTTTAGATTTTGTCGAAGTGATTTTGACTTATATCGATTCATTATATAATATGGCTAACTTATTTTTGTATTCAATCAACAAAATTATTGCCGATGGATTATTTTATATTGTGGCAATCGTATGCAATTGAAAAAAAATTTCCCATTATTAAATGATTTTCTAAAGGAGCATTCGGTGTGAAAAGAACTAACAGCATTCTTTCCAGATCGTCTGTTGACTTGGCATTTGAGCAAACTATTAACTCCGACGCTGCAAGTTCATTAACAGGAATCACACACTTTAGTACTTAAAAGCGGCCCAACAGCAAGACGAAGAAAAATAATTTCAAAAATTATCGATGAAATTAACTTAAGGTTGATTGGACACATGAATAAGTAAAATCGGCAATGTATAGATAAAAATCTGAATTTTTTATATGTTATTAATTGCTAACTCATAAGTATAAAATAACCCTTTGAAAAATATCTGACGAAGGGTTTTCATATAAATAATCATTAAAAATTGGAATTTTAACATGTTGCAGTAACTCCCGCTTTCCAGCATATCCACACGAATTACCACATTTAAATTTACAAAATATAATATTTTAAATTTCTGGTGGAGCAGGACTTTGCGTCATTGTCATTGGAAAATAATAATTTCTCTAACTCGTCCATCCCCAATCATTTGGTTGCAGTTCGTTCCTAAGTCATAATTGAACTTGTACCCTTTGGATCTTATCCGTTTAATACCCCCACCCCTCCCAGTGAAAACGGTTGACAATGAGTAAAAATGGGTGAAAATGGTTGATTAGAGCCAAAGAAAGTGATTCAAAGAAGCAAAAAGTCCTTTTCCATGAAATCTTTAAAATTAAAGTATGTTTTATTTTTCAGGGTTTTAACGAAAACAAATTTTTTACAATGTTAAATTGTCGCACCCCCCAACAAACTACCCCGAACTAAAAAAATACCCTCCCAACCCAAGCCTTTTCGCCCTTGAAATCCTTAGAACTGAAAAATTTTGTTTTTCATTTTTAAGTAAAAAATATAGTAAAAAAATTTTTTACAAAACTAAATTGTCGCGGGATTGGGTTGGGTTAAGGATTTCAAAAACGGAAAGGACTTTTTCTTCCTTGGAATCAGTTCTTGTGACACATTTCCACCTATTTTCAACCATTTTTACTGGTTGAAAAATTAGTTTAATTAATTAATTAAAATAAAAAAAATATATATTAAATTTAAAAATTAAAATTTTACTTAATTTATTAATTTAAAAAAAAATTTTTTTTAATGAAAAGTTATTTTCAATTGAAATTACGCCTTGAAAATACGAGATTTAACCAAAATTTTTGCAATAAACGGTGCCTTTTGACAAATTAAAATTTTTCAAATTTTTCCAATACTCACCTATTATTAATAAAGATTTATAACCAATTTTAAAGATTTATAACCAATTTACCAAAATAAATGTTTTTTTGCACATAATTAGTTACTAATAATTGTTAAAAAATTTTTTTACTTCTCCACCTGGATCGTATAAGTTACATATAATATTTTCATTGGAATTTTAATTTTTAGTATTTACTTTTACTAGTCAAAAGTTATAGCCATTTTTGTACGGAGCATACTTCATGAATCACCCGTGTGTACTGTGGGGACGGTTATGTGACCTTAATTAAAAATTTCATAGCTCCCAGATATTTGATCCTAATAAAAATTTGTATACATGCTTTTTACGTAAAACTTCCTCCTCTTTAGATTGGTGAAGACAGTTTTTGCAAAAAAATTTAATTTTCAAAGTTTTTTGTACTTATTTTCCGAAAAACCATATTTTTGTACCTATTTTCTTTAATAACTTTGTTAGCCGCCCTCAGACAGACTAATTTTTAACACATATTACTGATCCACTTTAGAAGATCAAATTCAAAAATCCTCACTGTTACTCCAAATTCTGAGGCTGTTTCCTCATTTTATTCCACTATTTGTCATAATCAGACATTACACAATATTATTAGCCGCAAGGTTCTATAAAAAATAAATTTGGTATCACAATAAGAAATTTTAAAAATCTTTCCACTACTTTTAGGTACTTTTATAAAAAAAAGTAGCTCAGTCTAAATGTGAGGGGTAGGATTTCAACTATGTAATAAACCATATCGATTCAGTAATCTATAATTTAAAATATTACAAGCAATTTAAAAATCTTACTAGTATATTGATGCAATATTTTTATGAACAAACTATTTTTATGTATGGGGACCGTGCTTCGGACTTTTACGCTAACTGGTGGCAAAAATATTAATCTAATGGGAGCATTTATTCATACACATTTTTCGTCGTTTGAGCTGTGCTGACCATGTACATGATCTTTAATTACAGTTAAAATTCGTACTTTATTATTTTTTATTTCACTAATAAAATACCAGAAACGCTAACTTCGGCAGTAGTGCTGCCTCTATATTTCGTGGACGGTCCATATATTATGTTATTATTATTAGAGGCACCTACCGAATTATAATCTATATAGTAGTAAAAGGAAAAACGAGTCTTCTTTCAGTACGGGAACAAAATTCCCTTTTAACTAACTTCAAAGGTGTGTGCATATTTATTTCAGAAAAAAGTTGTTAACACTAAACAGTAACGACTAAGTTGAAAATTGTGCAAAAAATATTTTTCTAATTTAAACTATTCGTCTATTTGCTGTACCGGTGTAAAAGTCCTACGTAATATTCTAAGACAGTAAAACAGTGTTACATATCATTTTCGGTTTTGATACCACATAGTAGTGGATATTCTTTCAATTAATGTAACATAGCACAAAAAAAATCCTTGTTCCTAATCCAACAATACCAATTGTTATAGTTTCGAATTTAACAATTACAAACTAAAAATAGTACAAAAGCAAAAATTTTTGCATGCTTACACGAGCATAAAGTTAATAATTTAGTAGCTTTAATCCTAAAACCTCGTTAATTTAGGCATAATTTAACAATAGCTGCATTTTTTAAGTTATTTAAAAATATACAAAAAAATAATACAAAATAAACTTATATAGTTCGGAATTAATGAAAGAAAAGTTTATTTTTGTTCTTTAAGAATTTAAAAACAACGGAAACTCATTCTTTTTTCTGCTAAAAATAATGTTCATAAATGTTTTCAGAAATTTTTTATTATAATATCAGATTTCCTTTACTGTAGTAGTATAAAGCCAGTAGCTATAATAATAAGGTATCTCAATATACAACTTAGTACAGTATCACAACTTGGTACTTTTGTTGACAAAAACGGAATTATATTGTTTACTAGAGCTGCGTTGTATGATAAAGAAATACGAATAGTTAAAATTAAATGATTGTTCGACGGTGCCATTTCTACACCCATGTTACATTAATGAATTGATTTGAATGGTGTAGAATTAATAGTTTGTTCTATAAATGGTATTTTACATTTTGCGTTGTTGTCATAGCCAAGATTTGTTTAAATTATGTATACTTAAATTATGTATAGTTTGTATATTTTATGTGAACAACGTATACCTTATATACTTTATACGTTATATGAACAACGTATCTAAAAACATTTTTCAATATATCTTTACATAGTATAAAATAAAGTCCCCCAGCCGCGTCTGTCTGCCTGTTCGCGATTTACTCAAAAACTACTACACCGATTTTCATGCTGTTTTCACCATTGGATATAGTAGTTTTTGAGGAAGGTTTTAGTATATAATTTGTCAAGTTTTTGTAAAACATTGGTCCTTAAATATTATAAAAATGATTCATGAGGAAATGATATAATAATAGCTTTTGATTTTCATTGATGGCAGTAAAACTATATTCCTACACATTAGTGTATATATGTGGTGTATATAAGTGGTGTAGAAAATATTATGTTACTTGGTTATAAGGGCGTTACAAAATTTTTGCGGGCGAATCCGTGACGGGTAATGCTAGTTATACATACTCATTAAAACTAATCAAGAAAGAACAAGTAATGTAACAATTAACTAGAATTCATTATTTGAACACACAATATATACTGAGTTGTGTATCAATCTTTGAATTGTTAATAATTGAATTGTAAATGTTTATTTTGTACGACCAATAGTGAAACAGTTAACCAGTAAACCAAATTACAAATTCAATTACCACGTGGAAACCATTTTATCCGCCATTTTTACTAACAGCCAAAAATCCAAAAGTGGATACTAATATTCGGATATTGGGATCCAACCATTCAATAAACCAATTTTCATTGGACAATTAATGCAATGTAATTCAATCTCCAAATGAGCAACCCGATTTACACTGCACAAATTCAAATATAACAGGGTATTCTTGAATATTTACTAATTAATATAGTCAAATCAATATCCTATTGAACGACAATTTTTTATTTTCCCCTCACTAATACTGTATATCCATAGGCCCTTGACGATCCGGCTCGAAGGGCCAAACTGTTCAATGTATGACTTATTATCGAAACTTATTTTAACTTTCTTATAAACGAAGGGACCATCTGGCACATTTGATGAATGAAATTATAAATCTTGATTATTTAAAACACAAAATATGTTTCGGAATAAATACAAAAAAAAAACTTAAATCAAAATTAATAAAATAATAAACACACTCAACAACTTTCAGCACCCGCCTGCCTGTGCTTAGCCAGAAAAAATCTATTATCGATTTTAATGTGACTCAGTCATAATCAAATATAATCAAAAAAAACTAAAAGCGTGTTTTTAAACACCAGCAAATCTCCCAATAACCGTAATTCCGCCTTGTAGGAACAATTACTATTTTAATATCTAATTACTAGGGTAATTGGAAATCAAACTATCACCTCTATGTAGAGTATACAATCATTGACCTCCATAGACAATTCTCTAGAGAATACACAATTGGTACAAATATATCCCCGAAAACGGGGAAAAACACCAAAAATTAGCTTTTTTATAAAATTATTGTGTTTTTTGCATGGTCGTTTAATAATACTTTAAGGCAAAACAGGAGTTTTAGCAAATTGAATATGTCATTTAAGTTGAGCAATTTGAATAAAAATTTGCATCCATTATTTAGTCTGTATCAATAAGGGTACATTAATTTATATATTTGAATAATAAGTTTTCAAATATTTTGAAGCAAGTAGTTTAGATACATATGGACAATTATGGCTAACTTTTAAAGCATAGAAAACTTTATTTTATATTGATAGAATGCCTTCGACGGAGAATAATTTGAAATTTACGACGAATATCGAAGAACTTCAATTTTTCTAACCCCACCATTCATAAATTTGGAAAACTCCCAAAAAATTCTTTTTCACTTCTAGGCATGCTAGAAGGATGCGGTTTTCATATTCGACGCGGAATAACTTGAAACTTGTAAAGAAATATCGGGAAACTATAATTTTCTCAACGCACTCCATCCACTTCATCTCCGAAAATGTGGAAAAACAAAAAAAAATACCTTTTTTACTTCTAATCATGTTAGAAGGTTGCGGTTTCTTGTAATCTTTCTATGACGAAAAGCCAAGGCCGAAGGCCTCTTTGGGATTCAAGGGGTGGAGCCCTATAGCAAGCCGAGTGAGTTAGCGTTATATAACGCGAAGCTATCTCCTTTATAAATGTGAATCTACTTAGAAAGAAAAATAGTTATGTAACGCAAAGCATAACAAAACGCTAAGCGTCATGTGCGAAGCGTTACTTGACTCGAAGCGTTCGGCTTTGTATATTTAAGCGTTGCAAAAAGCAGTGATATCCATTCCATAACATAAATGTAAAAAAGGATCGAGTTTTCGGGGAGATACTTCATACAAAATAGTTGCTCCTAGTGATATGGAAGACTGGCCCAAGTTATTTACATTGTGTATGAAAATAATATTTAATATTTAGTTTATTTTTTGCAAGTTTTTTGTTTGTTTTGAATATTTTAAAATCTTTAAACTTGCCAAGATAAAATATTAAACACATAGTCAATTTATATTCACTTTCATACACTATGTTAATAACGAATCCCTGTCTTCCATTTCACTGCTTTTTACGGAGCAACTATTATTTCTCGGGGAAGTATCGGGGAAGTATCTCCCCGAAAACTCATCCCATTTTTACGTTTATGTTTTTAATAGGGTTATATGCTAACAGTTTTTTCTTACAATTGTCGTTATTATAATTTAATTTAACATTCATTATGACTTCTTTTTCTGAGAAAATTTGCGTAGGCTACATGGCTCCTATCTGAGAAATTTGACTAACTTATTCATAATAAATAACGTCTTCTCATTTCTGCTGTATTTGCCCTTTTTAGAAACAAAAAATATAAAACTAAAATAATTATAAATGACAAAATAATTGTTTTCATACGAAAATGAAATATTATTTAATCCAGTGGTGTGTAAATAAAATATTGTATCAGTATTATAATGGCAGCCCCCACAAATCCATCGATCCATCCACCTTACTATATCGATGGTACACACCATACATGAATGTTGTTAAATCCAATAATTGTAGTATTTGTAACCGATACACAATCATAAGAGGATATTTTGAATGTGTGTTTTATTATAATCGTAGTAACATGAACGCAATGAAACAAAATATGTACCCTTCGGGAATACACACATAACAGTTCAGTTGATTTTATTATTAGTTCAACGTCCAACAGCATAATACATCCCTGTTTTATAAACTCAATTACATGCATGTATTTTTAGGATGCCGTTGTTGATTAAAATTATAATTTTCATGTAATTTTTGTTAACCGACGAAAAAAACAGAGGAGTTTCGCAAGTCAAAAGTTTTTTTTTAAATGTATGAGCACGCATAACTTTTTACAGAATAGTTCGATTTCAATAATTCTGTTTAATTGAATAGGGTATACTTCGAAGTTGGTACCATATAAATTTGAAAACTTACGCGCCTAAGGGTAGAAAAGTAGGGAATGATTAATTGTTCACCCACTGAATTTTCATCAGTAAAACGATTATGGCGAAACTTGGCACACATATGTAGTTCTAATGACACTATAACATGACAGAGACCTAAAGTTGATCTAATAACGGAGAAGAGAGACAGTCGAGGTAACTACTCAACGGCTTACAGCAGCTACTTCGTGTTCTGGCTTATTCATTCAATACAAGTTTTAAGTATGAATTTTACAAGTAGGTAATAAAAAAATTACTAGCTATTAATTAGGTAGTACATTTTAACCACAACAAAATAAAAATAAAAACTTTTTAACAAAAAATTAAACCTTCAAAAAAAGGGCGAACTGAAAAGCAAAAAATAAAAAAGAACCTTTTTAATCTCAGTCCTACACTAATGTAAATACCTTAATAATTTTGAGTCGCTGTAACCCGTTGCTGTTGACATCAATTTTTGTGGTCCATAGTACAAAAAAAAAGATCAAGTAAAGCTTGAAAGTGTCGCCAATGGCATCTTTAAATATATTTTTCATTAAAAACTTCATCTACTTGTCTTACACAATTAACATTTTTAGAATAATGTGAAGTAACCTGAATAATGTAAACAAATGTATTCCACTTACATAAGGTGCTCACATTTTAAACTCGAAGTCTTTTACCCCAACCTTCTTTTTCGAGAAACCGGTTGTTAAATTTAATTTTAAAACTACTTGATGACTGACTTCGAAGTTCCCCTTACGTGCATACAATAGTCAAAACAAATAATTTCAGCTCTAACTTTATATTTATTATTTCATTTAATGAATTAAATTAAATTAACTTTTCCAGGAAAATTTTTTTTCTCGAAAAGAAACCAATATAGACAGAGAAAGCATGAGAGAGAAAAATTTTATTTTTAAATACTCAATCTAAAAATAATATGAATCTTAGAAAAAAGTAGTGACGAACTAAAATTGTTTTTTTAAATATCTAGGAAATATCTTAAGATGCCCTAGTACCGCCCCTGGAATAATTAAATTAAATGTAAATACATCAAAATCGTCACTCATTATTACTAAAAACATACCACGTGTAATCGAAGTCAGTCAAGTAGTTTTAAAATTAAATAAAACAACCAGTTTCTCGAAAAAGAAGCTTGGGGTAAAAGACTTCGAGTTTAAAATGTGAGCACCTTGTGTAAGTGGAATACATTTGTTTACATTATTTAGGTTACTTGACATTATTCTAAAAATGTTAATTGTGTAAGACAAGTAGATGAAGTTTTTAATGAAAAATATATTTAAAGATGCCATTGGCGACACTTCGAAGCTTTACTTGATCTTTTTTTTTGTACTATGGACCACAAAAATTGATGTCAACAGCAACGGGTTACAGCGACTCAAAATTATTTAGGTATTTACATTGGTGTAGGACTGAGATTAAAAAGGTTCTTTTTTATTTTTTGCTTTTCAGTTCACTCTTTTTTTGAAGGTTTAATTTTTTGTTAAATTATTTATTTAAAAGTAGAAGGGCAACTTATTTAAACCATATTTTATTCATTTATTTAATACTTAGTATTAAATATATGTTTCCTCCCCGTCATTTTGAAAATAGACTGATCCACTCAAACTGTGACGACATTCGAGGCTTCTTTACAAATTAATATACTTCTAACTTATTTTCGTCAGTTTTTTGGAAAAAATTTAATAAATTATCTTGATGATGTGATATTGGAAACAAAAAATAATCAATGGTTCCAATGTGTCAAAGCAGCCCACTTCGGACAGATTGTTCGAGACTGGCTGCACGAAAATTACCCCGAGCGGTAACTACCCCAAACGTACCTCGATTGGTCGTTTAGGATCAGTTGCTTGGTCCCTTAGGTATCCTGATATTCATATTTTGGATTTTTTTTTGTGGGGTGTTGTAAAAGGAAAGGTGTATGAAACGATTGTTAACATACGAGACGATCTAAGTCTTAGAATCCGAAATGAAATCCACGAAATGAAACAAACAAAATCCGATCCAGATATATATGTTGATGTTAGCAATGATTGGCTCGAGCAATTATTTTATTTTTTTTTATAAAATTGTTTAATTTTTATTTTATTTTTCGAGGGAAATTTAATTTTTCTAAAAGTAAGGTAGTTCAATTGATTTTACCATTAGTTCAACGTCCAACAGCATAATACATCCCAGTTAGACAGAAAATGCAAGAAGGAAAAAAGTGTATTTTTAAATATTCAATTTAAAAATAATATAAACCTTAGAAAAAAGCAATAGCGTACTCAAATTTTTCTTTAAAATATTTAGTTAGGATGCCTAGCACCGCCCCAGGAATAATTAAATTTAATTCAATTACATCAAATTAAACCCCCTTCTTAGTACGAAAAACATACCCAGTGTAATCGAAATCAGCCAAGTAATTTTTGAGACATTGAAAAAAAAAGCGTTTTTTAAATCAACTTTAACTACTGGTCTATCAAAAATGAAACTTGAAAACATCCAAGTTCATATGAACTTTTCTTCTTACTTTCAGATCTATCGCCTATTAAATTTTTCGGGTTAAAATTTGAAACTAAATGATGTATTGCATAATATCTTTACTAGCTGTTTCTCGCGACTTCGTCCGCATTTATATAAAATGCATTTATATAAAAATTTCTATCCTCCATGGTTTATATAACATAAATTAAGTTAAGTAAATTAAATAAAAACAAATTTAAAAAAATAAAAAATTAATCATTTAAAAATAGTTTTATTATCGATTATATTATCTATTATATTATATTATCTGTTATATTAGCAATATTATCTCATCTATTTAATTTTTTTTTCTTCCGACTTACTTTACAAATATCAATATTTAACGCTAACTAAAAATTGTAACGTAATGCTAGGTAGCCTATAGCGTTCCTCATGAATGTGGCTATCTAATGCAAAAAGAATTTTTAAAATCGGGCTGGCAGTTCCAAAGATTAGCTCGTCTAAACAAATAAACAAACAAAAAACTCTTCAGCTTTATTATATTAGTATAGATATTATGTAGTATAACTATTGATAAAATTCGTAAACAAAATTGTAGTATGTATATAAAAGTCAAAATAAAGATATAATTTGTCAAAATATAATTAAGGTTAAAAACGACGCCCTGTCCTTGTTCGAGTTAACTTGTACGTGGAATGCCCTAAACATAACATCACGTTTTATTTCATTGTTTTACTCGATCTGCTCCAGCCCTCTCTCAAATGCACTCCAGGTAATCAATTTATCGATGTTGATTGGTTCTCGTGTCTTTGTAGCTATGAGTAGCTATAAACATAATTATTATGTGTCATTTTTGTTTTAATGTAGAAAAACACACTGTATTTAGATTAATATCAAGAACCTTCTTTTGATTGAACTTGATACACATTTGATCGTTCAGTTTTTTTTCAGTAAAAAAAAAAAAACGTTTGATACACCGTATGGTGTTAGTTCTGGGAATTTTGTAATATACTCATGTGAAATATGTGTGTAGCCTCGAGACATAAAAAATAAACACTATTAAATATTAAATATGCGTTGTTATAAATTTTTCATTTGAAACGGAAACATTATTTTCGACCTTGTAAGGTCAAGGACTATACACTGCACACGACGTCTAGCCATGTAAAAGGTGCTACTCCCAAAGTGAGAGCAGAATTTTCTTACGTTTTTGTTTCAATTGAATAATTACATTGATCAAGTTTATTACTAGGCGCTCACACTTAGGCGATTAGTGAAAATCGAAATCAGTATTAGAAGTTGGTGCTACACTTAAATAGTGATGAGTACAAGTAAAATTGATTTGTATTGGGATTTTGTAGCATAATTTTAATAGAATTTTATGTTCAATTACTATAATCAATATTGTTAAAGATTGTATTGAAAACCATTTTATACAGAATTTATTAATATTACAAAATTGAAGAAAAAGAATGTAATTTTATGGTACGTTAAATAAATTTGAACGCAAATAATTTATAAAGCGGCAATACATCTCTTATTTCAATATTAAAAACATTTTTTTAATTAAAAACTATACGAAATAATATTATAAAATTTCAGCTTAAGAACAGTTCTGTTTCAAGAAAATTTCAGCTAAAAGAACTAGCATGCCCGTCAGTATCATTGACATTTGATGATATATGTTAACACATTACATGAAACACGCTATACTGTAAAATTTCAAATTAGCCCCCTTTACCTAGATCAGTTTTTTGTATTATAAATACGTATTTTGACTACAATGTTGTCATCATCAGTATAAATTAGCTAGTCGTACTTTACTCTTTGACAATTAGAAATAGATAGAAAGTCGAGATCAATAGATAAAAATAAAAATAAATAGAAAATTAACTAAATTAAAATATACTGGATTTAAAATATAATAAATTTTAAATTATATTGAAATTACTCTTGTTAAAATTTCCTTTATTCACATTTATTCCTGTTAATTTTACTCTTATTAAAATTACACTTATATTGTCGCAGGATATGTTACTTGTTACTAATTTTTATGTTACTTAGTTACTAACTTGTTACGAAATTACTAATTTCGAAATGAGTGAAATTGTCACCAACGGACAAAAGCCTTGATGACATCAAAAGTTCTGCTGCATGCTTCCCAGATCTATAAGTCCGTTGAAACGGACAAAATAATCAAAACTCTAGAAGCGCAGAATACAAACCTGCGCACTGGGGAGTGGCGAATTATGAACAACACGAGGGTCGATACGGGACACACCATCGCTCTGCAAGTGAGTGCAGCGGATCTAGTATCGATTCAAGGCCGAGGGTTTAAATTACACTTCGGATTCGGTCAAGTCAACCTTAGATCACTGAAAATATCAGAGGGAAACAAGAATCTCAGTTCTTCGAAAGATTCATGTAAGCTTCCAGCACAGTAAGGTGGCCTCCGCTGCCTTCTATCAAAATGTGCTGACAAGGAGAATGTCCATAGCTCTAGTCCAGGAACCTTGAGCTGTGAATCATTAAATTCTTGGACTAGGAGATACTGGAGGACACATTATTTACAATAAAACTCCAGAGAGACCTAGAACTTGCATTTATGCTATAGCATCAATGTCGTAGGGCAACGCTGTTAGAGTTTTGTGAGGGATATCGTACATCGGTAAAAGTAAACTACATCATGAAAAATGAAACTGGAGTGGTAATCATCGGTTCGGTCTACCTACCTTATGATACATCTACTTTACCAACAAAAGAGCTCAAAGACCTGATCCCATACTGTGTGGGAAAAAACCACCAGCTGATCATGGCATGCGATGCAAACGCTCATTACACTGCATAGGAGAGTACATACACAAGTACAAGAGGTGAGTACTAAGATATAGTTAATCAAGACAAAAAGCCGACTTTTGTTAGCAGAGTTCGGCAGAAAGACATAGATGTAACACTGAGTACTAATGAAATCAGTGGAAAAATCAAGAAGTGGCTAGTATGCGATGGACCCTCTGCATTGAATCACAGTCAAATCTTTTACAATTTGGAGGTAAAAACAGACCAATGTAATATACATTATCGAGATCCGAGGAGAACAAATTTGGACGAATATAAATCGACATTCAATTTATAACTCGCCACAATCCCGAAAGAAATTGAAACAGTAACTGAGCTTGAGCATGCAGTAGTTATCTCCTTCCAAGAAAACAGCCTGGTTGTCACAAAAGGTCACATTCCACCAGCAAGTCAACTTGTTGGTGGAATGAAGGCCTAAGGAATCAAAGGCAAAATGTTCGCCAACTATTTAACTGAGCAAAAAGGATAGGGAACTGGGACAACTACTATAAAGACCTTACTGAATACAAAAAGTCTTTAAAATAATCCAAAATAAACTTATGGAAGAAACTATGTCAAGATATTGAAAACACACCATCGGGCTTACGTCGTGACCCGAAGGATACACTCGAGGCACTGATCCGGACTCATTTTCCGGATTCGGTGGCAATGGACAGTGAAAATCCTTCTCAAGAGCAGTTTCACCAACGCTTCCTTCTGACAAGCGAGGACTGGAGTTGAGTGGCGATTGCCATTAACCTCTCAAAGCTCAAATAGCCAATAAACTCATTCGACCCCTATAAAGCACCGAAACCAGACGGGATATACCCAGTGCTTTTACAAAAAGGAGCAGAGCATCTTTTAAATCTGCTTGGTCACATATTCAGGGCAAACCTAGCTACAGGTTATATCGATACATATTAAGATATATATTATGAATTATATATTAAGAGCGATTCGCAAGGGAAAAAACCACCTTGTGCGTTTTTCTTGACATAGAGGGGGCATTTGACAATGCCTCTTACAATTCCATGGTTGACTGTGCAAGTTGACACAGAGTAGAAGACACCGTCTGCAGGTGGATAAAATTTATGCTGATAGGTAGAAGAATACAAACTTCTCCTCTTGGAGGGTCTATCACTGTGAGAGCCAAAAAAGAATGTTCACAGGGTGGAGTCTTATCTCCACTCTTATGGAGTGTGACAGTGACTGTGAAGGCACAATCTCGGAGCTTATGCAAAACGCTCTAAGATTCACACAGGAATGGTGTATCGACCAGGGATTAAAAATTAACCCTGGTTAGACCACACTAATTTCATTCACACGAAAAAGGAAGGTGGATAACATAAAACCACCCATTCTCATTTGTGAAAGACTAGAGATCGCAAGGGAAACCAAATTCTTAGCCAAATGGTTACAGCTTTACACAAGCTTTGCACAACAGCAGCTAGGACAATTATAACCTATGCTGCTATTGTGGTGGTCAAAAGTTAATCAAATAGCAGCATCACCCACAGCTACCATGGAGATCATACGAGGGCTGACTCAGCTAAACATTAAATTAATAGCTAAAGCGAGATCCAGCGCCTATAAACTATCTTGCAATAGTAACTGGATTGCAAAAAATCAGGCTGGACACACAAGGATCGTGGGAACATCAATCATATCAGATCCCGTTTTTAGATGGACACAGATATGGTTCCTAAAATATACTCCTAGTCAAAACCATTCACTGTAGTCTATGATAGGGACATGTGGACGGGAGGAGAACTACCCTATCTCCACAGGTGACAGGATCCAAAAAGTGAAAGATCCAAAGCAAAAATAAGCCTTAACTTTGATAAATATGCCACAGTCTTTCAAGCGGAAGTCTTCGCTATACTGGCTGGCGTCCGTGAGAACCTACGTCGAGGATATATAAACCAGAGCGTAAGTATTATGTCGTACAGTCAAGCTGCTCTAAAAGGCGACCTCAGTTCCTTACCTGGAACTGAGGTCGCCTCACGGTTAGTCAAGGATTGTTTGGAGGAACTACTGGAGCTAGCAAAACGGAACAATGTTCAATTTATCTGTGTACCGGGTCACAGTGGTTTTGAAGGAAACAAAAAAGCAGATGCCTTGGCAAAGAAGAGAGTCGGATTATCCTTCATTGGCCCAGACCCTATATTAGGAATTTCAAGGACTGCATTTAAACAGGTGATCAACGAGTGGTCAAATGCTAAACATCGTGATCACCGGAAAAATGTACCGTGGCAGGAGTTCTGGAAAATACTGCTTCAGAGTGCAACCAAGAGGTTGTCTCGCGATGCAGTGAAGCTGAACAGGATGTAACTGCGGAAGGTGACCGGATTCTTTACTGGGCATTAACCCCTGCGGAATCATCTGCACACAATGGGACTCCATAACGGGTTCATTGTGTGCAGATTGTGTGGCGAGGAAGAGGAAACGTCCAGCCACATTACCTTTGGCTGCGGACCTCTGGGTTACAGCAGATACAGGATATTCAGTGCATCACACCTCGAATATATGAGCCGTCAGAAGGAACTGATAAGCAAGCTTCTGGCTATTGCCAACATATGTGAGAAGTGAATATCGTTGGACTTACGTAGAAAAGGGAGCACAATAGGCCATACGGTTGAAGTGCAATACTTTTGAGACATCAAGATGTATCTATCTATCTATCTTCTAGTGCTTGGCGTTGACTAACGAATCTCCTCGGCTAACGCTTTGCGTTGAATAACGAATGCTTTGCGTTGATTTATTTACGCTTCGCGATGTCTTAAAGCTTTGATTTAGCTAAAGTTTCATGTTTACTAACGCTTTGGGTTCCCTTATGCTTCAAGTCGTCCAACACTTGACCAAGGCTTCGCGTTAACTTGCGCCTCGCGTTGACTAACGCTTTGCGCCGACTAGCGCGTCGATAGATGGTGTTTTAAGTGGCTGTCGCATTGTATTTGTTTTACCTGTGAATGTATCGTACCAGTGTATATGAATACGCGTGAATGGTTATGAATTATTTTCGAATTATCTTCTTATCGAAATTATCTGTATACAGTTATAACATGGTCTAGCGTGGAAACGTGTTTAGCTATGGATTCGAGTATCATTGTGAAGAACGTGTGGAGCACTACTAGGGGCCAAAGTGAGACATATAAAATATTGACATGAATATAAGTGAAAATCAGTATTAAATATAAAATTACAATATAATAGAAGATTTCGTCTCATATAAAATGTTAATATGTTCGGAATTTTAGAAAACGCATTTCAAAAGAAAGCTCGCACCGAATCTAACGAGTCTAAAAAGAACTGTCCAGTGCCGAACGAATGCGAGTAATGTTGAAAGGGAAATTTGAAAAGGCGATTAATCAGCCGGCACATCCGGCATACATCGGCCAGCGACGATCCAACGTCTGGAGATCAATTTTAAGATAAATAATAGTTAAGTTACCTTTCTATTCCAATATTCCGTTTATGTGCGAAATTTATTCGAGCAGTATAAATTTTTTTTATTTATTAACCACATGTTCTACTTGCTTAAGGTTAACCTCGGAGAACAACAGTTCATAATTCAATAAATAATTTTGCAATGAGTGTAATGTGATTCAGATAATTAAATGACACTTAGCAGACCTAGCAGAGCAACGGTTCAAAATTCAATGAATTAAAGTACGTATAATGTAAAATGATTAAGATAATTGGATGGTAATTAAATGCACTAATCAAAACTGAAATCCTCTTTGTTTAGGGAAAAAAAATTAACCTGTTCTCCTAGATATATCCCGGACTCCTCTACTTGCGTTCCATAAGTGTCCTATCGCATGGCTATCTAATTAACCCCTTTTTCAGAAAATATTGCAGTTGCATGGGTATGTTTATGTAATAGGTTATATGATAGTCAGTTACTGCTAATGGAATAAAATTGATTCTTATAAATTAGAAAAAAAATCCAATACAATGATAAATATTTTATTCATTGTTGTATTCTATCATTTAGTATTCTATCAAAAAAATTGTATTACATTAGCAGTAACTGACCATCATATAACAGTATACATAAACATATCCATGCAACTGCAATATTTTTAGAAAAAGGGGTTAGTAAGATAGCCATACGATACGACACTTATGCAACGGAAGTAGAGGGAATCCGGGATATATCTAGGGGAGGGGGTTAATTTTCCCTCATCTAACCAAAGATACATATACATATATATATATATATATATACATATATATATATATATATATATATATATATTTAAATATATATATATATATATATATATATATATATATATTTATATTTATATATATATATATATATATATATATATATATATATATATATATATATATATATATATATATATTATATATATATGCATATAAGTATATATGTATACAATAATGTTAATCATTTTACATTAAATACACTAAAATTCATTCATTTTTGCATGTATACAAGTTTTGAGAAAGTATGTTATATGCATGGAATTAAGTTTTTTGGTCATTAAGCCTCACTTTAACTTCTGCAAATATATGAAAGGTCTAATTTTATCGAGAAATTGCGGAAAACAAATTTGCAGAACTATACCTTATGAGTTTATACCTTATGAGAACTATATCTTATGAATTTAATTTCAAGTTAGTGCTAACTGCTTTACCTCTTCTAGGAGCAGTTGGGCCTCAGCCTATACTTCTGGGAACATTTTTATTTCAATTTCTATTGTCAAAATGTAATACTACGCCAATTTTCCGAACTATATTCGATCAGGGGTACTAAATATATTCCAAAAATAACATACAAAAAGCAACTGGAAACATTAATCGTTGTTACAGAAACAGCCCTTAAAAACCACAAAAACACTTTGAGCGTGAAACTGATCAAAAAATCCCTTACATCAACATCCAAACATGCAATAATAACAGACACCAGCACAATAAAAACCATACGACCCAGAAATGTATAATAACAACTTAATTATCACCACCTCTCCTAGGCATGGTACGACCTTGTAGTTGGTGGAGAGGCTTTAATGTATCGATGAAGGGCTATGCTACGCCGTCGTTAACTATGTTACTGGCAGGAATATCCACGCCGGACAAGATAGCCTTGAGAATCACGACCAAGAAACCATGCAAAAACCACGGTGCGAGGCATTGTGCCAAGAGATCTAGCCGAAGGCTAAATGAAGAAGGTTAAATGCTGCCATAAACAATCCCCTTGGAGCAACTGGCGAACTTCACTGTATCAATGCCCTCCCCATCAAGTGGACGATGGGGTAGTACACGGCCCGATTTTTATCGTGGGATCAAAATGGATAAACACAATAAAAATAAATAAAAAGTCTGGGGCTCAAATTCCCTCAAAAAGTGAACCAACCGAGGCTGCAAAAGCAAACCGCCGAGACACAAAAAACTGCAGGTGCATCCAGCCCAGCAGAAAATTTGGACGATAAACTCCAGAATCCTTTCCTGAAGGTGGAAATGAAAAATCTCTCGGGTGCAGCCCAGAGAAAAGCATTTGAAGAGAACGCAAGAGCTGAGAAGAAACCGATTCCTCCGATAAAGGGAAAAATCCTGAAAAAAAAACCCACAGCCCTGGTTTTCTTAGGAACAGTGATACCTGTAGGGTCTGACTCAGGGAATCAACCCTTGGAAAACCGACAGGAAAAGAGATTGAGTTCTGAAGATGGGACTCCAAGCCCGAAACAGATCTCGATAAAACGAAGAAAGGGGGAACAGGCAAGTGCTATTAATACCTTTGCTGAAACCGCCGCAACAACAAAGATATGCATTGCATTGCGGGGGTATCTTCAGGTCAAAATGACGCAGGAACAATCCGAAGAGGTGCAACTCTCGATGCTACAAACCCTCATTAGCCAAGAGCTCGTTAAGGGTTCACAATATTGGGGTTGCCACCTGGACAGGGGGCCCTCGTTGCGTGGTGCATAAGTACAACAGCCAAAAACTGGCTCATGGAGAACGTCTCGAATATCAGACCATGGGACGGAGCGGAACTTGTCATCGGGGATGCAAGAGCCCTGGTGAGCACATCAAAGGTTCTGCTGTTTACTCCCCAGATCTATAACTCCGTTGAAGCGGGCAAAGTGATCAAAGCTCTTGGAGTGCAGAATGCAAATGCACACTGAGGAGTCGCGAAGTATCAACAGCACGAGGACCAAGGCAGGACACACCATCGTACTGGAAGTGGATGCAGCGGATCTGGGGTTCATTCTGGACCGAGGGTTAAAATTATACCTCGGGTTTGGTCAAGTCAACCTTAGACTACTGAATACATCAAAGAGGAAAAAGAATATCTGATCTTCGGATGCTTCAGATAAACCTCCAGCACAATAAGGCGGCCTCCACTGTCTTCTGTAAAATGTGCTGGGTCATAAAATGTCATCGGGTCACTTCGTAAACCCGAAGGTGAGTATTCTAGTCTCGCGAAGGATACACTCGAGACACTGATCCGAATTCATTTCCCGGATTCGGTGGCAGTGGACGGTGAAAACCATTCTCAAGAGCCGCTTAAGCAGGGTCTCCCACCGACTGGCGAGGACTGGAGAACACGGCCGATTGCCATTAACCGCTCATAGATCTAATGGGCAATAAACTCATTCGAAGCCTACAAAGCACCGTTTTTCTTGAAATGGACGTGGCATTTGACAATGCTTCTTAAAATTCTATGGTTGATTCTGCAGGTTGGCATGGAGTAGAAGACACCTTCTGCAGGTGGATAAACTCTATGCTGAGAGGAAGAAGAATACAAGCTTCCCTTTTTGGAGAGTCTGTCACTGTGAAAGCCACAAAGGGATGTCCGCATGTTCGCAGGGTGGTGTCTTATCGTCACTCCTGTATAGCCTGACAGTGAACAGCTTACTGACGATCCTCAACCAAAATGGATACTACATACAGGGATACGCAGGCGACATAGTAATTACAATCCAGCGACCCTGTGAAGGAACAATCTCGGAGCTTATGTAAAAGGCTCTCAGAATCGCACAGGAATGGTGTATCAATCAGGGATTGAAAAAAACCCTGGTAAGACCGCACTAATTCCATTCACACGTAAAAGGAAGGTTGCTAACATAAAACCATCCATCCTCTTCGGTGAATGATTACAGATCACAAGGGAAGCCAAGTTCTTCGGAGTAATGTTGGACTCTAAACTAACATGGAACCCTCATCTGGAATACATAACAAATAAGAGCAAATTCTCTCATGCTTTGCAAGAGAGCATGTGGAAAAGTCTGGGGTCCGAAACCCAAAATGATCCACTGGCTTTACACAACAGTAGTCAGGCCCATTAAAACCTATGCTGCTCTAGTGCGGTTGCCAAAAGTTAAGCAGATTACTGTGTACAAAAAGCTGTCCAGCATCCAGAGACGCAATGAGTGCAATGTGATTCAGATAATTAAATGACACTTAGCAGACCTAGCAGAGCAACGGTTCAAAATTCAATGAATTAAAGTACGTATAATGTAAAATGATTAAGATAATTGGATGGTAATTAAATGCACTAATCAAAACTGAAATCCTCTTTGTTTAGGGAAAAAAAATTAACCTGTTCTCCTAGATATATCCCGGACTCCTCTACTTGCGTTCCATAAGTGTCCTATCGCATGGCTATCTAATTAACCCCTTTTTCAGAAAATATTGCAGTTGCATGGGTATGTTTATGTAATAGGTTATATGATAGTCAGTTACTGCTAATGGAATAAAATTGATTCTTATAAATTAGAAAAAAAATCCAATACAATGATAAATATTTTATTCATTGTTGTATTCTATCATTTAGTATTCTATCAAAAAAATTGTATTACATTAGCAGTAACTGACCATCATATAACAGTATACATAAACATATCCATGCAACTGCAATATTTTTAGAAAAAGGGGTTAGTAAGATAGCCATACGATACGACACTTATGCAACGGAAGTAGAGGGAATCCGGGATATATCTAGGGGAGGGGGTTAATTTTCCCTCATCTAACCAAAGATACATATACATATATATATATATATATATACATATATATATATATATATATATATATTTAAATATATATATATATATATATATATATATATATATATTTATATTTATATATATATATATATATATATATATATATATATATATATATATATATATATATATATATATATATATTATATATATATGCATATAAGTATATATGTATACAATAATGTTAATCATTTTACATTAAATACACTAAAATTCATTCATTTTTGCATGTATACAAGTTTTGAGAAAGTATGTTATATGCATGGAATTAAGTTTTTTGGTCATTAAGCCTCACTTTAACTTCTGCAAATATATGAAAGGTCTAATTTTATCGAGAAATTGCGGAAAACAAATTTGCAGAACTATACCTTATGAGTTTATACCTTATGAGAACTATATCTTATGAATTTAATTTCAAGTTAGTGCTAACTGCTTTACCTCTTCTAGGAGCAGTTGGGCCTCAGCCTATACTTCTGGGAACATTTTTATTTCAATTTCTATTGTCAAAATGTAATACTACGCCAATTTTCCGAACTATATTCGATCAGGGGTACTAAATATATTCCAAAAATAACATACAAAAAGCAACTGGAAACATTAATCGTTGTTACAGAAACAGCCCTTAAAAACCACAAAAACACTTTGAGCGTGAAACTGATCAAAAAATCCCTTACATCAACATCCAAACATGCAATAATAACAGACACCAGCACAATAAAAACCATACGACCCAGAAATGTATAATAACAACTTAATTATCACCACCTCTCCTAGGCATGGTACGACCTTGTAGTTGGTGGAGAGGCTTTAATGTATCGATGAAGGGCTATGCTACGCCGTCGTTAACTATGTTACTGGCAGGAATATCCACGCCGGACAAGATAGCCTTGAGAATCACGACCAAGAAACCATGCAAAAACCACGGTGCGAGGCATTGTGCCAAGAGATCTAGCCGAAGGCTAAATGAAGAAGGTTAAATGCTGCCATAAACAATCCCCTTGGAGCAACTGGCGAACTTCACTGTATCAATGCCCTCCCCATCAAGTGGACGATGGGGTAGTACACGGCCCGA
Organism: Nineta flava; assembly: GCA_963920215.1. Classification (NCBI taxonomy): domain Eukaryota; kingdom Metazoa; phylum Arthropoda; class Insecta; order Neuroptera; family Chrysopidae; genus Nineta; species Nineta flava. The sequence goes on along the minus strand of OY986043.1, from coordinate 40,155,590 downwards.
TTTTTATCGTGGGATCAAAATGGATAAACACAATAAAAATAAATAAAAAGTCTGGGGCTCAAATTCCCTCAAAAAGTGAACCAACCGAGGCTGCAAAAGCAAACCGCCGAGACACAAAAAACTGCAGGTGCATCCAGCCCAGCAGAAAATTTGGACGATAAACTCCAGAATCCTTTCCTGAAGGTGGAAATGAAAAATCTCTCGGGTGCAGCCCAGAGAAAAGCATTTGAAGAGAACGCAAGAGCTGAGAAGAAACCGATTCCTCCGATAAAGGGAAAAATCCTGAAAAAAAAACCCACAGCCCTGGTTTTCTTAGGAACAGTGATACCTGTAGGGTCTGACTCAGGGAATCAACCCTTGGAAAACCGACAGGAAAAGAGATTGAGTTCTGAAGATGGGACTCCAAGCCCGAAACAGATCTCGATAAAACGAAGAAAGGGGGAACAGGCAAGTGCTATTAATACCTTTGCTGAAACCGCCGCAACAACAAAGATATGCATTGCATTGCGGGGGTATCTTCAGGTCAAAATGACGCAGGAACAATCCGAAGAGGTGCAACTCTCGATGCTACAAACCCTCATTAGCCAAGAGCTCGTTAAGGGTTCACAATATTGGGGTTGCCACCTGGACAGGGGGCCCTCGTTGCGTGGTGCATAAGTACAACAGCCAAAAACTGGCTCATGGAGAACGTCTCGAATATCAGACCATGGGACGGAGCGGAACTTGTCATCGGGGATGCAAGAGCCCTGGTGAGCACATCAAAGGTTCTGCTGTTTACTCCCCAGATCTATAACTCCGTTGAAGCGGGCAAAGTGATCAAAGCTCTTGGAGTGCAGAATGCAAATGCACACTGAGGAGTCGCGAAGTATCAACAGCACGAGGACCAAGGCAGGACACACCATCGTACTGGAAGTGGATGCAGCGGATCTGGGGTTCATTCTGGACCGAGGGTTAAAATTATACCTCGGGTTTGGTCAAGTCAACCTTAGACTACTGAATACATCAAAGAGGAAAAAGAATATCTGATCTTCGGATGCTTCAGATAAACCTCCAGCACAATAAGGCGGCCTCCACTGTCTTCTGTAAAATGTGCTGGGTCATAAAATGTCATCGGGTCACTTCGTAAACCCGAAGGTGAGTATTCTAGTCTCGCGAAGGATACACTCGAGACACTGATCCGAATTCATTTCCCGGATTCGGTGGCAGTGGACGGTGAAAACCATTCTCAAGAGCCGCTTAAGCAGGGTCTCCCACCGACTGGCGAGGACTGGAGAACACGGCCGATTGCCATTAACCGCTCATAGATCTAATGGGCAATAAACTCATTCGAAGCCTACAAAGCACCGTTTTTCTTGAAATGGACGTGGCATTTGACAATGCTTCTTAAAATTCTATGGTTGATTCTGCAGGTTGGCATGGAGTAGAAGACACCTTCTGCAGGTGGATAAACTCTATGCTGAGAGGAAGAAGAATACAAGCTTCCCTTTTTGGAGAGTCTGTCACTGTGAAAGCCACAAAGGGATGTCCGCATGTTCGCAGGGTGGTGTCTTATCGTCACTCCTGTATAGCCTGACAGTGAACAGCTTACTGACGATCCTCAACCAAAATGGATACTACATACAGGGATACGCAGGCGACATAGTAATTACAATCCAGCGACCCTGTGAAGGAACAATCTCGGAGCTTATGTAAAAGGCTCTCAGAATCGCACAGGAATGGTGTATCAATCAGGGATTGAAAAAAACCCTGGTAAGACCGCACTAATTCCATTCACACGTAAAAGGAAGGTTGCTAACATAAAACCATCCATCCTCTTCGGTGAATGATTACAGATCACAAGGGAAGCCAAGTTCTTCGGAGTAATGTTGGACTCTAAACTAACATGGAACCCTCATCTGGAATACATAACAAATAAGAGCAAATTCTCTCATGCTTTGCAAGAGAGCATGTGGAAAAGTCTGGGGTCCGAAACCCAAAATGATCCACTGGCTTTACACAACAGTAGTCAGGCCCATTAAAACCTATGCTGCTCTAGTGCGGTTGCCAAAAGTTAAGCAGATTACTGTGTACAAAAAGCTGTCCAGCATCCAGAGACTGGCTTGTTTGTGCATCAATGGATCAATGGAGCAGTACACCTACAGCTCATACAGGGGCTGTCATACAGGGGCTGCTTCCGCTAAGCATTGTATTAATAGCTAAAGTGAGATCCAGCGCCTATAGATTGTCTAGCATAATAACTGGATTAATAAAGATCAGGTTGGACATGCAAGTATCGTGGGAACATCAATTATCTCAGACCCCGTCTTTGAAATGCGCACAGATATACTTCCCAAGACATACTCCTTCTCAAAACCTTTCACTGCAGTATGTGATAGGGCCATGTGGTCGGAAGGAGAACCACTCTACCTCAAGAAACGAATCTAGTATACAAACGGATCCAAAACTGAAGAAGGGGCAGGGGCAGGAATCTAAGGTGAGAGACCTAATGCAAACATAAGCCTCAACTTAAGGAAATATGACACGGTCTTCCTAGCAGAGGCTGCAGAAACCAAAACGTATGTATTCTGTCGGACAATCAAGCTGCTTTAAAAGCCTTGCCTGAAACTGAGGTCACCTCAAGGGTAGTCAAGGATTGTCTGGAGGAACTTCTGATACTGACAAAACGGAACAATGTAAATTGATCTGGGTGCCGGGTCACAATGGTCTCGAAGGAAACGAAAAAGCGTATACCTTAGTAAAGAAGGGAGTCGGAATTCCCTTCATAGGCCCAGAGCCTATTTTAGGAGTTCCAAGGACTGCATGTTAACAGGTGATCAACGAGTGCTCAAATGCTAAACACCGTGATCACCGGGAAAAAGTACTGCGGCAAGAGCTCGGGAAGGTACTACTTCAGAGTGTAACTACGAGGTTATTTCTCGATGAACTGAGGCTGAATAGAATGCAACTGCTGAGGATTACCGCGTTCATTTACGGGAATTATCCCAAGCGGAAGCATCTGCACACAATGGGACTCCATAACGGGTCCATAATGTGCAGATTGTGTGGCGAGGAGGAAGAAACATCCAGCCACATAATCATTGACTGCGAACCTCTGGGTTACAGCAGATACAGGATATTCGGTGCATATCACTCCGAATATATGAACCTTCGGGAGGATCTGATAAGCAAGCTCCAGGCTATTGCCAACATATTGCCAACATCCAGGCTAGTTGCGTCAGACTGAGGTTAAAGGAGGAGCACAATGGACCATAAGGTCGAAGTGCAATAGTTTTACCCCGATATGAATCAATCAATCAATCAATGTGAACCACTTCTTGGAACTTAAGCATTTATCAAACAGAAATATGGGGAAAAAATGGAGATTTAAAAAAAAAAAATTAAATATCCACAAAATCTCCTAGAGGTAAATTGTAAAGGCTACCCTGGACGGGCTACACTTGGACCATAAGGTCCATTGTGATGCCTTACGATGTGAGGATGTGAGTGGAGTGGAAGGAATTTGCGAGTAGACTAGGAATTGGCAAGATATGCGGCTGCAGCCGACTATGATAGGAACTATGCCGATATTCATCTGGAGTTCGTGAAGGAAACTGCAGAAAACTTTCTCAAGCATAGCCGATTACTTCGATCTTGTCCATACGCCGACAGTTTAGTCAATCAACCACCCCTTTTTTTTTATTTTTATAATTGACAAACTGCCGATGCGGAAATCGAACCCATAACCTCCCAGTTTCCAAGTACTGCATACTGCGCAGACATGACGCCTTAGACCGCTCGGCTACTAGGCTGGTTTTGACAAAATTTCCTAAATGACCAAGTAGAATTTGATAACCCCAAATTATTTAAACTTCTTCCATCCACCTAACCTAATTCTATAAAACACATTTTTACGGTAAAAATTTTTATATTAATTCATTCAGTTATTTATTTATTTATTTCATAACAAAAACCATCTGATTTTCAAATATTAATATTTTTAATAATTTTTTAACAGATGATATAGTCTAAGATACGGTATTAGATATATATACCCTCATCTGTTATTTGATGATGACAAAGATTATATGTTAGATAATATATACAGTGATACATCGCAAATGGGTTGCCTAGCTAAATCACGGGTCAATGCTGTTAAATCATATTATCTTTAATTAACATCTTTGATCAACTTCCCCGATTTGTTATTGATGAAAATCGAGCATTAGACGAGAGATAATATCCACGAGGAATTGGAAAAATATAGGCTGCCTACTTTTCTTTCAGCACAACTATGAAGTTGCCAGGTACAAACAGGTAAACAGGCATTATTAACATACCCCCATCAGTTATTTTATTGAATTTTTTATGAAATGAAAGGTTATTTTTTCCCTATCCAACAGTATTAGGTTGCCCTGCCAAAAATTTGTCATAGCCATGGTTGCCAAGATTTGAAATGTTAAGTTTTAAGCACGAGCAGTATTCAAAAAGTTCAAGTATGTAATATCCAAAAAGTTCCTCAAACATTTGGTTGGCGGTTTCATCATCAAAGAAAAGCAATAAGAAAGAACTTGGTTGCATTAATTGTACTGAGCTGGCGATGAAGTTAGGTCCTACTTTATGCGGGGGTCTGCCAGCTTTCCACGCATTTACGGGCTGTGATTACTCATCTGCGTTTTATAACAAAGGGAAAGCCATGCCTTTTAAAATATTTTCAGGACAAACGGATTTCTAGGAAATATTCGCATCAGAGAAAATTGAATGTGTTCAGGTGTTTACTGCTCTTATTTATGGGATCAAACAGTGTATAAGCGTAAATGACGCTAGATATCGCATGTTCCAAAAAACATAGGTTAAACGCAGCAACAAACACAAAGAGAAATTTATGGAAAAGGTTAAACGCAGCGACTCCAATCTGACCCCACCATGCTGGATCTCACTTAAATAGAAAATTTTGCGCACAATTTATGTTAATGCAATGTGGCTTCATGCAACTGATGCATGCTGCATCAAACTAAGCGCGGAAGATTACGCTTGGTTTTTGGGTGGCTATTTGAAGCCAACGTGGTTCGTAAGGGACGCAACACCCTTGCAAGTCGATGATATACTGAACACATTGAGAGTCAGAATCAGAATAAATTTCTTAATTTTTTATTTCAAGATTAAGTTTTGTTGTACTGTTGATAAATAAATGTGAGAATGAAAAAAAAATTGATACAATTGTTAATATTTAATCTGCCTTAATTCCAGTATTTAATCAATGGAGCGCACTTCCATGATCGGAAAAATCTTGTTTCAGAACTATAGGTATTCTTATCTGTAGCATGGAGTAGCGCGCGCAACGCTTCTCTGCCACTCTTCCTGCTCGCACTTAAAACTTAACATTTAAAATCTTGGCAACCATGGATGTGACACATTTTTGGCAAAGTTATTGATTTTTAACCCGACTTCAAAAAAGGAGGATAGTTCTCAATTCGTCTGTATTTTTATTTATTTATTTATTTTTTTAATGTGAGTCACCTCAGAACTGCGTCATTTATGAACCGATTTTGAATTTTTTTTTGTTTTAAAGGGTTTGGTTTCCCATTGGTCCCATTATCACCAAATCACATTCTGATGAGGGGATCTCCGGGAAATCGAGGAAAATCCTCATTTTATATGTGATAACCGATTTCTGCGAAATATTTTTTTTTTAAAGGGTATACTCATTCATAATGGGAAAATAAGAAATTTTTTTTAAAAACCGACTTCAAAAAAATTTTTTACAAAAAAAAAAACCGACCCCAAAAAAAAAATTTTTACAAAAAAAAAAACAAAATGCTCGTAAACAAATGCACTAAAAATTATATAAAAAAAAAAAAGTGTTATAAAAAAATTCACTAAAAATTAGTTGGTCGTTTAGTAGGTCTACTCATATTTAGACAAATAAAATCAGTTATAGAACTTCAAAGTCACTAAAAATCGAGAAATAAAACCTATTTTGACAAAATGGAAACCCTACTTCTATTATCAAATATTCTATAAGCAAAGATGCACTAAAAAGTAAAAAAATAATTGCATATTCTTGTGCCAATTTTAGTTCACCAAAGCTTTTTTACTACTAAGCTAAAACGGTTATTATTTTACTAGTTGCAGATTTAAGTCCTTTATTCTGACCACCTTTTACCTTCTGTGACTATAGTTGAAATTTTGAGGTCTTTGTTTGCTTGTAGACTAAGAGCTACATGAAAGTGAACTGATCGAATGTAGTTGCAATTTTTTGTCATAAGTTTCCAATGATAGCATCAAAGCAAGAGCGGTATTTTGCTGAAGTGTCATTAGAGGCAGATAGTGTTGTTGGGGGTGGAGGTTAATCGTGTAGAGTTTCAGACAAAAAAGTGATCGAATATATGTATCGTATCGAGTCTGAATTTGTAGAAATTCATTGTTAATGATTTTAAAAATAAAATTTGTTAAAAAAAAATATTATTTTTTGCTTTTTTCTACTGTTTTATATATACTTTTTTAATTTTAAATTAAACAAAATGATGTTTCATGTTATTCACGCATTCTCAAACTGTGAGATGCATCACAGAATAAAATACCATAGTAAAACTTAAACATATGTCTAAAATTCGTAGGATAAAAACATTTGATGTGAAAGACGTTCAAGAAGTAATACTTTAAAAAACAAAAATTAGTTAAAGAGTCCGGTATCAGTCCGTATTCCAGGCGATATTTTATAATTTTTAATAATTTTTATTAGTTATCGGTCTCTCTAAAAACGCCCATGGTTGTTGAGAAACTAATTTGTTCTAGAGAAATGTATAAAAAATATGATTTCAAAAACAATATTTTCAAAAATGTTAACAATCATGTTTCTAGAGAAATCCATGACGGGTATAAAAGCTGCGGCATGCGCTTGTTCAGAATTCAGTTGAAATTTGACATTTATTCGATTATCAATCACTTTAAAGATAATACATACTATACAACATACTAAACATACAAACAACATACTAAAAAATCAGAGAGACTTCATGTTTTGCGAATTTAGCGATTTTTTGTGTTGATTTTGACTGGCGTAATAATCCAATATTTATTTCAAATGTGTATTGATAACGGAAGTGCTGATAACTTTCGTTTCTTAATATTGTTTAAAAAACATCCAATGAATAAATTATAAAATTTTTGTGATATAGATACGCGAACAGAAACGAAAATGAAAAGAACAATAACAAAATTTTCAAATTAAAATAAATGATAAAAATATTATCTATAACCTGAGTATTGTACTTTTATAGTCTTTGAGTGTTTTTTTCTCTCTCTTACGTACCAAAATTTATTTTAATTTTGTGTTACACGTGGGTGAATTGGTTAAATACTTTTGTAATGGTTAAAAAAAATGTTCTGCATTAATCAAACTGTTTAATTTGTAGCGGTATCGCTTCTTCATTATTAAATTATTATTTTAATATTGTTTATCATTTTTATCTGTTGCTTAACAACTATAACTTCCCTCTATTATCATGGTTGCTTTGAATATTAACAACTTTGATAATTTACATACAAATATATATAATATGTCATAATTCAATTTAATAAAGATCAATTATATCTTTAACATATATTTATTATTTATTTAAATAATAATTATTTATTATATCAATCAAATACCTCTACAATTTGGCGCCCGAGAAAAAATAAGCGAAGAGGGTGGTAAATTAACATATTTTTAAAGAAAAAATCTTCCCAAAATCTTCCAACAGATGCCTATTGGATGATTGGTTTGGATGAATTATTATTTAATATTGTAATTCTTACAAAATATAGCATACCACCCACCAAATTTAACAGATAAGTCTTTCATTTCTGTTAAAATATTTATTTTTGCTTTACGCTTATAACTATTTCAATTTCTAAAAAAACATTTTTATTATTTTTGACATTTCATTTTTAATATGCCTAGAAATCGAAATGAGTTACCGAATTTAGATGCACCTACAATTCATCTTCCAAATTTACAAAAACTTCCACAATTTAATGTAACAGACATTGAATTATGGATAATTCAAGTTTCTCGTTTCTTTATTATTCAAAATATTATTGACGATGAAACTAAGTTCACGCTAGCTTCTTTAGCTGTATCTGTGGATTACACTTCTCATGTTAGAGATATTATTGTAAATCCACCACAAGAAAATAAGTTTGCTGCACTCAAAAATTTTCTAAAAGAAACATTTGGACGTTCTCGTAAAGATCGTCTAAATAAATTATTAAATTTATCTGAAAAAAATTTCGATAGTCCTCAATTATTATATAATACAATGATATCCCTATCAAGTGGTCTAAATCTTGATTCACATTTCATTCGTGACTTATTCATTGGTAAATTAGACACACAAATTCAAATTCAACTTGTCACCGTTGACAATAATGTTGATCTGAAAACTATTGTTAATTTCGCTAATGATATTTATAAATTGAATTCTGTATCTAATATCAGTTCTTTTCCCATTTCAGAAATTCATAAAACAGACAATTTTATGTTAAATAAAGAATTAAATATTCTTAAAAATAAAGTCACTGAACTGGAAAATTCAAAAAAGTCACCTTCAACGATTCAATATACTCCAAAAACCAATTTACACAAAGTTCAGGTGAAGTCTGTGTGTTGGTATCATAATAAATATGGTACCAAAGCACGTAAGTGTGTTTTTCCTTGTTCTTTTTGTAAATTAAATACGCGATGTATAAATTCAAATAAAACTTCAAAAAAATTCTAAGAGCTCCTGTTGAGTTGGTCAGTAGCTCTGTCAATAAAAAAACCCAATTCAATAACACAACATCATCATCGTACAACTTAATCTTCATGTACGATCTCTTACATGAAGGTACTCGATATTTAGTTGACACTGGAAGTTCACTATCTGTGATTCCAAAGTCGTATTGTAAATCATGTAAATTTACAAATTTACCTTTTTCAATTATTGCAGCAAACAATACTAAAATTAATACTTTTGGTACTTCTGAAATTTTTCTCAATTTTGGAAATGATTTGGTTTTTCGTCATGAATTCATTGTTGGCGATGTAATTCATGGCATTCTAGGTTTAGATTTTCTAAAGAAATTCAATTTGAATATCGATTTTAAAAATCAAACATTATTAAAACCTATTAATTCATGCGTTGAAGTGATCTCACTTCAAAATCAATTTACGGAAATCTTAAATTCTTTTCCAAATTTAACCAAATCAGAAAAATTCAATCTTAATGCTAAACATAATACTCGACATCGCATTGTGACAAACTCTTATCCGATATTTTCTAAATATCGCAGGCTATGTCCTGAAGAGTTGTCAGCTGCTAAAAAACATTTTCAGGAACTTGTAGATTTGGGTATTTGTAGACCTTCGGATTCTGAATGGTCATCACCTCTTCTCATGAAAAAGAAACCGGACGGTTCTTTTCATGCATGTGGTGATTATCGTCGACTGAATTCGATCACGGTCCCTGACAGATATCCAATTCCTCATTTATATGATTTCAATGTGAAATTAAATGATAAAAAGATCTTTTCTAAAGTTGATTTAAAAAGAGCTTATTATCAAATTCCTGTACACGATTATGATGTGGCGAAAACTGCCATTATCACTCCTTTTGGTCTATTTGAATTTTTGAGAATGCCTTTTGGTTTACGCAATGCAGCTCAAACCTTTTCTAGATTTATGGCAGATTTATTCAGAAATGTAGATTTTGTTTTCACTTATCTTGATGATCTTTTAATCGCGAGTGAAAACGAAAAAAAACATACTCAAGATCTCAAAACTGTTTTCAACATTCTCAATGAAGCTGGAATTTTAATAAATTCTTCGAAATCTATTTTTGGTGTAACAAAATTAGATTTTTTAGGACATCACGTAGATTCTGAAAGAATCACCCCTATTCCTTCCAAAGTTGAATCTATTTCAAATTTTCCTATTCCGAACGATCAAAAATCACTCCGAAATTTTCTTGGGATGATTAATTTTTATAATCGTTTTATTCGGAATTGTGGTGACATTTTAGCTCCATTGAATAAACTTGTTGAACATGGTAAAACTTCAACGAAGTCAGTTATTCTTGATGAACGTGCAATTTCAGCTTTTAATTTAGCTAAACAAAAATTAATTGATGTTGTTAAATTAGCACATCCTGTTTCGAACGCTGAAACTTGCATTCTCACTGATTCCTCCGGTACTGGCATTGGTGCAGTTTTGCAACAAAAAATTCATAACGTCTGGAAACCACTCGCTTTCACATCAAGAAAACTGACAGACACTGAAAGACGATATAGTACATTTTCAAGAGAATTATTAGCTATTGTTTTTGGCATAAAAAAGTTTCATCATTTTATTTCAAAATTTTTCATTCAGACTGACCACAAACCTTTAATAAATGCTATTAATTCTCGTAATGAAAATTTATTAAATCGTGATATACGTCACTTAAACTTTGTCAGTCAATATACAACTGATCTTAGATACATTAAAGGTAGTGAAAACATTCCGGCTGATTATTTATCTCGAATTAATACAATTTCACTACCTTCAGGTATTGATTTGATTGATATTAAGAAGATTTCTGATCACCTGAAATGTGATCCTCTTCTTATTAATTTGTTAAGAAATCCAAAATATTCTTTAGAAATACGTACTCCTCCGAATTCTCTTTTTAAGGTTTACGTGGAGACTTCTTTGAAAATTCCCAGAATCTTCGTACCTGACATTGATATAGAAGATGTATGGAAAGATGTCCATAATCTTGGTCATCCATCAATTAGACAAACCCTGAAAAAAGTACGCACATTCTTTTTTAACCCTGATCTTATTTCGAGAATCAAAAATTTGACACGATCATGTCCGATCTGCCAATTAAATAAAATCATACTAAATACTCATCATACTAAAAGTGATTTTATGCCAATTGAGGAGCCAAGTATCAAATTTTCTTTCTTACATTTAGATATTGTTGGACCTCTTCCTCCTAGTGAAGGATATCGGTATATCTTCACTATCATTGATCGTTTTTCGCGTTGGGTCGAGGCTATTCCAATCAAAACTATCACGTCGGAAGAAATTATTAACAATTTGATTGCTTCTTGGTTCTCGCGTTTTGGTTTACCTACGAGGATCACTACTGATCAAGGTAAACAATTTCAATCACATATATGGAAAGATTTTTTGTCTTCTCTAGGGGTTAAGCATATTTCCACTACTGCTTATCACCCTAACAGCAACGGTATTATTGAACGGTTTAACCGGTCACTCAAAATTTCTTTAAATTGCTGTCAAAAAAATAATAACTGGTACAAAATTTTACCTTGGGTACTTCTAAATTTGCGCTCCTCGGTCAAGGAGGATATTAACCTTTCTTCTGCAGAAATTTTATATGGAATTCCTCTTCGATTACCATATGATTTCTTTTCAGAAAACGTTGATATTTATCATTCTGTTCAACAATCTACTCGAGAGTTGAAGCATAGAATGATAAACGCAAAATTTTTCTTTACCAGACAGTTCACCAACAAAAATGTATTTTTACCTAAAGATTTAGATTCATCAAAAAAAGTTTTTATACGCGAGGATCATGTCAAACCTCCACTATCTTGTAATTATAGAGGTTCTTTCTCTGTTATCAAGAGATTTCCTAAATTTTTTGTTATTGATATCAATAACAAACCTACCTCTATTTCAATTGACAGACTAAAACCTGCATACTTTTTTCAATGTTAATCTTTTCTTAATTTACTTTGTATTTAATTTTAAGATGTACATCAACTATTAAAGTTTTTTCCGAGTGAACAAGGTTGTTTTATGTTTCAACCTTTTTCTAGTCGTTTTTCTTTATTAGTTGATGGGGGGAAGTATGTAGCGGTATCGCTTCTTCATTATTAAATTATTATTTTAATATTGTTTATCATTTTTATCTGTTGCTTAACAACTATAACTTCCCTCTATTATCACGGTTGCTTTGAATATTAACAACTTTGATAATTTACATACAAATATACATAATATGTCATAATTCAATTTAATAAAGATCAATTATATCTTTAACATATATTTATTATTTATTTAAATAATAATTATTTATTATATCAATCAAATACCTCTACAAATTAAACTCACTGACAATAATTTGTGGATAATAATGATATTAAGGTGTAATACATATGCACACACGTTCAAATAACGGGAAGCTACCGTATCAAATTGATATATCAATTGCTACCATTATATTACATTAAAACTTTGTATTTTGACTAGGTACATCTCTAAGTTGGCCAAGAGGAAACTCAATAAAGAGTATTTATGATAGCTCAAAGGATTGAAATTATTTCGAGATTATTTCGTTCCTTGCTACTTTATGTCAAGCATAAGTATTCCACTGTATGACAAACACAGAAATAACTGGTTGACAAGAATTTTTTTCAAGTTACACATTACAATGGGGAATATGACAGGGGCAGTTATATATGTTGACTTCAAATTACATGTACTTCATACTCAACAAATAAAAATAAAAAATTTAAAAATACCCACGACGAAGTTGAGAAATATAACTTCTGTCACGCCCTCTGTGGTGGCCTATATCCGTAAAACATTTAGAAATTATCACTCTCAGAAAAAAACCCTGCCTACGACTTGTTATAGCAGAATTTTACGTGGTGCTCACACATTTTAGTAGCTCGAGGTAAAAAGTATTAAACTTTAAAACATTAGAGAACTGATAGTTCAGACTTGTCACAATGGTCGTCTGAAAAAGCTAAATTTAAGATATCCGCATACGAAATGAGTTTGCAACATAAATTTGTTACATTAACCTCCTTTTTTGAATTTTTTAACTTTTTTATAAATTTTTGTAAAATTTGTTTTTTAATTTCCTTTTAATGTAGTTTCTTTGCACATGATGCAAAAATTACTCATTAATTATTATTATAAAACTGTTTGTTAAAAGCTCATTAGTTTTTCTACATCAGTTGATTTATTGCATTAAAATTAAAGGTTTAAATTCATGAAAATCAGTAGTTGGATTTTTGCATTTAGATATTAAGCTTATAATAATTTTTTTCGAGATTTTATTTTTACAAATAAGAAATTTTATGCATAACAAACGTACAAATTGGATTTGAGAGAATGACTAGTTTTAGAATTTGCTGAAAAATAAGGGGAAAAAAACTATAATAATTTTCTCTGATGATTTTTTCACTTCTGTTCGTCTCTCAGAAGAATTAAAATTAATTTCACTCGATACGTGTAAAATAGTTGAAAAATTTAGTAAAAGTTTAACACATTCGATTTGAGGAAGAAGTGTACTTTTTTTTAAATGTTTTAGCGTTTTCGACTAACAATTTATAATTAATTAAGGATGCTTTCTAAAATATCATATGTGTTGGATTTACATAAAAGGTTGTTAAACTAAATGTTTGGGTAATTTTCTATTGAATTGTTGTTTTTCATAAGTTATAAATATATATGATTCACATTTGTTAAGGTTGGACAAGTCTGTGCAATGTGAGGTTGTTATGAATGAATTTCGTAATTATTATAAACAAAAACTATTATTGAATCAACACTAAACGCCTGCGAATACCGTTTTAACTAATAAACAGTTAAAACTAATTTTTTGTCACTTTACATGTAGTCGGGTTTTTTTATGTTGTCTAACTTTTTTTAAAGTAACAAATCATCAATGAGAGATTATAACTAATATCAGATTATAAAAGAACACTGTAACATTTTAAAAATATCGAAAAATGATTTTCAAACATACCAATAAAAATTTATTAAATCAGCCATAATAATTATATCAGTACACCAGTCCTCATTCAATAGGACATAGTCATCATATGGTGGCAAGTAATACCAAAACATCTCTATTTTTTCACAGGTTAAAAACAGTGTGTTCTAATAAATCCTGAAGTTATAGAATTTTTGACCGTTTAGAACGCGAGATAATAAATAATAAAGTAATCATTATCTCTCATTCTCTCTCATTAGAAGCTTGTAAAAATTTAAGCCCGCCCAACTATTATCTGTTGTATTGAAAAAAAAACTCAACAGAATTTATAGAAAAACTAGGATAGTAAAGATAAATATTTCATAAAAAAATTTTTTTTAAATCGCGTTTTACCGTTTTGTTTTCGAAATATGATAATTAAAAACTTTTTTTTTTTCCAAATTACATTAATTTGTATATTAATATATGTATGTGTGTATAATATGTGTTTTTGTATTTGTTCTATAATAAAAGCAAACTGGTTTTTTGCCCTGATTATACAAGACAACGCTGGAACTACTTAAGGCCTTGTTATTATGAAGAATATAAAGCGAGTGTAAATTATGTAATTTTGAAACGACTAACTCGCGGTCTGACACAGTTTGAAGTGATGAACATAGTTTTAAGCAGACAACATTCGAAGAAACAATAATGATTTAAGCCCCAAATTTTTCTAGTGGGCTACCTCCAAAAATTTCATCAGTTGGGCCAGCCACAAACACCTGCTGAATCATTATTTACCTGTAATTACCTCGGTAAACTTTTTCCAACGGCGAGGGGGCCAAACCCTCAAAATTTTAAAACCACCCAAATTTATATAGAGGAAAAGCGGGGGTGTGCTATTACTACTAATGATGTTAAAAATATGCTGATGAACAGTATTAACTAAGAAAGTATTAACTAACAGTATGAACTAAGAAATAATTTTGTATAAAGTTCTTTATTAATGTACTTATTATTGTGAAAATATGTATTCTGTATATATTGTATATCATAAGCTATATATATTTAAATGAACTTATAATCCGATCAAAAACATTAATGTAAAAAAGGGCTGAGTTTTCGAGGATATCCATAATATAATAATTTGTCCTTAAAAAGTGATTATACGGGATGAGAGGAGGGAGTTATTTACCAAGTATCAGAAAATGTATATAAATTTTTCCTTTAAAGATTAATAAGTGGTAAAATGATAAATGTAAGAAAAAATTTGGTAGAAATTTATGTTAAGTTTCTCCTTAGTATATTTTCAAATTTTATAACTTGGCAAGTTATTTTTTCTTTTGTTTCAAATATTTTAAAATCTAGCGAATTTCCTTAGAATACATAAATCACTCTCTATCACAATCATGTCGTATATGATTATATATATATATATATATATATTGTCGTGCCTTCAAATTTATCGGTGTTTAAAATAAATTCCAAAGTCCAACAATACCTTTATTGTCATCGGTCGCCAACTTGTTTTATTTATAGTCAATCACAAATAAATGACTTACTCGTTCCAACTTATTATTTTACCAGCGTTTCAACTTTAATTTACTTAATACCTCTTTGAATCCAAAATATTCTTATTGTTGTACTGACTTATTTGTTAAAAATAATAATCCAAAAATTCACTTAATTAATTTTTATTAATTTCAAACGTATTATTAACAGTATAATTTCTTGCCAAACATTAAATTTACATTACAAATTGTTACAAATTTATATGATTTTTTCTATTACAAATATGACAAATAATCAATATTAATAATATAATATAATAATAAATTTCATGAATCTGCAAAAATCCTTTAAAAGTAATATTTTATTTTATAAAGTAAATGACAGGAAATCGACTTCCGTCAATCCTCCCTTGTTAGAGAAAGGCTAGGGTCTGAAAGGTTTTAGGTCTTTCTTGGGCTTTCTTCTTGGGGTCATGGTTTGATAATCTGGTGATGAATTCTGACTCGGGATAATTGCATATTGATTTTCTTCTGGATATGGAGCGCTTGCCTGGAATGTTACCATTGGTTCGACTTTTCGTTTATTATTACATTGATTGAAAATTTTAATGCAGGGTATAGTTGTGCTGCTATTGTTTTTTCCAGAGAAACAACATAAGATGAGTGATATGATTCCACATTTCCAAAGTCCTAATAATGAAATTAAAAATGTTATTAAAAATGCGGCGAGTTTAATCGAAAACCAGTTTGAAGTTGAGAAACTATGTCCAAGGAATTCTACATGTTCTTGAATTTCTTCGTTTAGCTTTTGAATCGTACTGAAGTTGAATCGGTAGAATATGTAATCCACTACTTAAATCAATTGTACTGAAGTATTTAGCTCCGTTAAGATTATGCAAAATGTCCTCTATATTCGGTAATGGATATTTGTCCTCAATTGTGACTTCGTTAAGCTTTCGATAATCAATAACTATGCGCCATTTTTGAGTACCGGCAGCGTCAAGTTTTTTGGGGACCACCCAAATAGGAGATGAGAAAGGACTTTTACTTTCGCGTATGATGCCTTCAGACAGCATCTTTTGTGTTTGTTTTTGAACCTCTTGCTCGTGACATTTTGGAAAACGATAGTTTTTTGTATAGATTGGAGTAGGGTCCGTTAGTTTTATATTATGTTTGAGAATAGTAGTAGAAGTTAAATTTTCATTTTCATTTAAAAATATTTTTGAATTTTCAAGACATATTTTTAAAATATAATTTTTTGAATTTGTGTTTAAATGATTTAGTCTAAGATTATTTAAAATATATTTTTGTTTTCTAAGTCCAAAGTAATATTTACTTGTGGTATTTTATAAAATTTTTTGAAATTGATTAAATTATTACTTGGATTAAGAGTTGCTTCGTAATGAGTTAAAAAGTCAATTCCAAGTATACCATCAGTAGGTAAACTGAATTTATTATCAACTACTTGAAATTTAAATGGAAAATAAAATGAATCTTTTATCAAGTTAATATTTGATGTACCTAGTGTAGAAATAGTAGTTTTTTCAATTCCGGATAGTGGAATTTTTTCATTTTTGTCGATATTTTTTGCAAGTGTATTTTTTATAAGTGACACAGATGCGCCTGTATCAATTAAAAATGAATAAACATGGTTATCGACTGTAAAATTTAATTTAGTTAATCTGATAGATTGATTGGTAACGTTGTAAATTGAGCTTCTTGTAGATCCAACTCTGTGCTCTCCAGGTTGGATTGTTATGAGTTTAAAGAAGTTTCTAAGTTTGTGTCATTTATAATTTGATTTTGTTGTCGAGGCGGAGGCTGTGCCCGCAAACTATCGTTATATCTTTTTCTATGGCATTCTTCGATTGTATGCCCGCGATATTTACAATATGCGCATATCATTTTTTTGAATTAGAATGATTATTAGAATAATTATTATTGTATTGTTGTGAATTACTATTAAATTGTGAATTATTATTAAATTGTTTAGAATAATTAGATGAATCAGCTTGATTAATCTGAATTTGTTTTCTACGACAATCTTTAGTATTGTGAGTTTTATTTTTGCATGTCTTGCAATATTTTTCAATACTATTATACGTTTTTAATAAATTTAATTCTTTAAACCTACATGCATACATTTGTGCTGTGGGTAAAATTTCTTCTATAGAGTCGAATGTTTTATCCATTAAATGTATCGCTATTTGTGAATTCATGTTTACTAAAAATTTATTTGCTAAAGATTTATCGGTATGTTTTTTGACAGCGTCATAAGAGATAGTGTCAGTATGTTCCCGTAAAACTTTTAAATATTCTAATCTAAGTAAATTGAATTTTTCAAAATAACTTTGAATTGGTTTATTTAATTGTTGCTTGCAATTATTTATGTCGTTTTCGATTAAATATTGTGAGCGAATTTTAATATTGTATTTACGTTTAATAATTGATTGAATTGTTTTTAAATCAATTGATGAAATCTCATCTTGCACTTCGATAGGTAATTTGTTAAATGCGAACATGAGTATTTCGTTTTGTAGGTAATGGGGTGCTACGCGTAATGTATTCCCTAATTGTGATATAAAATGAAGAGATCCTTGATATGTGTTAACAAATGGATCAATCCATTGGGTGTAATTGAATGTTGCCATACGTCTGTAATTTGAGGAGGTCGTACTCGAATGACTTTCATTTGAACGATGTTCATCGTCTGTCATTTCAGGTGCGCCCTGAAAATCTTCTTCCTCTTTTTTAATTAAAAAGTTCATTTTAGAAAATTGTCCTGTCACGGCCGCCAATTTTTGTCGTGACTTCAAATTTATCGGTGTTTAAAATAAATTCCAAAGTCCAACAATACCTTTATTGTCATCGGTCGCCAACTTGTTTTATTTATAGTCAATCACAAATAAATGACTTACTCGTTCCAACTTATTATTTTACCAGCGTTTCAACTTTAATTTACTTAATACCTCTTTGAATCCAAAATATTCTTATTGTTGTACTGACTTATTTGTTAAAAATAATAATCCAAAAATTCACTTAATTAATTTTTATTAATTTCAAACGTATTATTAACAGTATAATTTCTTGCCAAACATTAAATTTACATTACAAATTGTTACAAATTTATATGATTTTTTCTATTACAAATATGACAAATAATCAATATTAATAATATAATATAATAATAAATTTCATGAATCTGCAAAAATCCTTTAAAAGTAATATTTTATTTTATAAAGTAAATGACAGGAAATCGACTTCCGTCAATATATATGTATATATATATATATACGTATATATATGTATATATATATATATATATATATATATATATATATATATACATACATATATATATATATATATATATATATACGTATATAAACATACATATATACGTATATATAATATATATATATATATATATATATATATATATATATATATATATATATATATATCGGAATCAACGAGGTAATGACTTGCCGACAAATTGTGGCACCAATTCGAAAAAAAAAAAATGTTAGGCGCCAGGTTTTTAAAGAGTACCACTCACGAATTCGACACGGTAGCTCGTCAACCCTTGCTCTGGGTGGCAGGTCAGAAAGGTGGACGCTCGTCTGATTACGGATGATCGAAATTACGAACCAAAAACAATAAATTATTTATTCGCGAATAACAAAAAATTAAATTTTTAATAATATAAAAAAATAAATAAAATACTCGAATTTAACAAATAAACAAAATAAATATTGAACATGAAAAAATTATTTAATACAGTACCAGAACGTGCAAAAAAAAAAATAATAATAATAAGATTAAACAGTACGAAAAAAAAAATGAAATTTACTTCGCAATGACGATTTACAACAAAAATTTTCACACGAACACGCTCACACGCAAAAAAATTACAACCAAACCTCGCTCGAATCAACGTTTCGGTGAACCAAAATAATTTCGAAAAAAAAAAATCAAACGCGATTAAAATTTACAAAAAGAAATAGTTATAATCTGCAACAGTTACATAAAACAAATATGCTCAACAAATGTCAATACGATGCGAATCGTCCGGCTTTCGAAATCAGAATTCAATTAATAATTAATCATCAAATCGTTTATCTCTCATCCCTCTCAAAGTCCGTCACACGAAAAGAAACAAAACAACACACAAACAACACTGTTTTTCACATATTTTAAATTCCTAAAATTTGTTTGTCACTAAATGTTTTAAATTTTAACACCAGGACCGGATTTAGGAATAATCAATTTTTTTCTATTTATGTGCCTTACTAATATGATGTTGCAGATGCTACTTTGTATTTCAGCACCCAGCAATAATTCATCCAATAACTCAACATAACGATGTATTATTTCTCATATTAATAATTCACTATCATTTTCACATCTCGTTTATAAAAATTTTGCATATCGTTTGTAAACCATTCGACAAAACCAGACATTTCCGATCTTCTAGCCAAGATTATTACTATCAATTCTCGTGTTATTTCTTCATTTTGTTTGGATGAGCTACAAACCACTTTGGTAAACGATTTTCACACCATCCACTGAAGAACATCATGAATGGCATTATTTTATGTAATTTATTAAGTCACACCGTTCATCGTCAACGAAACGAGTCCCAAACAATCATACACTTAACGATCACCACTTCTACAAGTTCATAATACGGGCTTGTTATTTAGTTTTGAAAATACAGCAAACAGTTGACGAGCGGTAGTGGATGTTGTGACGATTCCATCTCACTTACCTAAAATTATAAAAATAAAGGCTTTAAAAAAAGGAGTGTTTACAAGTAAAAAAATAAAAAAATAAATAAATGTAAAGAAAGTGATTTATATGTGGTGGGGGGACCAAACCCTTAACAATAAAACGTAAAAATATAAATATAAATATAAATATAGGTAAATTAAACTGACAGACAATTATTAATTAAAAGAAAGTAATAGGGAGATGAATAAAAAAATAAATAAAAAATGAAAAAAAAAAAAAATTTAGAAAAAGAAAAAAAAAAACAAAACAAAACGAATGAATAGTTGAATGACGCGCTGGCTGGAACCACCTTAAGATTAGTGTTTGAATTTATTATCTCAAGCTGTCTCAAAACACAAGTTTGAACGCACAAAAAAAAAAGCAAAATATGTTACGCGATCTGTTATTGAGATGAGATCAACATAATGCGGGACTCAACGAGATAAAGTCCGCAAATCGGAGTGACGTAAATTGTTTTTTCGGTAGTCGAGTGGAGATTATTGTAAAACAATTTCAGTCATGCAGTTCAGATTACGATCGGCCTACCAAACGGAAAGAAGTAAATCTTACGTATCGAGTATCGAATTTTTTTATGTTACTAAAATAATCAAGACAAATGATATACGTAATTATTATACGTTACTCTTGGATTAATATTTTACTCATTTGTGAATATTATAAAATATAGAAAAGTACAACGATTCCGAATTAGTAATCGAATTTATCATCACGAGCTGGATATATATATATACATAAAACGCATATAGTTTAATTGGGCTAAGAATTAAAAAAAACATATACCGGACCTAAATTGCTAATGGCGATAATACCAGCATTCTCGTGAAAATCTACGTGCTATTCGTATGGGCGGCATTGTGTTGATACAGTCGAATCTCGGAAACAGTGAGGTAATAATTATTTTGTTATTTTCTTTTCCCCATATTTACTAATCATAGTCAAAATACGTACCATCTGCGGTCACGCTTTCCAGTTAAAATCTACGTAGATACAACTAAAATTCTATTGCGTTCAGCTATTCAATTTTTTTTTTACTATATCGTTCTAAATACCTGGTAAAATAATAAACATTTAGTGAAATCGGTAATTTATTTTAAAAAGGAGACATCATAAAAAGTCGTACAGTAATTACTCGGTGGTCCTAAAGAACGGCCTAAACATCACACCCAGATTTGGGTAACACACTCGAAATTAGACCGCCAAAAATTATGGCGTCGAATTTACCGGGTGTATGAATGCTGAAAGGACAATTTGTGGGAATTCACGACTGAATATAAACACCACGAGTGAGAAAATTCAGTTGCGAATCCTCCGATAGATTAGGACTACCGAATAGTTATATACAATCTAATATCAATAAAATTATACTTACATATCAATACGAGGAAATTAGATTTATTTTATGATAAAACATTTCATTATTTTTTAAATCATATTTTTGTGTGTTAACATATAGAATTATTAATTGTAAAATTTGTTTCTTTTTTTTTATTAAATCATCCGTAAATTAAATCATCGCCGTTGAGTGTATTTTTGTTGCCTTTTTTTTTCTTTATCAAATCTCTAAAAATATATAATTTCATTAAGTTTTTGGTTCATTTTTCTTATTTTTTTAAAAATCTTTTATTAAATAATTAAAATTAATCGTACTCACATTCAGAATATGGTAGGTGATTATTGTTTTCAATGTAATTTCCTTTTCTGTTCTCCTTTGTGTGATTTTTATCGTAATTTCAGAAAATTCGACACGTGGTAAATTAAAAAAAAAAAACAATTGCAATAAGTTATCAATATCTGACATAAAACCATTTGAATATCCTTCTAACTATCACCGTTAGGAGTCACTACCTCGCAGTTTTTTTTTATCATAAGTGTTTACTAGTTAAGGTGTCCGGTGGCAAACAAAAGGACCCTCACCCTTTTTCTCATCTATTGACATTTCAGACCAAAGACAAATTTCGGATCCACCGAAACCTTTTGCACACGCTTCCAGACTCCATCGCGCGATTTGGGTATATGTCCTACGGGCCATAACAGGTCCTGGGCGATATACTACAATTTTACAGACCTCCATACAAACAGTCGGCTCCTCGTATACCATTCCAACCTCCATGTTGACAATCGATGATGGAGCGAGGTTGGTAATTATTTAATGTGTGCCAACTTAAAAATAAATTAAATAAATACAAAATAATTATAATTCTCAATGTCGACAGTGACATTGGATTTCGAAGCCATCTGTTTCATTTCTGGCCCCGGTGTCCTACAGGTGGGACCAGCGACCAGTCGCGTCGAATTCACGTCAAATAGAAAAAATAAAAAATAAATCAATAAGACATTCATCGAACGGTTTAACTCCTTTCAACCGTTACAATATATATATATATATATATATATATATATATATATATATATATATATATATATATATATATATATATATATATATATATATATATATATATATATATATGTATATATAAATATATATATATATATATATATGTATATATAAATATATATATATATATATAAGTCTTACAGATGGTGATTTTTGATATCTACTAGGTAGGATCGATGGACATTTGAAGAAATTTTTGCGAAATTTTGACTTTGGTACGGGACCAATAGCTCTATTTCCTTTCAGAAAATTTGCTAAAACATACTAAGGGAAATTTACAAAAAAAATTTCTACCAAATTTTTTCTTCATTTAACCAATTTACCCCTCATTTATTTTGAAAGAAAAAATATACATAATAAATTTATATAAACACTTGATAAATAACTCGCTCCTGTCATCCGATATAATCACTTTTGAGGGACAAACTGTTATATTCGGGATATCACCGAAAACTCGGTCTTTTTTTATATTTATGTTTTTGATCGGATATGACTGCTTTTTGCAAGGCTAAAATATACAAAGCCGCTTCGAGTTAAGTAACGATTTGAACACAACGCTATGTGTTTTGTTATGCTTTGCGTTACTTTACAATTCGCGTTACATAACTTTTTATTTTTCTAAGTGGATTCACATTTAAAAAGGAAACCGCTTCGCGTTACATAACGTTAACTCGTTCTGCTCGCTAGAAAGATTACAAAAAACCGCAACCTTTTAGCATGAATAGAAATAAAAAGGTAATTTTTGTTTTTTTTTTTCCATTTTCGGAGATATTGCATTGAAAAAATTAAAGTTTTCCGATTTTCCTATAAGTTTCAAGTTATTCCGCGTTGAATGCAAAATAAAAATTCGTTACGCAGGAGCTGCTTCAACTTAGCGAATTTCCTTAGAATACATAAATCACTATCTAGCGGTCACCATTTTAGTCTGATCAAAATGAAATGTCGTATATGATTTTAGTATTTGCAAGTCCAATTTTATTAATATATGACATAGGTCGAGGGGATTGGGGGGGAGGGGGTATAAAGAAAGAAGAAAACACAAAATATAAAATATATGTTTTAATATTAGAACAATCGAAAAATGCGTAAGGAATAAAGTTGTAGAAAATCAAATTTGTTACAATTCATCACCTTATCATTTGTTGACTAAACTGTCGGCGTATGGACAAGAACGAAGTAACCGGCTATGCTTGAGAAGGTTTTCTGCAGTTTCCTTCACGAACTCCAGATGAATATCGGCATAGTTCCTATCATATTCGGGTGCAGCCGCATATCCTACCAATTTCTAGTCTACTCACAAATTCCTTTCACTCCACTCACATCCACACATCCTAAGGCATCACAATGGACCATATGGTCGAAGTGTAGCCCGTCCAGGGCAGCCTTTACAATCTACCTCTACCTCTACCAACAACTTTACTTCTTATAAATTTTTCGATTTTTCGAATATTAAGGACAATATGTCAAATTTTGTGTTTCCCCTTCCCTCTTTACCCGCCCTTTTTCGATTTTACCCATTACCGAACATGACCTTTTGAATAACAAAAGCGCCTCAAATACCAGATTCCGATTAAATGAAAACTGTGACCACTAGAGTGATGACATATATATATATATATATATATATATATATATATATATATATATATTTAAATATATTTTTAAATATATTTTTAATAATATAATTTAATTTAAATATATATATTTTAAATATATATATAGATAAATATATATATCGACACATCTACTAGGTAGGATCGATGGACATTTGAAGAAACTTTTGCGAAATTTTGACTTCGGTACGGAATCAATAGCTCTATTGCTAAAAATGCTAAAAATGCATCTTTCTAGCATAGATAGAAGTAAAATATAATTTTTGAGTAGTTATTCCAAATTTCGGGATGGTTGCTTTTGGAAAACTAAAGTTATTCGATATTCCTCGTAAATTTTAAAATTAATTCCGTCGAAGGCATTCTAACATAAATATAAAATATAAAATATAAAATAATGTTTTCCATTCTTTAAAATTTAGTCATAAATGCTGATATGACTAAAATAAGTAACTAAAATACCATGTTGAAAACATTACAAGTTAAATAATATCATCTTAAATTACTGTCATGTAAAAGAATACGCAACATAAATATTTTTCCATTTTCTCGGCAATATACAATGAATATTTATTAATATAAAAAATGAGTGCGGTCGGGGGATCCCGCCAGGAATGAAGTTCTTCACTCTTTTGCTTCAACTCGAGTATAAGTCGAATTCTTTAAGCTTTTATTATTCACGTCTTACCTAACCAACTAAACTCATTAAATTAAAATGCGCGTGCAGCACCGTGCAGCAACATTTTGTTAGGTGACAATTTGTTCCTAGTCGCACCACCCGTAAAGAAAGCGTTAAAGAACTTTGTTCCAATAAAATTATTTATTTAATTTATTTTTAATTATAAATCGGCCTTGGTCACTACTGTGCTGTAGATTTAATTTCCTTAACAATAATCAATTCGAAACATAGTCAAACATATAATAAAATTCCACGTTAATTTGATTATAAAATTTACATTCCCTGAAAAGTTTTTGTTTGTGATGTGGTATATAAGTTCTATCCAATCAAAAACTGTATAATAGCTGCTCCTTACAAAGTGATGATATGGGATAAAGGGCCGAGCTAACTACCAAGTGTGAGTGAAATGAATTTAATTTCTTATGTAAATTTTTCCTTAAAAACTTATTGACAGGTAAATTGATTAAATGTATGAAAAAATTTGGATGTAATTTATTTCGTAAGTTTTCTCTTAGTATGTTTTTAAAATTTTATAACGCGGCAAGTTTTAAAATATTAGAATCAAAAGAAAAATAAATTGCTTTTTAAACTATTACATTAGGGATTTTCCCGAAAATTTGGCCCTTTTTTCCTTTTTTTTCAGCAGCTTTTGGTATTCAAAAGGTCAAGTTCGTAAATGGGTTAAATCGGCCGGAAAAGGGGGGTTAAGAGGAAGGGGGAAGCACAAAAGATCAGCAATATTGGTCGTTTCGTTCAGAAGATATTTCGGGGTCAAATCTGCTCTGATATTTCGTGTAGTAATAGTACTGTAAGCGCGAAGGCAAAAAACCCTTTTAACTCGGCCTGTCGCACTACCGTGCTCTAGATGGTCTATTTTGACTATCTCTGTTGCTTTCCGAAATATTTCAATTTCAGGCCCAGACAAAAATTTCATTTTTTCACAAATTCTAAACAATGCACCCAAACTTTTTTTGTTTTTTGAAAACTTATTATTTAAATATGTAAATAAATGTACCTTTATTGATACAAACTAAATAATGGATGGAAATCGGGCAGAGATAGAAGTAAAAAGGAATTTTTGGGTAGCTTTTCCTAATTTTGAGATGGTTGCGTTGGGACAATTACAGTTTTTTGATATTCGTCGTAAATTTCAAATTATTATCCGTCGTAGGCAAAAAACACATTCTTTTTGCACATGTAAAAGTAGAAGTGGTAGTTTTGGGAGAGATTTTTGGAGGGTGGGGGCGTTTTGACAAATTTTCCAATGTATCCCGTAAAATATTTAAAAAGTGTAAGAAACTAAAACATGCACTTAATACTTATTATTCATAACTTCTTGGTTATATGATATTCAAATTAACATGTAGAAAACATTTTATTATAATAAATTACTATTGTAATATACACTACAATGTTAAATTTTACAAAACAAATATGCAAAAATTTTCGATTTCGGGAGAGATATGTCGGGTTTTCATAATTTTCCTGTCAATTTGGGTACTAGACCTAACTGTATGACAAATATCAATTTTAAAGAATATCGGGAAGTACGCTTTAATTTTGATGGATTATACGCGGTAAATCTGGGATTTTTGAATTTTTGAAGTTAACTATCATTTGAAGTATACTATTCATTTCTTAACGATGAGCCAAAAACCGTTACCTTATAACTCCGTAATCTTGCTATATTTGAAAACTCGGTTCTATGAAAAATTACCCTCGGACAAATTGACCCCGAAAAAAAAACCGCAAAAACAATCTCGATTAAAGTAATATCCTAACAATATAACCTGGACTAAAATAACAACGTTATAAAATAACCAGAAAAAAATAACCTGTGTTATATTAAATATATATTTATTAAAATGAAATATATAACAAGTATTATAGTTTTTGCCAAAATATCTGAAATATATAGAATGCCTTTTTGCGCAGGGGCCCAAAAACACGCAATCACGACTAGTCATCGACCATATTATCATAGTACCGAAAATAATATTATGATAATATCGATCTTTTTGGCACAGTTTTACATCATAATACAAACTTTAATGGCATTACGAACGACAATAAATATTAAAGCGAAATATTAAGTTTATAAACGTGAGATTTAAGACGAGCCAAAATTATTGATTATAATACAATAATACACAAAATGATGCTTACAAGTTAATCAATATATCGATAGATGGCGAACAGTTACAAGTGAGAGTCGACAACGCGGAAAACAGATTTAAATTTAAGGTAATTGGAAAGTTATTATTTTTTCAGGTTTTTTTTATAACGGTGTTATTTGTGTTCTGGTTATTTTACTACCAGGTTATTTTAGTCGAGGTTATTTTATCTTAGGCAAACTAGTCGCGGCAGCGAAAAAAAATCTCACTACAGCAGCTCTTTTCGTTCAAAAGTTACATTGGGCTCAATTTGAGGTCCAATATTTCGATAAGTATTACACTGTAAACGCACATGGCCAAAACCCCTTAAACTCGGCGCTAGATAATACACAAAATATGAAAATATTTTCGATTTCGGGATAGAAATTGCGGATTAGCATAATTTTCTTGTCGGTTTGGATACTGATCTAACTGTATGCCAAATATCAATTTTTAAGGATATCGGAAAGAACGCTTGACTTTTCATGGATATACGCGCTTAATTATGGGCGTGGTCGCTATTTTTCGATTTTTGTATTAAAATAACTTTTTAACTGTTTATTCCTTAACGATGAACGAAAACTCGTTATCTTATAATTCCGTAATTTGACTACATTCGAAAACTCACCACTGTAGCTCTTTTCGTTCATAAGTTTCATAGGGGTCAAATTTCCCCTATTATTTCGTGTAGTATTACAATGCAAGCACGCAAGGCCAAAACCGCTTAAACTCGGCCTGTCGAACTACCGTGCTCTAGATACAACTTCAAATCTTAATTATACTGACGAATACAAAATGATTTTGAGAGAAGTTAATAAATGAAGCCTTAACATAGAAAACATTACAAGTAGGGTTAAAAATACATAAAATTTGCACAAAAACCATTTTGTACTTTACATTAAATATTCAATACGTATATAATAATTAAATTCAAAAGTTATAAACCACAACATACTACTACATATATCCGCACATACACGCATACGTAATATCATGAGGAGAGGTGATTATTAATTTTAATTTTATTTATGTAAAATGTTATTTAAAGTACCATGAGTATTCGGAGTGGAAATATAATAACATTCGGAGACGTGTATGTATTTGGTAGATGATGTAAACTCTACAAGGAGTAGATAAAAAAATCAGTACAATAATAATTGTTTCATTGGCTATAGTTTTACTCTCGTCGTATTGAGGAATATCGTATACGCTTGATACGGTCCTGATTGTCATAACAATTCTTTTCTGTAACTCAAATTTGCTTATATACACACGAATTTAAAATTTTCTATTACTTATAAACATGCATATAATAACTGCCGTCATTCTAACTTCGTTTCATAGCCTTAACATAATCATCAATATGATTCCTTCATCTGGCGAATATCTATTCATACTGTTCAGAAAATATTTTAATTGTTATATTTACTCCCTGATAAATAAAGTCGCGTAAAAACTGATTTGTATAATCAAGAATTACATTTAAACAAGTTAAGTGTATCTAATTTAGTTCAATTAAATTTTATTACCTCGATATATCTACGTTTTGGTTCTGAAATTCATACATATTCTAGGTTTATATTTTTTTAAATCATAACTACTTTTCTTCAACAAGTATTGCATTCTACTAAATTGTTAATTCTACTGAAAACGGGTTAAAGTTTATTGTGGTTTGCTTAGTGCGAATCTATAAGAAGTTCCACATAGCCTTAAACCGGTTCGATACTATTGAAGAACATCAGTTATTTATGAAGAAATAAAAAAAAGGCGTAACGCAGGAGCTGCGTAAACTAGGTGAATTTGCTTAGAATACATCACTCTCTAGTAACAACATAAGTATGATCAAAATGAAATGTTGCATCTGATATCATTTTAGTATTTTCAAGGCCAATTGTATTAATAAATATCATACGTCAAGGGGAAAGAGGAGGAGGGGCATAAAGATAGAAGAATACACAAAATATAAAATATATGTCTTAATATTAGAATAATCGAAAAATTTATATAGAGTAAAGTTGTAGAAAATCAAGTTTGCTAGAATTCATCACCTAATCATCTTTCTCAAACTCTAATGTGGACAGAGATATTTAGAATTTTAACTTTCAATCTTAAATTGTAAATATTTGTAAAAATTAATTGTAAAAATGATAAGAAACAAAATTACAGTAAAACTAACTAACTACAACTTAACTCCTGATAAATTTTTGTGTTTCGGACGAGGGGAAAAGGGTTTAGTAGGAGGGGGTCCTTCTAAACCCCTTTCCCCTCGTTCGATTTTACCAATTACCGAACTTTACCTTTTGAATACCAAGCGCGCATCAAATACCAAATTTCATTCCAATCAGAATAAAACTGTGACCACTAGAGGGTCCATAGACATAAACTTATATATATATATATGTATATATATATAAGTTTATAAATATATATATAATGTATGATATATATGTATATATATATATATATATATATATATATATATATATATATATAATGTATGATGTATATGTATATATATATATATATAAATATATACATAACTTTCACGATAGCGATTTTTGTCATCTAGTAGGTAGGATCAATGGATATTTGAAGAAATTTGTACGAAATTCCAGTATTCGTACAAAAACGATAACTGATCCTATACTCAAAAATTAAATTAATTTGTTTGTGTATATATTTTTATGTATACAGAAATATTAATTAATTTTGAAATATTCTGCTTAGATGGCGGAGATATTAAGATTAATGATTAATAATGTGCTATTATTTTATAGTTACTATGGCAACGACAATCAAAATTTTATAATTATTTTTTAGAAGAATATTTTCTGTGAAAATGAAAAATTAAACGAAAATTTTAACCGACTACAAAAAAAGGAGGTTCAACTGTATGTATTGTTTTTTTAAGTGTGGTCACCGATTTCTCACCCACTTGTGGATCGATTTTGAAAATTCCTGTTTTGTTTGAGAGCGTTTACTCTCGAGGTGGTCCCATTGTCGCCAAGTCCTAATCTGAAGAGGCGATTCCATGGGAATCTAGGGAATATTCATGAGAATCTAGGGGATACATATATATCTATATATATCTATATATATATCTGTATATATCTATATATATCTATATATATCTATATATATATATATATATATATATATATATATATATATATATATATATATATATATATATATATACACTATCAAAATTCCGTTGTCCCAGAAACATAACACAATTTTGTTCAATTCAACCACCTTGCAAAAACCACAGGCAACTCAGTTTCATTACAAAAAACGTGACCAGCTGCCAGGTCAATACTTGGTCCAGCTGCTACATTAATATTCGTTACAATATATATATATTTGTTACAATATATATATATATATATATATATATATATATATATTCGTTACAATATATATATATATATATATATAGATATATATATATATAGATATATATATATATAGATATATATATATATATATATTGTAACGAATATTAATGTAGCAGCTGGACCAAGTATTGACCTGGCAGCTGGTCACGTTTTTTGTAATGAAACTGAGTTGCCTGTGGTTTTTGCAAGGTGGTTGAATTGAACAAAATTGTGTTATGTTTCTGGGACAACGGAATTTTGATAGTGTTATTATTATCACAAGAGATCGAGGAATGTGCCAGAGTGTGAAAGATAGTCAACCAGTCAACATCTCAAAATAATACTCTTGAAATTGCCACTCTTGTAAATTGTGTACATAATATTTGGAATCATAAATAAATAAATAGTTAAAGTTGAATTAAGTAGAAGTTAATTCATTGAATTAACGAACCTGGTAAACCGCTACATTTGGTGTCAAGTGTTTGGGGTAAATTGGAATAAAAAAACAATAAAATGACAACTTTAAATAATTGAACCGTCGCTCAGTTTAGAAGTGAACTGAGCGAAAGGGATCTTGATAGAGGCGGAAAGATGGTGGCCATTGGTTCAACGGTTGCGGGTAGCACTTGTTGAAGAAGGAGTGGACCCAGAATTATGGATTCTGAAAGACCAAAATGTCAAGAACATGGAAACGATACAAAAGGCCATAAAAGACGATTTACAAGCAAGTCAAAATGCCATGAAGGACGATTTACAAAATGTCATGAAAGAAGAGTTCAACACAGTTCAAAATCCCATCGATGTTGCTTTACAATCTATGGAAGTCTTCGATGATAGATTCAAACATGAAACCAGAATCCTAAAGCTAGAAGCTTGACTCGTAGCAACGCCAAGCAGTGAAATAGTGGAGACTCGTGAAGGAGAAGCGATGGTTAATAACAGTGCTTCAAAGTGTGAACCCGGAAGGAAACAACACACAAAACCACCACCCTTGGATGGAAAAACATCATGGACTAGCTACTCTGTGAAGTTTGAAGCTGCTGCTGCTAGTAACGAGTGGTCAGATTATCGGAAGGCAGTGGAACTTACTGGGGCCTTTAGAAGGGACGCTACAGATGTGTTGCAAACATTATCACCGACGGAACGAAACGATTGCAAACTGTTGAGCGGACGTCTGGAACTCCGGCTACGAGATTCCCACTTGGAACACGTTTATCATTCCCAACTAAAGAATCGTATCCAAAAACCAAATGAAACGCTGCAAGAATTTGAAAATGATGTCGCCCGACTCGTTCGACTAGCATACGTCACCGCATCAGAAGAATTTCGAGAACGTTTAGCCATAAATGGTTTCATCGATGGGCTTAGGGATAGTGAGACTAGGCAAGCAGTTACACTCGCGCGTCCGAAGAAATTGAATGACGCTTTCTCTGAAGCATTGGAGTTTGAGGTTACGAAGCCTCAAACCTCAATGCTTGTCCCAAATTATCAATGATATGCAGAAAGAGAGCATTATAGAACCATCTAGCAGTGCGTGGTCTTCTCCAGTAGTGCTGGTCAAGAAAAAGGATGGTTCAACAAGATTCTGTGTCGATTATCGTCACCTAAAAAGGGACAGCTACCCTCTGCCCAGAATTAACGATACCCTAGACAGTCTTGCTGGATCACAGTATTTTTCAACATTGGATGTAAAGAGTTATTGGCAGGTCGACATGGCACCAAAGGATCAAGAGAAAACCGCATTCACAGTTGGTTCTAGATTATGACAGTTTACAGCCATGCGATTCGGACTCTGCAATGCGCCAGCGACGTTTTAATGACTAATGGAGACCGTGCTGACAGGACTTTCCTGGTAAACATGCCTAGTTTACCCGGACGACATAATTGTCGTTGAAAAATCATTTGAAGACCACTTAAGGAATCTGAAGGGAGTGTTTCAACGATTGAGTAAAGCAGTTTTATTCCGATTGGAATGAAACTTGGTAGTTAAGGCGCTTTTGGTATTTTAAAGGTCAAGTTCGTTAATGGGTAAAACTGGACAAGGGGAAAGGGGGGTTTAGATGGAGGGGAAACACAAAATTTGGTATATTTTCCTAAATATTTATAAAATCGGAACATTTATCAGGAGTTAAGTTGTAGGTACTAAGTTTTATTTTAATTTTGTTTCTTATCATTTTTCTGTTACACTAATAATTATAGAAATATTTACATATTTAGACTGAAAATTAATATTCGAAATATCTTTCATCCCATTAGAGTTTGAGAAAAATGATCAGGTAATAGAATTGTAGGAAATTTTGTACAACTTAACACATTATACATTTTTCGATTATTCTAATATTAAGAAGAATATTTTGTGTTTTCTTCTATCTTTATGCACCCCTTGGCCTTGAAAAAATTGGCCTTGAAAATACTAAAATGATATCAAATACGACATTTCATTTTGATCAGACTTAAATTATAACTAGAGATATTTATGTATTCTAAGGAAATTCGCTAAGTTGACGCAGCTCCTGCGCAACGAATTTTGTCTATATAAAGCAATGCCTATTCATATCTCTTACCCAAAAAAATTATACACAAAAAAATTGAGTTTTTTTTTTTTTTGTTTCAACATGTTTGGCATAAAAAAGTGTTTTAAAATGTTTTAAATACGCTATTTCGATTGGAAATTGAATTTTCTACAAAAAGTTTGATGAAAAATATATCAAAATTTTGCTTCGTTTGCGAGATATATTGATATAATTGAAAAGGGTGCATTTTCACCCCTATCTCCTATTTCCACCCTCTAGTTTTATAGCGCTCCGTGATTTTTTCTACTCAAATGACCCATTGACCGATTCCTGTAATAAAAACTCGTGAACGTCGTAGTTCCTTATTGCCTTGTTTGTTAGGAATATTCAATTGCCTATATCTCTTACGGTTTTAAAGGTAGATATTTCCGCCGGAGAGGTAAATTTCCGGTTTTCAGATTTTTGTTGGTGGATATTGTCGAAGACTTACCTACCTATCCTAAACCATCTTTTTAAGAAAACTGTAAGTACCCAAACATTTTGGTGGTTGGCCAGTCAATGAGTCACCAAAACATCGATTTTTAAATAAAACGGTTATCCTGGTACGTACCGACAGATGGTAGGTCTCATGGTTTTTTTTAACATTTACGCTCAGTTGCTGTCTTGGTTCCTTAAATACATAGGCTTAAAAACCCTTAGTAATCCTTTATGTAAAGCATAGTGTACGCTGTGTGACCTGCTAACTTTTAATTGTAAAGGCAACTTGTTTATACAGTGATATCAACACTTCCGCACTACCGTGCTTCGTGTGATAATAATAAATTTCGCATTGTACAAACTGTTAAAATTTATAATTATTGAAATTAAATAATAGCAGTATGCGTATTCTACGCTTGTTGAATTTCTAGGAATTTATATCATTAAAGTCCAAATAATATGCTTTCTCAAAGAAGTTTAAAATAATTTTTTATAAGGTTAATAGCCCAGTTAGTTAGTAAATCAACCATACTCTTTTGGTAGACAGCGTTTGAATAAAAGGACTGAAACAAAATAAGTTTCAAAAAAAATTTGAGCGTTATATTTTTACGCAATTATTATTTCACTCCCAACAAATTTTATTTAGAGCGTTGTTGCAGACAAGAATGTTAATTACGAACTTGCTGTAACTTTTACAAAAACATTCATGCAAAATAATTGTAACATAAATCTTAACTTAAGAAGTGGGTGCTTTTAAAGCATAACAACTTTTTTCTCTTTATCTAATGGAAAAATTACGATGGAATTTCTGATCGATTTTTCGTACCAAAAAATTTGCTCTTTGGGGATACTTAACGCAGAAAATCATAAAGTTTTGAAGAGAGGTTCTTCAACACTTTAAAGCAAAGCAACTAACGATACAATGATGAATATGTAAAGTAAAAGTTTGTTTTATTAAAAATTATTATTTAAATAAATAATAAATACATGTAAAAGATATAATTGATCTTTATTAATTAAAATTGATATTTTTAATTTCATTTATGAATTGTTATTATTTTTATGTGTAAATTACCAAGGTTGTTAACATTTACAGAAACCGTGATAATAGAGGGAAGTGATAGTTGAAATGCAACAGATAAAAATGAAGAACAAAATTATAATAATAATTTAATGATGAAGCGGCACCGCTACATACTTCCCCTCATCAACTAATAAAGAAAAAACGACTAGAAAAAGGTTGTAACATAAAACAACCTTGTTCACGCGAAAAAAAAATTTTAATAGTTGATGTACATCTTATGTTTAAAAACAAAGTAAATTAAGAAAAGATTAACATTGAATAAAGTATGTAGGTTTTAGTCTATCAATTGAAATAGAGGTAGGTTTGTTATTGACATCAATAACAAAAAATTTAGGGAAATCTTTTGATAACAGAGAAAGGACCTCTTTAATTACAAGATAGTGGAGGTTTGACATGCTCTTTCCATAAAAATACATTTTTGTTGGTGAACTGTCTGGTAAAGAAAAATTTTCCGTTGAGCATTCTATTTTTCAACTCTTGAGTGGATTGTTGAACAGAATGATATATATCAACCTTTTCCGAAAAGAAATCATATGGTAATCGTAGAGAAATCCCATATAAAATTTCTGCAGAAGAAAGGTTAATATCCTGGCCGAGGAGTGCAAATTTAGAAGTACCCAAGGTAAAATTTTGAACCAGTTATCATTTTTTTTTTTACATTTCATTTTTAATATGCCTAGAAATCGAAATGAGTTACCGAATTTAGAAGCACCTACCATACACCTTCCAAATTTACCAAAACTTCCATAATTTAATGTAACAGACATTGAATTATGGATAATTCAAGTTTCTCGTTTCTTTATTATTCAAAATATTATTGACGATGAAACTAAGTTCACGCTAGCTTCTTTAGCTGTATCTGTGGATTACACTTCTCATGTTAGAGATATTATTGTAAATCCACCACAAGAAAATAAGTTTGCTGCACTCAAAAATTTTCTAAAAGAAACATTTGGACGTTCTCGTAAAGATCGTCTAAATAAATTATTAAATTTATCTGAAAAAAATTTCGATAGTCCTCAATTATTATATAATACAATGATATCCCTATCAAGTGGTCTAAATCTTGATTCACATTTCATTCGTGAATTATTCATTGGTAAATTAGACACACAAATTCAAATTCAACTTGTCACCGTGGACAATAATGTTGATCTGAAAACTATTGTTAATTTCGCCAATGATATTTATAAATTAAATTCTGTATCTAATATCAATTATTTTCTCGTTTCAGAAATTCAAAAAACGGATTATTTTATGTTATATAAAGAATTAAATATTCTTAAAAATAAAGTCACTGAACTGGAAAATTCAAAAAAGTCGAGGGATGTTATAGTTGAGGGAAGTTATATTTGAAATGCAACAGATAAAAATGATGAACAAAATTTAATGATGAAGCGACACCGCTACAAATATAAGTAAACTGAAACATCTACAAGCCAGGATCTTTTTTTTGTAGAGAACAGAGTTGAAATGAAATTATCATTTGAATGTTTGAATTTGAAAATCAATAGTTTAGCTGTTAATATAACTTTAGAACTATTTAATTATAAAATTTGGATAGTTCCAGCTATATCGGTTGTTAAAACGATATCGTGATCAATTTCCTACCACATAAAAAATTTCCTAACTAACTAAAAAATTCAAATGACACTTTTATTTCAAAATGTGTTTTCTGCGCGGAATATATCATGCAATATCCGTATGTTTGATCGTTTCTATGCTATAACAGTTTACAGTTCACCCATGTACATCATTGATCCAATAAGTACTTCGATTTAAGTTGGTCAAACATATGTAGAAATTATAAACATTAGTTGGTTAAATTTTTCGATAAAAAAAGGTCTGATTGGAAAAAAGCACCGAATATTTGGGGATGAAATGAAAAAGGTAATTACGTTTTAAAAGTATTAGCTCTTTAATTAATTTTGCTTGTAACTTTTTCCATGGTAACCTTTTTAGCGAATTTCCTCCAAAGGAAATGCAGCTATTGTTTTTACTTTATAAACATTCAGTTAGCTGTAAACGTTGTAGGATATAAAAAATGCTATATACTTGATCCCAACAACTTGTATATTGAACTGAATGATTGTCGAGGTATTCAGAAAATAAATCAAGCCGTGTATATCATACTTGTTCCAAGTATGATATAAACTATAAGTTACTATTATTATTTTACGGCTGCCTGGTTCGACAGACCTGGATTTTCGACAGTCTGGATCATGATCTTCTCTGGCACAAGCTTTTCTCATTCGGGGTTGATTGATTGATTGATATCGGGGTAAAAAATATTGCACTTCGACCCTATGGTCCACTCCCATATGTTGGCAATAGCCTGGAGCTTGCTTATCAGGTCCTCCCGAAGGTTCATATATTCGGGGTGAGAAGCACCGAATATCCTGTATCTGCTGTAACCCAGAGGTTCGCAGTCAAAGATTATGTGGCTTGATGTTTCTTCCTCCTCACCACACAATCTGCACACAATGGAGCCGTTATGGAGTCCCATTGTGTGCAGATGCTTCCGCATGGGATAATGCCCGGTAACCCTCCGCAGTTGCATCCTGTTCAGCCTCAGTACATCGAGAGATACCCTCTTTGTTGCACTCTGAAGAAGTACCTTCCCGAGCTCTTGCCGCGGTACTTTTTCCCAGTGAACACGGTGTTTAGCATTTGACCACTCGTTGATCACTTGTTTACATGCAGTGTTTGGAATTCCTAAATTAGGCTCTGGGCCTATGAATGGCATTCCGACTCCCTTCTTTGCTAAGGTATCCACTTTTTCGTTTCCTTCGAAACCACTGTGAGCCGGCACCCAGATCAATTTAACATTGTTCCGTTTTGCCAGTTTCAGAAGTTCCTCCAGACAATCCTTGACTACCCTTGAGGTGACCTCAGTTCCAGACAAGGCTTTTAAAGCAGCTTCACTGTCCGACAGAATACATACGTTCTGGTTTATGTAGCCTCTACGTAGGTTCTCACGGACGCAAGCCAGTATGGCGTAGACTTCTGCTTGGAAGACCGTAGCATATTTCCCCAAGTTGAGGCTTATGTTTGCTTTTGGTCTCTCACCGTAGATTCCCGCCCCGGTCCCTTCTTCAGTTTTGGATCCGTATGTATACCAGACGATTCCTTTCCTGAGGTAGGATGGTTCTCCTTCCAACCACATGGTCCTATCACATACTACAGTGAAAGGTTTTGAGAAGGAGTATGTCTTGGGAAGTATATCTGTGTGTATATCATTCGGGGTTACTAGGAAAATAATATCAATTATCAGACAGCTGTATGAGGAAGCAAAGCTTGTAAAAAACATAGGCCAGAGAAGTCCGTTACATATAAAAGCCACACAAGAAGTTACCATGGTGACTGTTAGTCCGTTGCTTAAAAAAACGAAACGTAAGAGAAATATACATAAACTCCACAGACAAAGTTTCGCACATTGTGTTCGCGGATGATGCCACTGTTTTGGCAGATTCACCGATTCAGTCGCAAAAAATGTCCTAATACATTTAAAACGTATTTTAATCTAATTATGCTTCAAATTAATAATAAAAAATCAAAAAATGTTTTATTCAGAAAGAGTGACAAAATAACTAATAACAGTCGTACATTTATCGTTGACAATGAACCGTTGGAAGTAGTTAGCAAATTTACTTATCTTGGCATACCATTCTCTAGCTAAGGATTATTTATAGAAGCCACGAAGAATTCCACCAAGAAAGCAAATATGGCTGTTAGAAGTTTAAGGGAAATCCTAGTTTATACTCATTGTAACTCCTGGGAAGCGGAAATTAAACTTTTTGATAGCATAGTACTAAACACGTTGCTGTATGGTGCGGAAACATGGAGTCTTCGATATCTTGGAGAACTAGGCAGGGTTCAAAAATAACATCTTTAAATCTATCCTATGTCTATTTTGTACTACTCCAGGCTATTTGATCAGAACTGAAACATATACAACACACTTGGATGTTCAGGCACTGAAGTAAGCTCTTAACTGGTGGATTGAATTACTAAACGAACAAAATGACAGAATAACCAAAATTTGGTTATTTTGGCCCGGATAGTATTGATAAATATAACAAATATAACTATTGGGTTGCTCATATCAGAGGAATCTTAGAGGAACTCGGATATGGTGGTATTTGGAATGCACAAAACCCCAGTGTAGCTAGAGAAAGCCGAGGCACAAATCTCCATAGTTATAAACAGAAACTATTCGCAGATGACCAAAATAGAGTCCTGCTATCTTCATACAGTACTCTCTATAAATACTTCAACCCAGGCCAAAGTGAGCAATAAGCAAAAATTTTTAAATATATATGTACAATTATTGTTATTTTTGGAGGCGGTGTCAGCATAGAGAAATTCACATAAAATTTGGACACCCCCTCCAAAAATAACAATAATTATACATATATATTTACAAATTTTTGCTTAGGTGAACTAAAATTGGCACAAGAATATGCAATTTTTATTTTCTTTTTAGTGCATTTTTGGTTTTAGAATATTTGATTTTTGAAGTCAGGTTTCCATCTTGTCAAAATTTTGTTTATTTCTCGCTTTTTAGTGACTTTGAAATTCTCTGATTTTATTTGGCTAAACATGGAAAGACCTACTAAACGATCAACTAACTTTTAGTACATTTTTTATAACACTTTTTTTTTATCCGTTTTTTTTTAATTTTTAGTGCATTTTTGCATAACAGATTTTCAGTTTTTTTTACAAGCATTTTGTTTTCTTTTTGTAAAAATTTTTTTTTTCGGGTCGGTTTTTTTTGGTAAAAAATTTTTTTGAAGTCCGTTTTTAAAAAAATTTTCCCATTACGAATCGTAGCGTTAGTTAACGCGAAGCGTTAGCAAGTGTAAGTTATATAACGCGAAGAGTTAGCCGACGCGAAGCGTCAGTCGATACGACGCACTAGCTAACGCGAGGATATTAACGCGGAGCGTAAGCAAATCGAACGCGAATTTCACGCGTCTGTGTGATTTCACGTGAATCGTTAACCAACGCAAAGCGTTAACCAACGCGAAACGTAAGCTAAACCGAACCGTAAATCACCCAACGCAAAGCGTAGGTCAATTTAACGCTTAAAGTAAGCGTGAAAAGTTAGTCAAATCGTACCGTTAGTTAACGCGAACCGTTAGCAAGTGTAAGTTATATAACGCGAATAGTTAGCCGACGCAAAGTGTCAGTCGATGCGACGCACTAGCTAACGCGAGAAAATTAAACGTAAAGCGATAACCAACGGGAGACGTAAGCTAATGCGAACCGTAAGTCTGCCAATGCGAAGCGTTGTTCAATGAGAAACGTTAGTTATTTAAAGCGAAGCGTCAGTTATCTAAAGCGAAGCGTCAGTGATTTGCGAAGCGTGATTTCACGCGAATCGTTAACCAACGCAAAGCGTTAAACAACTCAAAGCGATTACCAACGCGAAACGTAAGCTAAACCGAACCGTAAATCACCCAACGCGAAGCGTAGGTCAATAGAAAGCGTTGGGTCAACACGAAGCGTTACTACGCGAAGCGTTAGTCAATTAGAAGTGTTAAGTCAACGCGAAGCGTTAGTAAACCAACGCGAAGCCTTGGTAAACGCTTTGTGTTTACCAACTTTGCGAAACGTTAGCGAAAGCGAACCGTAAGTCAGCCAACGCGAAGTGTTGGTTAATGAGAATCGTTAGTTTTTAAAAGCGAAACGTTGGTGATTCGCGAAGCGTGATTTCACGCGAATCGTTTATTAACGCGAAGCGGTAACCAACGCAAACCGTAAGCTCAAGCGAGCCGTAAGTTAGCCAACGCGAAGTGTTGCCAATGAGAAGCGTTAGTCAATAGGAAGTATTAGGTCAACGCGTAACGTAGTCTAAAGCAAACCGTAAGTCAGCCAACGTGAAGCGTTAGTTATGCAAAGCAAAACGTCAGTGATTCGCGAAGCGGGAAATTAAGCGAATCGTTAACCAACACAAAGCGTTAACCGACGCGAAACGTAAGATAAAGCGAACCGCAAGTCAGCCAACGCGAAGCGTTGGTTAATGAGAATCGTTAGTTTTTAAAAGCGAAACGTTGGTGATGCGCGAAGCGTGATTTCAGGCGAATCGTTAATTAACGCAAACCATTAACCGACGCGAACCGTATGCTCAAGCTAGCCGTAAGTCAGCCAAGAAGCGATAGTTATTCAAAGCGAATCGTTTGTGATTCGACGCGAAGCGTTAGTGCTTAAAGTGAACGTGAAAAGTTAGTTAAATCGTAGCGATAGTTAATGCGAAGCGAAAGCACGAGTAAGCTATATTACGCGAACAGTTAGCTGACCCGAAGCGTCATTCGGTACACAACACTAGATAACGAGAGGAAGTTAACGCGGAGCGTAAGCAAGTTAACGCCAAGCACTAGTATATCAACGCATAGCGTTGGTAAACGCAAAGCGTTATCCAACGCGAACCGTAAGTCAGCCAACGCTAAGCGTCATTGAGAATCGTTAATCAATAGAAAGTGTTGAGTCAACGCGAAGCGTTATTAAATGAACGCGAAGCGTTGGAAAACCCACGCGAAACGTTTACCAACGCGAAACGTTAGCTAAAGCGAACCGTAAGTCAGCCAACGCGAAATGTTGGTTAATGAGAAACGTAAGTTATTCAAAGCGAAACGTTGGTGAGTCGCTGGTGAAACGTTGGTGATCGTTTACCAACGCAAAGGGTTAAGCAACGCGAAACGTAAGCTAAAGCGAACCGTAAGTCAGCCAACGCGAAGCGTTGTTCAATGAGAAGTAAGAGTTATCTAAAGCGAAGTGATGCGCGAAGCGTGATTTCACGCGAATCGTTACCCAACGAAAAGCATGAATAAACGTAAGTAAACGCGAACCGTACGTCAGCCAACGCAAATTGTTAGTAAATCAACGCATAGCGTTGGTAAACGCAAAGCGTTCACCAAAGCGTTAAGATATAATTTTTCCCCTCAAGCGGGGCGAAACACGTTCCGATTTTGCCCATTACGAACTTGACGTTACTTTTTTGGTCTAGAATACACAAAAATTTTCAGCTCGTTATCTCTTTTCATTTTTGAGTTATCGGCTTCACAGACGGGCAGACGGACAGACGGACCGACGGACCGACGGACAGATGGACAGACGGACATGTGAAAATGACCGAATTTGGCCATTTTATGAATACCTTTGTGAAGCATTTTTGTCAAGGATTAATATTTTCAAGCGTTACAAAGTCGGAACTATACTTAATATGCCTTGTATATTTACAAATATACTGGGTATAAAAATACAGACGAATTGAGAACCATCCTCCTGTTTGAATTCGGGTTAAAAAGAACGTAAAACACCAGAATTACCCACGTTAACATGTCCATTACCTTGGCCCCGCCATTTTGGAATTTTTGATATATAGGGATTGTGCTGAAATGTGCTCAAAATGTGCTATTATGTGTCGCATTCAATGAAAAGAAAATTCAGAAAATTTCATTTTTCTAAGGGGTTGCGCTTTTTGCTACGAGAGTTAACCCCCCTACTTTACTTTATCGAAACCACAGCATTTGTTCCGAAATCTGCTCAAGATGTGCTGCCTTGTGTCAAAGTAAAAAAATAAATAAAAATAAGTTTTTTGATTTTCCAAGTGAAAAATATTTTTTTGGAAAATAAAAAATGTTTTTCTCCATATAATCAGAGGTTTTGGTTGAAATCAATATAAGCTATCACGTGCCATATTGAAAAAAAAGTTGTATCGCGAAAAATATAACTGTGAGGAGGTCCTTTCTTGCACTAAAGATCGTTGCTTTACTTTATCGAAACCACAGCTTTTGTATATATATATATATATGTATATATGTATGTATATATATATATATATATATATATATATGTATATATATATATATATATATATATATATATATATACAGGTAAGCCAAAAGTCATGGAGTTTTTTAAAAGGATGGATAGGGGATGAAATTCTAAGATAAAAAGTTCTTGGACATTTTTGCACCTGACCCACCGTTAATTAGATATTAATTAAATAACGAAGCAAACTAGAGAAGTGCGTTAACGGAATAAGAAATGGTGGGAATGAACGCAGCGGCAGCAGAGATACGTGAGGAAAAAGAGCCCTCAATTCAATGAATTTCATGATTCATTATACCTGAAAACTTTATTTTTCGTAAAAACATTTAAGCGATGAATCATCCATAATTTAGCTCACTAAAATATTGAGAAAAAAAATTATTCTTAAGAATTTATTAATGTTTCTTGCACTGATCAAATCAATTGCAACTTTTTGCTGACTAATTTACTGCGAACAGCATCTTTTTCTTTCATTGTTCATCATTGAAAGTGTTTTGGTATTCCTTACCTCGAGGTGGACATTGTCGGCTCTTCGGAGTAACTGGACTCTCCATAAGCTGTGTGAGAGTAAGTAAGAAAGGTATGTTTTGAAGTAAGACGGAACGATGTTTCAATACAATTTGTTCTACCAATTATTGCCCCATAATTTATTCAATCAATTTAGGAATAGTTTTAGGAATAGTTAGGAATATTTTCAATTTCCGTAACTGAAAGGCTTTACATGTATAAAGCCTGCTGATGTATGGTACAATGAAATGATAAAAGATTTTTTAATTCAGGGATTTTTTTAAAAAGTGCAGTTAAACCGTGATTACCACTCATTATATTACTTGCACCATCCGCGGTAAGTGAAACGAATTTTTCTAAAGGTAACGATTTTATTCGTGCAAGTACTCCGTCATAGAGATTTTCGGCGGTCGTTTCGCGATGTAGGGAAATTATTGCAAAGAGTTCTTCTTTAACAAATAAATCATCGAAAACCATACGAATGTAAATTAACATTTGCTTAGTATTTGTTGCATCGGTCGATTCGATTAACTGCAATGATTAGCAATAACAAGACTTTATGTCTTCATTTAATTGACTTGTCATGTCACCATCAATTGATTTTACTCGTCGTGTTATTGTTCGACGAGATATTGGGACTTCTTTAACGAATTCTTTATATTCTTCTTCCAGTTGGGTCCCACCGAACATTGAATCCACATAATCTTCTACTACCGTCTGCATAAAGTCACATTCACTATATGGCTTTCGCGATTCTATACGCGGTTTTTGTGATTAATATATAATTTTTGGCGGACCATGATTGAAAATAATTATAAAGTTAATTTTATAATTATAATTGCTGTTTTTAATTTTTAACGACAGAAATTACGCGATCGCGTTCTGCTGTCCCTGTTTCGAATTTATTAAACCCGGCAGAATGTTTCGCGATATAAAGACGGAAATTACTACGGTTTTTAAACAAATACCGGTTTACCACAATATAGGCAAATTAGTTCTTTGTCAGTTTTGTTAGATATACCAAAATGATGCTCCTACTCATTGATGCAGAAAAGATCTTCCGTTTCTTCACAGATGGCGCCGCACCTCCACTACTGAACTTATCCAAGACTGCTTGCGATGTATTCTTCATTGTTATAATCACTACTTATATATTACTTTTTTTGAAAAAAGAAATTATGCCAAAAATAATTTCTACTACCACGAATAGTACTTTTCACTTTTTTCATTCAAAGTAGACTAACTCGAAGATACTCAGTCAGGTTGAGTAAGCTAACATAAAATTCCCACTATATGTAATTAAACAATTTAGCCATTAAGGAATCAGTAACAAATTACCAGCCTTA
Source organism: Nineta flava (assembly GCA_963920215.1). NCBI lineage: Eukaryota > Metazoa > Arthropoda > Insecta > Neuroptera > Chrysopidae > Nineta > Nineta flava. The sequence continues at coordinate 40,111,590 of OY986043.1, read as the reverse complement.
TCATCGAAACTGTATCAAGTGTCATCAAATTTCAATGACACTATACTATACCCCCTACGAAGAAAAAATAATTAAATCAGGTAAATAATTGTTTATTAGTTCTCCGACATGAATAGTTAAGGAAAATTATTCGGAATTTCCAAAAATCTAATTCTATCCAAACCATAAAAAAAAATTTACAAGCGGTTTACAATTGTCAAGCGGTAGACGTAAAAGGTCAAAAGATCTATATTTTATAATTTATATAACATTTATATTTTATTCATACACAAATATATTAAAAAAGTACATTTTATGCCCCAAAATTCCAGAGTATGTATTCAATGTATTGTATGTATTGTATACTTTGTATAATAGTGACCATAAAAAAGAGTTGGTATTATTATATTTTTTTCAGAAAATGTTTTAATTAAAAAGAGAAAATAATAATAATTGGTAGGTTACCCTGTATTTACTCTATCTCTCTTCTTACCTCTCATTCCGAGCGAGTGCAGTCAAACTTTGCCCACCAATGCGGCTTACCTTAATGTTTTATTAGTCAAAAATTATTAAGTTAAAGCATTACAATTAATTATTTTAAATTATAAATAAGATTATATGTACCATATGATTGTATGTATTATATGGACCAACCTGTAATAATATCGTTTAAATACAGTATCTAATAATTTTAATAATTATTATTATTATTATTTACCGTCCAAGTAGCCGAGCGGTCTAAGGCGTTACGTCTGAGGTGTTATGTCTACTTGGAAATGGGAGGTTATGGGTTCGAATCACGACATCGGCAGTTTGTCAATTATTAAGAAATAAAAAAAGAAAAGAGGGCGGTTAATTGACTAAACTGTCGGCGTATGGATAAGAAAGAAGTAACTGGCTAGCTTGTGAAGGTTTTCGGCAGTTTCCTTCACGAACTCCAGATGAATATCGGCATAGTACCTATCAGAGTCGGCTGGAGCCGCTCATTCTACCAATTTCCAGTAAACAAAGAAAAAATCATTTCACTTCACTCACATCCTCACATCTTTAGGCATCACAATGGACCTTGTGGTCGACGTGTAGCCCGTCCACGGCAGCTGCTACAACCTATCTATCTATCTACTATTATTAATAATATGATAATAATAGACCATTCCGAAGTTTTATAATAATCAAAATATAACTATCTTTCAACGAAAATAATGTATAATAATTTTTTTTGTCTCTACATATAATAATTAGTGGCTAAAAAATGCGCAGTAAATCTGTGCGTGTAATGTATCATACAAGCTATGATGGAGGGACTGAATAAATAACCAATTAAATGATGAATACTTCATTATTTTAATTTGTTACCGTTGAGATATTATGCCCAATACCATGACTACTACTGAATATACTGTATTATCGCATTATATATATACATTTTTCCATGTAAATTAGTCTCTAGAGAAATTTTATTAAAATGTGTATTCCTTTTCTATTTGCATTTAGAATAAAAAGAAAATGTTACTATCAAGGCCAACTTAACATGCATCATTCACCATTTTACACCCGTGTTTAAACAAAAGATATTTAGAAAATTATCTAGATGGGCTATATGACTAACAACGTCATATAGCGACCAACTCAAATATTCAGAATTACTTAAATTCAAATTTTGAATCGTTCTGAATCCCAAAAAAGATAACATGCTTAAATAGCTTGTGAAAAGCGGATTATATGCAAGAATTGGACACTTCCTCTCACAACTTATATTGGTGCTGCTCAAATGTTTGAAAATTCATCCCAATATCATCAGATGTTTAAAAGATCTGTGCCATTCTGGAAGGCAAAGTTAACTGGTAAACGTACAGTCTCAACAGATTTGGTGACATATAAGCGTGGCATCTATCAAGGGGATAGTCTAAGGCCAATTCTTTTCTGCATCTTACTTATACCACTCTCCTTGCGCTTGCGAGAAGAACCCGGTTATCGTTGTGGCACCCCGACAGATAGGAAGCATCAGGTAACGCATCTATTTTACATGAATGGCTAATACAGAAACTCATATGCTTCTTAAATACAAATTAAATACAAATAAATGCAAATGAAGAAGGTTTGGGGTATGTTTTCCGTTTGCGAATGGTTGCATTGGAAAAATTTACGTTTTTCAAATAATTATGTTATTTTGAACCTGTTCCACGTCGAAATGAACAAACTCGATCTTTCTGACATGAATAGAAGTGAAAAGGCAGTTTTAAGGGTGTTTCTCCCATTTTCCGGGGTTGCGATGCAGGTAATGAAATTTTTCAAACTATTCTGTTTATTTGCTTCTCAATTCTTTCTAGCATGTATAGTACTGAAAAACATAATTTTGGGGGGTTTTAATAGTGATTTTTAACATCTAATAGGTATGATCGATGAACATTTCGAGAAATTTTTCGAAATTCCATCATCGGTACAAAAACAATAACTGCATTTCCTCTGGAGGAAATTCGTTATACATATTCGTATAAACTATTTAAGGTATATATATATATATATACGCCTTATATACATATATATATATATATATATATATATATATATATATATATATATATATATATATGTATATATAATTATTTATTAAGGTTAAAAATCATTCAGATTATACAAAGTTAAGTCTATGAGATGAGCTCTTAGCTTTTGTTTGAATTTAAAAATATTTAAATAAAACGTTAATTGATAAACACTTCGCATTAAGTAACTCACACTTCGCTTTATGTGGATAACATTTCAAACTAAGCAACTAACGCTTCGAGTAAGATAACGTGAAACGATAGATAATACGAATCTTATCGCGAAGTGATTTTCACTTCGCGATAAGATACAAACAATTCGCGTTAAGTAGTTGAAACTTCGCGACAAATAGCTAACGCTTCGCCTTTATTAATCGCCTCTTATTTTTTATATATTTCAGATGAGGGTTCCATGTTAGTTTGGAGTCCAGCATTACTCCCAAGAAATTGGCTTCCCTTGTGATCTGTAATCTTTCACCGAAGAGGATTGGTGGTTTTATGTTATCCACCTTCCTTTAACGTGTGAATGGAATTAGTGCGGTCTTACCAGGGTTAATTTTCAATCCCTGATTGATACACCATTCCTGTGCGATTCCAAGAGCGTTTTGCATAAGCTCCGAGATTGTGCCTTCACAGGGTCCCTGGATTGCAATTACAATGTCGTCCGCGTATCCCTGTGTGTAGTATCTACAGGAGTGTAGGCTCTACAGGAGTGGGGATAAGACACCACCCTGCGGACATCCTTGTGTGGCTCTCACAGTGACAGACTCTCCAAGAAGGGAATGCTTATGCTCCTGCAAAAGGTGTCTTCTCCGTCTTCTCTATCTTCCGTGCTGACCTGCAGAATCAACCATGTAATTGTAAGAAGCATTGTCAAATGCCCCCTCTATGTCAAGAAAAACGCACAAAGTGGTTTGTTTCCTTGCGAATTCCTCCTCAATCCTCTATATTAGGTTGTGGAGAGCTGATTCACAGGATTTTCCCACCTGATACGCATGTTGGTTGGCATGAAGCAGATTTCTCGACAAGAAGGTCACTCTTACTGGCTTCCATACTGTTGTGATATAACCTGTAGCCAGGCTTGCCCTGAATATATGACCAAGCAGAGTTAAACGATGCTCTGCTCCTTCTCGTAAAAGCACTGGGTATTTCCTAATGGCAATCGCCGCTCTTCTCCAGTCCTCGCCAGTCGGTGGGAGACTTTGGTTAAGCTGCTCTTGAGAAGAGTTTTCACCGTCCACTGCCACCGAATCCAGGAAATGATGCGGACCAGTGTCTCGAGTGTATCCTTCGCGGAGCTAGTATACACACCATCGGGTTTACGAAGTGACCCGATGGTGTCAGTGGGTTTCTTCGCCAGAATACGATGGAGTCTTCAGATGTGTTTTCAACATCATGACAGAGCTTTCTCCATGAATCGATTTTGGCTTTCTTCAGAGACCTTTTTCATTCGGTCATTGCTTCATGGTAATTATCCCAGTTCCCCAACATCCTTGTTCTGTTAAATAGCTGGCGAACCTTTCGCCTCTGATTCCTTAGGTCCTCATTCCGCCAAGTTGACTTACTGATGTCTTTTGAGACCTACGGGCAATTTTCTTGGTAGGAGTTAATTATTGCATGATGAAGCTTAGTTGCAGTAAGCTCAATGTCCAATACTGTTTTAACTTTTTTCGGGATTGTGGCGAGTTTGAACTTTACTGTCGAAGTATATTCGTCCCAATTTGTTCTTCTCTGATCTCGATAGTGTATATTGCATTGGTCCGTTCTCACCTCCACATTGTAATAGATTTGTCTGTGATCCGAAGCAAGAATGTTCATCGGATACTATCCATTTCTTGATTTTACCACTAATTTCATAAGTGCTCAGTGTTAAATCAATGACTTCCTTCCAAACTTTGTTAATAAAAGTCGGATTGTTGCCTTGATTTACTATATCAAAGTTGTTAGCTATGATATAATCAAAGAGGTACTCACCTCTTGTATTTATGTTTGTTCTTCCCCATGCAGTGTGATGAGCGTTTGCATCACATCCCAAGATCAGTTGGTGGTTGTTTGCCTCACAATACTGGATCAGGTCTTCTATCTCTGTTGATGGGGGTGGGGTAGATACATCATAGGATAGGTAGACCAAAGCGATGATCACCACTCCAGTTTTATTACCCCTGTTGTATTTTACTTTTACCGCTGTAAGATCGCTCTCACAAACCTCTAACAGCGGCAAGAAAATGATGTCCTTTCTTGCTTAAATGCAAGTTCTGGGTCTCTCCGAGGTTTTATCGTAAATAATTTGTCCTCTAGTATCTCCTTACCTGAAGTATCCGAAGATCAGACATTCTTTTCGGTCCTCTATCAGCTCCAGATCTGCTGTGCTTACTTCCAGCACGATGGTATGTCCCACATTGGTCCTCGTGCTGCTGATAATTTGCCACCTCTGAGTGTGCAGGTTTGCATTCTGCGCTCCAAGAGTTTTGATTATTTTGCCCTTTTCAACGGAGTTATAGATCTAGGGAGCATACAGCAAACTTTTGATGTGCCCATCAAGGCTCTTGCATGCCCGACGACAAGTCCCGCTCCGTCCCATGGTCTGATATTCGGGACGTTCTCCATGAGGCAGTTTATGGCTGTTGTTTCTATACACCGCACAACGAGGCCCCACCTGTCCAGGTGGCAACCCAAATATGTGGGCCTTCAACCAGCTCTTGGACAATGAGGGTTTGCAGCATCGAAAGCTGCACCTCTTTGGATTGCTCCTGAGTCATTTTGACCTCAGGATACCCTCGCAATGCAATGCATATCTTTGTTGTAGCGGCGGTTTCAGCAAAGGTATTAATACCACTTGCCTTTTCCCCATTTCAACGTTTTTTCGAGAACTGTTTGGGGCTAGGAGTTCCATCTTCAGATCTCAATTTCTTTTCCTGTGGGTTTTCCAAGGGTGGATTCCCTGAGTCAGACTCCACAGGTGTCACTGTTTCTGAGAAAAACAGGGCTGTAGGGTTTTTTGTCTGGTGTTTCCTCTTTGTCGGAGGAATCGGTTTCTTCTCAGCCCTGGCGTTCACTTCTGAAGCTTTTCTGCGGGCTGCACCCGAGAGATTTTTCATTTCCACCTTCAGGAAAGGATTCTAGTGGTCATCGTCCAGATTTTCGCTTGGCTGGATGCACCTGCTGTTTTTTGTGTCTCGGTGAGGGTAGCTTGTGCAGCCTCGGTTGATTCACTTTTTAAGGGGTTTTGAGCCCCAGAGTTGTTATTATTTTTACCGTTGTTTTCCATTTCTGGTCCCACGAGTAAATCGGGCCGTGTACTATCCCATCGGCCACTTGATGGGGAGGGAATTTATACAGTTGAGTTAGTCAGTTGCTCCACAGGAATTGTTAATTGTTAATGAGTTCATCGATGCACTTAAGCCTCTCCACCAACTACAAGGTCCTACCATGCCTAGGAGAGGGAATCTGTATGATACTTACAGAAACCATTTTGATACCGCTTATAAGGATTTGCTTCGGATATTTCGAATTCTTTGAGAGTCTGTAAACATATTTTTTGATGTATTCTAAAAATATCCGAAAGATTGATTAATGTATACAGAAAATTTTATTCAACGATTTCTATAAATCCTCAAATCCAAAAGTTTATAAATGGAAACGTTTTGAAATTAAAACCATACAAATGGTATGACTATACTCGTAAGAACTTACTAAGAATTCAGCGGTTACATGTGTTTAAAGCCAATAATTCATTGATTATTTAATTCACTTGCTGTGTTTGTAAATTTGTTTCACTTTCGGTATAGGTGTTCATAAAATGACTTATTTAGTGCCACACTTATGTATATCTTAATGTATATAATTCTTCTGTACTTGTGTTTGTCACCTAGATCCTCCTAAACGGCTGGACCGATCTTAATATACATAATTATTCTATACGTGTGTTTGTCACCTAACTCCTCCTGAACGGCTGGACCGATTTGGATGAAATTTTGTGTGTATATTTCAATGGGTTCCTGGATGGTTTGAAAACACAATTGAATCCGGTAGGTGGCGCTGCTTTGGTATGTCACCAAATTTGATTTGCTGTACAAGAAAACATAACATAATTTTGAGCGGTACTTTTTATTGCCTAGCTAGAAAGAATAGAAAATTATAAGTTACCAGTATTTTATCGTTCATGAACTTGCATTTAAATAAAACATAACTAGATAGATCCCTGGCTAATAAGTTGTCGATCTTCAAACTTAATAAAAAATCAAAATTAATTTCATTGACTTTGTCGTCAAGTTTATTTATTTATACACCTCAAGGATTGACAAAAACATCGTTCATACAGTATCATTAAAATTATAACATAACTAGATAGATCACTGGCTAAAAAGCTATTAATCTTCAATCTTAGGTACTTTCAACAAATTATTTTAATTGATTTTGTCAGAGAGTTTTATAAAAATACAGTTTTACTTTTGGTATAAGAGTCGGTGAAGTTTCTCTGGTGGTGATGATTCATATATAAACAGGTAAGTTGTTCTGTGTACGGCCTTAAAGGTTCAAGCCTGAATAAAAATATTTGCACTGTGAAATTACAAAGGATTAAAAAGTAAATTGACATTTGTCATATTAAAAAGTAAGTCAGAAAAGATCATTAGTTTTCCGAGGCACAGTTACAATATTTTTTTATGAGGTAGTAAAATTTTGTGGATTTGTGAGACAATACCCAAAGATCGTGAGCATCAAGAGAGCGGTTTCTGCTATATAAGAAAAGTATATTTGTTACAGAAACAAATAAGTGGTACGGGAAAACATTGCTACAATTGTGGACAATCGATGCCACGACGAGCTTTGCAAAAAAATGTTTTTTGTGAGCATTGCAATAAAAAAATAACACTAAGATTTAATCCGGCAATGAACATCATCACTCGCTGCATTGAATGCGACTCCATTATTATCATATCCCAAAACTTTAATCATTGTAAAATTTATGGCTTGGAAACAACACATTACATAGTACGCAAAAAAAGGTAGGAAAGGGCTAACTTAAAATCCAAAAAATGGTTCTGTCGCGTTACTTTCATTTTCAGAACAGCTGTCAACACTAATATTTTCATCATCACTTTCGAACTCATGAATCAAAATATTTTTGTTACCACTTTCATGAAGAGTCTGTTGAATTTCGTCCTGTTTTAGTCTATTTTTAGACGTTTGTTAGAACAAAAACAAATTCGAACACGACTGCTTATCCCCAACGTATCCGAGCACTTAAATTAAATAAGTAATCTAAACTACGAGCACAAAGACAATATTGTAACACGAATAATGTTCTGTGAGTTAACTTTGTGTACTCGTTAAGATTCTAAATAATTGTTAGCAAACAACAGACCTACCTTCTTACTCAAATGTTACAAATTGCTATTGTGTCTCCTGGACACTTGTGGGTTGGTGAGTTACTAATTGGGTGTATAATAAACAATAGGCTCATAATATTACGAACATTTTCATTTCACGTTTAGATTCAGTATGAGGATAGATAAGATAAAACGGTTTTTCGCAGAAATAAATAATAATAATAATAAATATAACTGTATTCGCATTAAAGCTTACAGTGGTTGATACATTCTATATACTTTTATTAAACAGTGCTTACTTTTAAACTAAATAAAAAAAAAAAAAAAAATGCATGAAGCATCATAAACTGTAAATTTAAAGAATCTTACACTAAGTATAATAATGTGAAATAAGAAATAAACAAAACTAAATTATTAAACAAATCCTTTGTACATCGAATTATTTCCAAAATGCATGAAAGGAACTAAACAGTTTATTATTCATTTAAACAAAAGCTCCTCAATTTGAGACTTCCATTTACAAAGTAATAGATATGATTTATTTTTTCTGGGGATAAATTTGACAATAAGACCATGAAGTTATTCTCGCAATTAAAATTTTGATTTAAATATTTACCAATAAAATGGTCCCTCATTGATTTATAGATTGGGCATTCCAAAAGAAAATGTAATAGTGTTTCAGGCTTATTATAATTACAGATTTGACAGAGGTCTTCTTGTTTCCATTTATATAAACAACCATTAGCCTGTATTTTCACAATTTGCATCCCTGAGACTCTGATTTGGCTAACTAGCTTTATCTTATTAAAGTTTAAATTCATTTTCAGATATTTAACCGCGTCGTCCAAAATACATTGATACATAGGGCTGTAACTGGAGTTCAAAATTAGGTTTTTATTCAAGTTGGAAAGTTCTCTTTGATATTTCGCCAGAATGGTTTCGCTGTTTTCTTTTATACTCTGTGCACGTTGTTCATTCCATGTGTTTATAAAACCAAGATCCGGAAGTATTTCTCGTAGCTGACTAACCCAATTGTACTTGCAGTTCATACTTCCATTTATATCAAGCGACCTCAACTGATTGTAACAGACCCTTGGAAGCCTATTGGAATCCAGTTTCAAAATTCGTTCCCACCAGCTCAAAACCCTTTTTAATGCTTCTACTGCTAGGTTTCCCCTCCCAGTTTCACATCGGATAATATAGTTCGGAGTATTCTGTGGCCAGCCAAGTACAGTTTTAAAAAATATTCCTTGAACCCGTTCTATATTTCTGAAATATCGTAAACACCAGCTTTCAGCCCCATATAGCAATGTAGTCGACACTATACTGTCAAATAGCTGAATTTGAGCATCCCAGGGTTGCATCTTAGATTTTACCATTATATCCTTTATTCTATGAATAGCTGTCACAGCTCTATTAATGGCTTGATCAGCAGCTTTAATGAATAGTCCCGAGGAAGAGAATTGAACGCCAAGATAGCAGTATTCTGGTACAATATCAATAATTTTGTCGTTAATTTTAAATAGTGAAGTTTTTTTTTTTTTTTTTTTTCCCCTTTTCTAAATATTACCATTTTCGTCTTATCGGTATTTATATCAAGCTCATTCTCCAAGCAATAGAGATAAAGTTTATTGAGTGCTCTTTGTGCCATACCTGGACTGTCAGTTAGCAAAACCAGGTCGTCTGCATATAAAATTAGCAAGACGTCAATTTTACCCACACCAACACCTCTGATCCCATTGTCAGCCATAAATTGCTCTAGATCGTTGATAAATAGATTAAACAGTAATGGTGACAGAGAATCTCCTTGAAGTATCCCCTTTCTGATGTATATTTTTTCGCTCTTATCACCATTCAAGGATAGGGTAAAGCAAGCATTTCTATAGAAAGATTTCATGGTGTTTATGATTTTACTACTTATCCCGATCTTATACAATTTTTCCCAGAGGAGAGAGTGCGGTACTGAGTCAAACGCTTTCCGAAATTCGACAAATGTAGCATAAACTTTACTTTTACTATGCCTTATGTTGATATTTACTACGCTACTAAGTGTAAATATTGCATCTTGGCACCCCCTTCCCCTCCTAAACCCAAACTGACATTCCTGTAGTACATCTCTGCATTCAGCCCAATGTTGAATGCGGTTTGCTATTGTGTATTTAAAAAAAAAAATTAGAGTTTAATTTAAAAAAAAATTCGGTGTTTAGTTTTAAAAAAAAACTAAACACTTTATAGAAAATAATTGAATTATCAATTATTTCCATAAATATGAAATTAAGTTAATTTAGTAATTTTAATTAAAAGAGGTATTATGATGTATTTTTAAAAAAAAAAAAATGAAAACTAAATATACGGTACTTTAGAAAAAAAAATCCAAAGCAGAGTATTGTATGTGGAATTATGAAAATTGGAAAACGATCGGTGCTAACGCGATACACGTAAATATAAAAAAAATAACACGTTGAACCGAAAGTCTTTCAATAAAAGCTGGGCCCATTAAAAAAGATAATATTGAGGTAGTAAGATCTTTACTATCCAGTAAGTGTCTAAGTTATCGACAAGTGATTCGAATCTGAAATACTGAAAATAAAAAAAAAGTACAAAAAAAAGAACAAAACAAAATATATGTTAAAATAAAATATATTTGAAATAAATAATTTTTAATTTAATATGTTGATAGTATAACTATCCTTAAAACACTAAGTTTGGTTGTACAAGTTATAAAAAAAAGATTACATGAATATGTGCTAGATTGAACTGTAGTAAAAGAAATATCGTATAAAAAAAAACGACACTACAGTAAAAAAAAATATGTTCAAATATGTCTGATTTGCAAAAATATAAATATGGACTACAAATTTAATTCAGATACATAGTTGTATATAAAAGAGACATTACGCTTCTGTAAAAAAAAAATACACGGCCGAAAACGCCAAGCGTATACAAACAACATAGTTATAAATTGAAAAAGTCATTGCATATTCACATAAAATATAAATTGTACAGCAAAAATGTGTATAGAATGTGTATTGAATTGTGACAAGTTTGAGAGACCACAAGTTTCGGAATAGTGAATTAAATAAATTATACAAAAAAAATATACTTAGATACAATCAGATAGAAACCATTAATTCGCCCATTCGATACTTCAGCACAATCCATAATAAATATTCAATTTGTAAATTGAAGAAATAAAAATTCAAAATACCATCTGATTAATTCATCTGAGACAATTACTTTTAGTAACTGTACTGAGAGAAGTACTTTTAGTAACTGCTTTCGTTTTGTAACTGACTTGAAATATGTGCAGAAATATCGAAGTAAGCTTGGATATACGCAAGTCACATCCGATCTAAGTAAATGCTTGTTGAAATTATGTAAATTCTCAACTCGCATAAACCAACAATTATATAAATTATTATTTTTTGAATAATAAAAATATGAACACAAAATAATAATAAATTTTAAACAGTGGAGTACTAAAAAAAATTATTCTCCACTATGATGGTTGTAAATAATTTTGCAACATGGTTCATAAGCGAGATTCCCCTATAGTTATTAGGATCGTCTCTAAGTCCTTTTTTAAATAATAGGGAGAGTCTCGATTCCGACCAGGACTCAGGTATAGTTTCGGTATTAAGAATTTTATTGAATAAAATTAATATATTTTCTCGCCAATTATTAGTTTAATTCTTAAAAAACTCATTTGTTATCTGGTCAGGTCCAGCTGCCTTACCAATTCTACAATTGTGTATTGTTGTATTTAGTTCTATTAATGTTATGTTTTGATCCAAATAGCAGTCTGTTCTTGTCGGAATTTCAACCGTTAGATTAATCCCTGTCTGCATATAATAATTTTTAAAAAAGACTTCCCATTCCGCAACGTCAATGCAATTGTAGGTTGTTCCCCATTTTCCTCGATATTTGTTTATAATCATCCAAAATTCATTTACATTACGTATATTAGACATTTTGGTATTTAAATCATTTAAATATAATTTTTTTTGAGTTTTCAATAATGAGTTATATTCAGCCTTTAGTTTCATGTAATCTAGACGCCCTTCTTCACAGTAACCTGATTTTTTATACTTTTTGAAAGATATTTAAACCTCGCTTTTCTTTGCTAAACAATTTTCATTGTACCAAGGATTTTTATGAGTTTTAATTTTACTATAGGTACTTGTATTATACATATTTGAATTTTTAGCAGCTAATTTTATTTTATGCATTATATCGTAATTTATATCTGAAATCGAAAGCGTATCTAAGTCATTTAATGTCAATACATTTAGCTGTTCTATAAATTTTTCTTTATGTTTATTCACCCATTTAAATCTTTCCTGGTTATAATTTATGGTTTTATTTGAAATAGATTCTTTGTTTAAGTAATTTTTGATTATTAAAAGGTTGGGTAAATGATCTGACGATAGTATAAAATCGAGTATTTTAAAGTCAAGAATATCCCCCATTGTATGGTCATTTACCCAAACCAAATCGACAATACTCTTTCCCGTATTACTGACATAGGTACAGTGTCCAGGATGATCGCTTTTACTACGCCCATTAATTACATAAAAAGCTGAATTTTCAAAATAATTAACTAATATTTTTCCTCTTCGGTTAACTGTGTCTAATAGGGACAGTCTATGCGTATAGATTAGAGAGTTTTCAAAGATCTTATTGTCAAATTCGTCTGCGAAGTCGTTCAGTGGTCCGATATGTGCATTAAAATCCCCGCTTACTATTATTTTTGGATCCGAATTTTTAAGTTGTATTTCCAAAATTAAATCTCCTAATAACTTTATTGCTTCGTTCATATCGTAGTTTGGCTTTATGTAAATGAAGATGAGAAATATATTTTCTCTACCATTTCCTACTTGTATTGCAACCCACAGATTGCTAATACAAATAAGTTTGGCTCGAAAGCACTTTTTTACACATACCATAATACCCCCACTAGCCCTACCCAATGATTTTTCTTTTGTCGCGGGCCTATTAAAAATATTGTATTCTGTTAGAAATGACGGTATTTCGAGAGCGTATTTCCATACCCAAGTTTCAATAAAACAAAGAATACTGTGATTTTGTAATATCTGTTGTTGCATTTCATCCAGATTGGAAACATTATTAAATCCATGACAGTTCCAAGTGACTATTGTTATTTCTATACAATGGTCAAGTTTTTTGTACTTTGTTTTTCTCCATGTATTTTTTTTGCATCCTGAATATTTTTGGTGTTGTGTGTTTCCTCCTCTTCAGATGACTGTACTAATAACCGTTTTTTTCATTTTTTTTCTGTTTATTTTGTTTTCTTCTTTCGCTGTCTTTTATTCTAAGCTCAAGTGGGAGGTCATCATTAATGTAAATATTTGTACCTTTCAATTTTGTTCGATTACTAAATATTTCCCGTTTAATTTTAATAGAGTTTAAACAAACTTTAACTGGACCTTGTTTACCGCTTTTACCCAATCTATATGTATTGTTTATATTTAAAGGTGAGAGATTTACATTTAGCTTTTCTGAAATTGTAGATATAATTGTGGCTTCTAGTGTTGCCTGTTCATTTTCCGTTTCTGCGATACCGTGGATAATAATGTTATCCTTGTTTAGTTCTTTTTTCAATAACAGTGTTTCTACTTGCAGTTTTTTAACAGTTTTTTCTAAATCACGGCATTTTTCTTGTGTATCTACAAATAATGTTTTAAGTTCAGTTATTTCATCTTTCTCATCTTGTTTTATTTTTTCACTGGCTTGATCGATTTTTTCACTTAATGCATCAAAAAGGTCTTTCAATTGCCCATCCATGATTGGCATTGCGTTTATTATATTATTAAGTCAATTGAATTTAAGTTGTGTAGTTACTTTTCAATTTAAACTGTAGTTTCAATTTTTTTTTTAAATTTTGTTTGTTTATAATTAGGTTTCAAAATCCGAACTATTTATCATTTAATTATTCAATTTCGGTGTGTGGATTTAAATAAAGTAATAATTATTTAGTTTTAATTAATTATTGTGAGCACAATTGGAATAAACAAATAAAAAGAAATTCAAAAACAAAAAATAAATAAATTAGTTAACTGATTCTAACAAAAATTTGCTTTCTGCAGTAAGGCTCGAACTCGCAGTTGTTAAATTTAATACAATTCTAACCCGACACTATTCATTGCGCCACATTTACTTATATGAATGTTCCAATTTCCCTTTACGATATCACAATTCCTATTTAGAAGCTTAATTGATTGATTTATTTATTTTTTCTAAGAAAATCGTATTTACACTGTTGCAAATTTGTCCTGTTGAAAATAATTTTTCTTCAATCTCAAAAGAAAAAAAAAAGCTTCTTTTTTTTTCGAGTCACAAGTGAAGTTTATTTTTAAACTTCAAACAAGTTTGGTTATGTTGAGAAATTTTTGTTTTAACGATTTGATCACTTTAAACTGACTTTGTTCGCGATAAATTTTAGATTGTACTGCTTATTTAGAATCACTTTGCACTTAAAAATTTGTATTATTATAACTTATACTATAATATATTCTTAAAAATTTAAGAGCACATAAATACATGTCTATCACTTCAGACATTCACGTACCAACCCTCTTAAAATACTTTTGTTTTTATACGTAAATTTTTAAACGTAAAAATTTTTCCGCGAGACACTTGTGGGTAGTTAAAGGCTCAACAAACAAAAATAAAATACATTCTGCCAATTTCATTGAGATGATAAATTCAACTAAAATATTTATCACATACGTTATTTTATTGATTTTGGGGCGTTACAGTGTTGGACAGATAGCCCAATTATTACACAGCAGCTACGTTATTCAGCAACAGTTTGCAAACGAAATTATTTTTAAATAGCTGTTCGTCGACCTACAGTATGGAAAACATTCATGCAAGACGAAAATTTTTCTAAATAAATGCAGAAATAATGATTGTGTTCATATCCATTATCTCGTAAATTTAATGCATTCGAAAAATAATACAGGAGATAAGCTTTATAAAATCACTGAAATCACGTGCAAAATCTTTGAACTTAGAGACATGGTGAATTCAAAATATCGATTTTGAACATCCAATGCATAACCTCTGGACTACGCCTTGGTATATATACAAAGGTATCACAATAATTTATTACATACATTCACCAATATAAGGTCAAACAAAACCAAATTGAGGTTTAACTGTGTATGTTTTTATTTTCTAAATTTATTTATTTTACTAAATATATTTTGTGGTATTAATGAACTATGGTAGGTTTCATAAATTTAAACATGGTTTAAAAAATCGTAAATCTTGTTTACTGAAAAAAAAGTACAAAATTCCACGTCATGCAATTTTTATTGTTAGATAAAATTATTGTTCCCAAATATGCTGTTTGATTGACATATTCAATTATATATAGGCTCTATTTTCGTTAGCTGAATTCATTGTACAGAAAGAGACAGACTGTACAAACATATGAAGAACATATAGATGCACTCGTATATATCAAACAGGGTGATGTTAGGATGATGAGCATCAAGCTGGTACTATGTAAGTAGCTTCATGACAAACACCAAACTTTTTAATTTTTGGAAAACGGAAAAAAAATTTTCTGGAAGTCGTTGAAAATATCGATTTGACCGTTCATCTAAAGTTTACGAGCATTAAGTTATTTTTAAGTTTAATTGTAAGATATTCAAGTGATAAACGAGGAAAAGTTTTCGTCCTACAAATTCAATGGATGGAATCCGAGTCTGCGTCCTCAATGTTCAACGGCTTTCAGAAAATTTCCACTCCGTTTTCCAAAATTTTAAAATAAAAAAGTGTTGTATGTAAAAAAAATAAGATTAGAGTTTAATTTAAAAAAAAATTGGGTGTTTAGTTTTTAAAAAAAAAAGACTAAACACTTATACAATTCTTATACAATTTTTCCCAGAGGAGAGAGTGCGGTACTGAGTCAAACGCTTTCCGAAATTCGACAAATGTGGCATAAACTTTACTTTTACTATGCCTTATGTTGATATTTACTACGCTACTAAGTGTAAATATTGCATCTTGGCACCCCCTTCCCCTCCTAAACCCAAACTGACATTCCTGTAGTACATCTCTGCATTCAGCCCAATGTTGAATGCGGTTTGCTATTGTGTATTTAAAAAAAAAAATTAGAGTTTAATTTAAAAAAAAATTCGGTGTTTAGTTTTAAAAAAAAACTAAACACTTTATAGAAAATAATTGAATTATCAATTATTTTCATAAAAATGAAATATTGTTAATTTAGCAATTTTAATTAAAAGAAAAGTATTATGATGTATTTTTAAAAAAAAATAATGAAAACTAAATATACGGTACTTTAGAAAAAAAATCCAAAGCAGAGTATTGTATGTGGAATTATGAAAATTGGAAAACGATCGGTGCTAAAGCGATACACGTAAATATAAAAAAAAATAACACGTTGCACCGAAAGTCTTTCAATAAAAGCTGGGCCCATTAAAAAGATAATATTGAGGTAGTAAGATCTTTACTATCCAGTAAGTGTCTAAGTTATCGACAAGTGATTCTAATCTGAAAAAAATAAAAAAGTACAAAAAAAAGAACAAAACGAAATATATGTTAAAATAAAATATATATTTGAAATAAATAATTTTTAATTTAATATGTTGATAGTATAACTATCCTTAAAACACTAAGATTGGTTGTACAAGTTATAAAAAAAAATTATTACATGAATATGTGCTAGATTGAACTGTAGTAAAAGAAATATCGTATAAAAAAAAACGACACTACAGTAAAAAAAAATATGTTCAAATATGTCTGATTTGCAAAAATATAAATATGGACTACAAATTTAATTCAGATACATAGTTGTATATAAAAGAGACATTACGCTTCTGTAAAAAAAAAATACACGGCCAAAAAAAAAGCCAAGCGTATAGAAACAATATAGTTATAAATTGAAAAAGTCATTGCATATTCACATAAAATATAAATTGTACAGCAAAAATGTGTATAGAATGTGTATTGAATTGTGACAAGTTTAAGAGACCACAAGTTTCGGAATAGTGAATTAAATAAATTATACAAAAAAAATATACTTAGATACAATCAGATAGAAACCATTAATTCGCCCATTCGATACTTCAGCACAATCCATTAAAAATATTCAACTTGTAAATTGAAGAAACAAAAATTTTAAATACCATCTGATTAATTCATGTGAGACAATTACTTTTAGTAGCTGTACTGAGAGAAGTATTTTTAGTAACTGCTTTCTTTTTGTAACTCTACTGAGAGAAATACTTTTTGTAACTCCTTTCTTTTTGTAACTTCCTCCATGAGAGGACTTTTGTAACTGATTTGAAATATGTGCAGAAATATCGAAGTAAGCTTGGATATACGCAAGTCATATCCAATCTAAGTAAATGTTTGTTGAAATTATGTAAATTCTCAACTCGCATAAACCAATAATTATATAAATTATTCTTTTTGAATAATAAAAATATGAAAAAATATCAATAATAAATTTTAAACAGTGGAGTAGTAAAAAAAATTATTCTCCAGTGTGACATCTTCCCGGTCTCCCGGACTACAGAGCTTAACTTAATGACATACAAAATGAGATCGAAATAATTTAAGGTATTTTCAGCACTGTCTTGTATAATCAGGACAAAAAACCGGTTTGCTTCTATTATACAACAAATACATCCGATCAAAAACATAAATGGAGAAAAGGGCTGATTTTTCGGTAAGATACTTCATATAATAGTTGCTGCTTAAAAAGTGATGAGATGGGATAAAGATAAACTGTTTAAACTAAGAAAATTAATGTGGGGTAAAATGATAAAATGTAAGAAAAAATTTGGTTGAAATTTATTTCGTAATTTGTTCCTTAGTAGGTTAGTTTTTAAAATTTTATAACTTGGCAAGTTATTCTTTCGTTTGTATCAAACATTTTAAAACTTGCCGCGTTATAAAGTTTTAAAAACATACTAACGGAAAATTACGAAATAAATTTCAATCAAATTTTTTTAAACATTTAATCCCTCTTGAACCTCTTGAAGATTACAAAAAAATTCGTTACGCAGGAGCTCCGTCAACTTAGCGAATTTCCTTAGAATACATAAATCACTCTCTAGCGGTCATAATTTTAGTGTGATCAAAATGAAATATAATATCTGATATTAATTTAGTATTTGCAAAAATTAAATTTATTAATAGTCAAAGTAGAACGATATACAACGATTATAGTTTATAGTTACTATGGAAACGACAATCAGAATTGACATTTCAAAATTCAAACACAATTTGAAGAAAATAATTTTATAGTTATCTTATAGAAGTAGAGTTTCTGTGGAGATGACAAAATCAACACAAATTTTAACCAACTCAAAAAAAGAAGGAGGAGATTCTATGTTCGACTGTTAAGTAATGTAACAACTAACTGTCTTAAATGTTTGAATACACAGTATATACTGAGTTGTTTATGAATGATTAAATTGTTAACAATTCTTTTCGAGGAACATATAATCACAAATTTTGAGAAAACTATTGAGTTTATGAAAATCTTTTTAAAACAAAACTTGCTTAGTTTAAAAAGAAAATTTCTTCTTAACAAATTTTTTTTCTATCTCTTACGGTTTCAAAGAAGTATATGAACCCCTCCCCCCTTCCCAGTGAAGGGAACACGTTTCAATGGTTTTAAAACATAAGAAATTTTGCCCTAATATAAACCGATTTTGCCCATTAACGAACTCGACCTTACTTTTTTGCTCTAGAACAAATTTCAGCTCGTTATCTCTTTTCGTTCTTGAGTCATCGTGTTCACAGACAGACAGGCGGACATGCGGAAATGGCCAAATTATATGAAAATATATACCAAACATTCATGCCTACGATAAATATTTTTAATATTTTTAAGCGTCGCAGTCGTGATCAAACTTAATACACCTTGTATATTTACATATACTAAATTATACGTAATAGGTTTGAGCAAAGTGGACATACAGTTATGAAACTTAATACTTAAATTCTCTGGAAAATCATTAAGCTTTATTAGGGAATTGTTTTTTGCTTTTTTTCCATCCGTTTTGGATTTATTTAACTTTTTATGTAAAATTTCTCGTTAATTTGGCCTAGTCCTAAAATTAACATGGCCTGAAATTTTTTTTATACAGATGTGGTATATAAGTTCTATGTTGACTAAATACGGAAGAATTTGTGAATAATTTTTCGATATCTCTATTGGTTTACGAGATATTTCAAATTTTAGATCCAGGAAAAAATTCCATTTTTTCACAAATTCTACATTATGGATCAAAAATTTTTTTTGTTTTTTGAAAACTTATTATTAAAATATTTAAATAAATAGACCCTCATTGATAAAAACTAAGTAATGGATGAAAATTTTTATACAAATTGTTCAACCGAAATCACATATTCGATTTGCTAAAACTCTTATTTGCTTAAGTAATGTTTAACATTCGATAAAGAAAACACTATAATTAGATAAAGAAGTTAATTTTTGGATTGTTCCAATTTTTGGGGATGTTACGTTGGAAAAGTTTAAGTTTTCCCATTTTTCTCCAGTTTCCAGTCTTCCAGTTAGTCCAGTTTGAATGCAAAAACCCACATCCTTTTAGTACGTCCAGAAGTGGGTTAAATGTTTTTTAACAAAATTACGTATAAATTTTGTTAAATTATAATATAATATAAATTTTGTTCAGTTAGTGTTTCCCCATTGGAATATTGATAACGTTTGGTTTTCAAATAAAGCTGTTTCAAATATATATACTATTTTAAATGCTAGGCGATTTATGTGTCCACCAATCAGAACGTACTATAAACCGATCAGAACGTTCTGTATTCATTTATATGCTTATTAATGTTGAAAATAAAATATGCAAAAATCTGTTATTTTAGGATAGAAATTTCTTGGTTTCATAATTTTCCCTGTGCCTTGGTTACTAGACCTATCTCTATGCCAAAAATAATTTTTAAGGGATATCTGGTGTAGGCGGTACGTTTTTATCGTAAGCTTCATGATTTATGGGCGTTTCCGCTATTTTTGCAATTTTAAATTGAAATAAGAGTTCAACTGTTTATTCGTTAACGATGGTTGAAAAAACAGTCTCTTATAATTCCGTAAAATTTCTATATTCGCAAACTCACCACTGTAGCTCTATTCGTTCGAAAGTTATATCGGGGTCAAATATCCAAATATCATATAATATTTTGTGTAGATATAGGCTGTAAGCACGTAAGGCAAAAAACACCTCAAACCCGGCCTAATGCACTTCCGTGCTCTAGACATACATATTCAACACATAAATATACAAACTAATTTAATTTTGAAATAAATAACAACTTTTAACTATTACATTTCGAAATAATCACTGAAACGTGATTTAAAAAAAATTATTTAATAAATATTTACCCTTACTATGCCCATTTTTTTTTATTCTATCGAGTATTTTTGTTAAGACAACAGATAATAGTTGGGCGGGGATGAAGTTTTACATGCTTCCATTGAGAGAATGAGAAAGAATGATTACTTCGTTTTTAATTATCTCGCGTTCGAAGCGGTCAAAAATTCTGAAACTTCGGGATCTATTAGAAAACGATATTTTTAGCTTGTGAAAAAAAAATTTGCAAAATCTGTCGAAAAGTGGTTTCATGCTGGAAATCCCTTAATGAATAGTTTAATGTTATAAAAATGTGACGTAAAATTGAGTACAAAAGTGACAAGAATACAATAGCCAACTAGAATTGGTTTATGACTTGATTGACGAACTTCAATTTTCAACGCATAAATTATTGGGATGAGTATTTGGCCGGGAATAGTCACGGCTAGTTAAAGATGTATATATTTAATATATTTATATATATATAAAATATATGTATATATTTTATATATTTAATATATGTATATATATATATATATATATATATATATATATATATATATATATATATATTGTCGCGGTCTCTTGGCTCCCTTTAGCCATCAAAAGGAGAACCTACAACTGATTCCGATACTCGACACAAAAAGAAAACACAAATATTAGTAAAATTTTACTAAATCTATGTCAATTTGTTTTGTATTTATAGCACGGTAGTGCGACAAAACGAGTTTAAGGGGTTTTTTGCCTATATATATATATATGCAGTATATTATCAAACCACGACATTTATATCGGAAAATGGCAAATTTTTTTTATATATGGCTATGTTTCTATTTTTTTAATTTATTTATTTTAATAAATATATTTTGTGGTATTAATAAAATGTGGTAGGTTTCATTAATTTAAGCATGGTTAAAAAAATCGTAAATCTTGTTTACTGGAAAAAAAAAGTACAAAATTTCACGTCATGTTAGTTTTATTGTTAGATAAAATGATTGTTCCCAAATATGCTGTTAATACATATATTAAATTGTATATAGGCTCTATTTTCGTTAACTGAAATCATTGTACAGAAAGAGAAAGACTGTACAAACATATGTAGTACATTTAGAAGCACTTGCATATATCAAACAGGATGATTTGTGGTTCATTGCTTGATCATACAACAGAGCTTCACTTAATAACATATAAAATAAAATGAGAAAGAAAAAATTTAAGGTTTTTTCAGCACTGTCTAGTGTAATCAGGACAAAAACCCGGTTTGCTTTTATTATAGAACAATAGTTATTTTGTGATAAATAAAATTTTTTAACTTTTATATTTCGAAAACTAATCGGTAAACGCGATTGTTTTTTAAATTTATTTTGTAAATATATATTTTTACTATCCTAGTTTTTTTTTTAAATTCTGTCTAGTATTTTTGTTAATACAACAGATAATAGTTGGGTGGGTATGAAGTATTACATACTTCTAATGAGAGAGAATGATGAACTTTGTTATCAATTATCTCGCGTTCGGGAGTTAACTTGGGGATTAATTAGTAAACGTTATTTTATGTCTGTGAAAAAAAAAATGAGCAAAATCTGTCGAAAAGTTATTCCATGCTGGAACACCCTTAAAAAATATTTTATTGTTCTAAAAATGTGACTTTAAAATTGAGCACAAAGGTGACAAGAATACAATTTATAGCCAACTAGAATTGGTTTATGACGTGTTTTACAAAATTCAATTTTCAACGCATAAAATATTGGGATGAATATTTGGCCGGGGAATAGTCACGGCTAGATTAATGTGACAAAGATTAATAATAATAATAATTCTTTATTGATGTGCTCAAAGGAGCTAATCAAGTTACAAATCTAAACTTCTAATAAAAAATTAATGAATATTTCAAAAAGAGAAAAAAAAAATTAATACATACATATACCAAGGACACATAAAGATAGGAGAACACATACCATTCATAACCTATTTGCTTTTCTATCCATCAAATCTTTCAGAAAACGACCTACTATTTTAACTCTGCGGTCATCCCTTACATTCAGCACTTGATCTAGTGTTTGTAATTCATTTTCAAATAGATCTTCTTACATTTCTTCATTTATACCTCTACATTCAAACAACAGGTGGTTACCTAACTCAACACCATTGCACAGAACACATATTCGTTCACCATTTACCTTACACTTATTCTCCCATACATATCTACCCAATCGAAAGTTCGCAAATACCCTTCGTATTTCCTTATTTGTAACTGATAGATAAGGTGCTCCATGTTCATAGTGACTGATCTTATTAAAAGTATCAAGAGAGATCATATCACCAATGTCATGAAACATATCTCCACGGAAGGTGATAGTTAGGCATTCCTTTACATGCTTCTTTTATCGTCATACGCCACATGTTCTGAACATAGTATTCCTCGATCCATATCATATTTATCCATCAATTCAATCATTTTCTCATTCATTCCATAATTTAGACACTCTTGTTATAGTTGCTTTTCACATGAAGACATAATACAATAAAAATACATTACACATTGTTGAATTATGTAGACATAAATGGAAACTTCGCCGACCTCCAGCAGAACTGCAGTATTAGGAGCAGACAAAGCAACACCCAATACGTCCTTAAAGATACCACACACAAATATATTCAATTGTTTATCAATTTTCACACATTCAATACGCTTGCCATCTGTATGTCATTCTTCCTTACAGCTCCACCCATATTTATAACTAGCATTTTGGTCTTTTCAACATTTACACTGAACGTCCAATTTCGCCAGTAGACACTCAAACCTTTCAAAGCCGTTCTCATTCCACCTATTGAATCAAATAGAAAGACTATATCATCAACATACATAAGCATTTTAACCTCCTTGCCCCCCACGCATGGGCTAATAGTATTGAGTTCGTCCAAAAATTCTGGAAGATCGTTAATATAAATAATGAACATTATTGCAGATAATTGACAACATTGCTTCAAGCTACGCTCTGTTCGAAAATTCTCTGATATACCATAATTCACCAATTTAATACATCAGCTAGCCTCAGCATATATCGACTTTAAGATGTCAATCATAGATGTCGACATTTTTAAAGTTGATAATTTATGCCACAGCGAATTTCTATCTACTGAATCGAAAGCCTTACACAAGTCGATAAAACAGCAGTAGAGTTTATTTCTTTTGAACTTTAAGTTCCTGTCAATAAGTGATTTAAGACCTAAGATATTATCCATCGTTTCGTAGCCATGCCGACATCCAGCCTGAAAATCGCTAATGATACCGTTATCCGCGACCCACTGCTGTAATCTATCAGAAAGCACTTTAGTATATATTTTGTTTATGTTAGGCAAAATTGTCAATCCCCTCCAATTATCTACATTTTTTGGGTTACCTTTACCCTTGAACAAATTAACTATCAAACCTGATGACCATGCGCTAGGAAATACTTTATTTGTAGTTTCAGAAACAGCCTCGCCATTATTGTCACATATTGCTTATTTTCACACATGCATTTTATCATCTCGTTTAGTACACCATCTAGTCCTGCTGACTTGCCCGCTCTCACATTCATACCTATATGCTCTACTTCATCTATACTTATAGGAACATCCAAACTATCAACACACACATAAGAACATTCATCCAAAAACTCTGTTGGTTCATCATTTGATCTATACAGTTTTTTATAGTAAACAACCCATTCAGTACCATTTATTAATCCATTCATACTTGGTTTACAGCCTTTACCTTTAATTAAAGTCCATAAGGTTTTGTTAAGATTTTCCTTTAAAGCATTATCAATTTGAATGTAATGAATGTGCTCCTGAGCTCTCTTTTATAGTTGTATTAATTTCCTAAAACTATACTTTTCTCGCAAATATTCCATTCGCCTCAGTTTATTCCTAACAGTATATTTTGCTGTTTGACATTCTTTATCAAACCAATTGTTAATAATATTGGTTTTTGTTGTTGTGTTTTTCCTAGTAGGACGTTCCATACTGCTAGCTGCATATTTCACTAACTTATTTAGTATTAAAATTGCTTTGTCAATATCTTCATTATCTAAATATATATTCACGCCTACTAGCAGAATAATCGCTTCTATGGAGTTCAATTTCCCTTTCATATCATGGTAACCCTTTTTGACCACTTATACTGGAATAGTTTCTGAGGACATTCATCCTCACTCAACATACTGTTTAATTCTACGTTAAAGTTGACTTCAAATGTTGACTGTTAAAGTTGACTGTTCGCCTACTCTCATATCGAAATCTCTCTCACACATTTCATTTGATACTAACACATAATCAACCACACTACTACCATTCTTGCTTACATACGTCCACTCACCCTGATCATCACCTTTTGTTCTACCGTTTGTAATAACTAACTGTAAGTTTTCGCACAAAGATAGCCACTTGCCGTAATTGTTAACTGTACAGTCCCTACTTGCTCTTTCTTTAGGCTCATTTATAGGCAAAAAATTATTACCATTATATTCATCAATTTCACTACTAATACAACCTTGTGCACCAGCTACCCTAGCATTAAAGTCGCCGCCCAACACTACCTCCGCACCTGGGTATTTACTCATTAGCAATAAGACCTCACTTTCTAAATGTTAGAAAAAAATCAAATTAGTATAACTAGAAATCTCAGGAGGCTGAAAAACCGTATCTATTAATATTTTCCTTTTAAAATTTTTTAAAAGTATCTATAAAACACCGTTTAACTCATTCTCTATGTGCATTTTATCCTTCCATTGCAATTTATAATAAACACTAATCTCACCTTCCCCTATCAGTTACCCGACTTTTACTTTTACTCAGACATCCGTATCCATCCATATCATATACCCTGTCTTTATCCGTCCAAGTTTCGACCAAAGATACAATATCAAACTTAGATAAATATGACATCACATTCAAGTTTCAAATTTTGATACCAGACCGTGTATATCCAAAAACACTAACTTAAACCAAATAACAGAATTTCCGCTCCCTAATGCTTCACGTTTTTTGCGCCTCCATCATTATTTGCTGTTGTCAGATCCTCTTAGTGTGGTCTTTCTTAGTTTAAGTTGGGGTTTGAAGGTACATTATCGAATTTTTACCTAATAAGCACGGCTTGTATCAAAATTTATTAGGAGTACAAATATTGTGTAAGCTGTAATTAATTAGACGAGTCGCCGTTTAAAATTAATTATTTCAAACAAGTTTAAGTCTAAACCGGGAGTAAACAAGGGTACAAATTTTAAACTTAGGTACTTAATGTAGTTCACTACGTTTTCGTCCAGCGGCAGTACGAAAAGTAAACCTCTTAAAATTAAACTTATTCGATAAGAATAAGCCTAGAAGTAAAAAAATAGAACACATATCTAAACTAATATAATAAAGCTGTGCAGTTCTTTGTTTGTTTGTTTGAACGCGTTAATCTCTGGAACTGCTAGTCCGATTTAAAGATTTTTCTTGCGTTAGACAGCCCGTTTATTGATGAAGGTTATAGGCTATATACAAATTTAACACTAGTGAAACCGCGGGGGATAGCTAGTCTTATATACAATAGCAATGAATATAAATTCCCATTTAAAATATGAATAATAATGATTGCCGATTGTTACATAGCTGATCGTTACCATGAAAACGTGAGGTCGAATCTGAAATTTCATTTCACTCTCCATATAAAATAATAATAGTATAGTCTCGATATAGAACTTTGCACGTTAATAATTTTTCAATAAAATTTTTCTATATATGTTATCGTTATGACATAGACTATTAGGTTTTGGTAAGTTATTTAATTTTGATAATTATTGAGTTCATTTTTGGGTAATTGATTAAGTTTTTCAAATAACAATTAAATCAGTCATCTTCATTAACTGTATCATATTAATTAGAAGATCATTCTTTACTTACTGGCGAGTGTTGCGTGCAATGTAAGTGGTGTGTAGAATGGAGCTATAGTTACAACTGTTTGCTTTATGTACTGCATACTCACCTAGAACTTCAGCTAGTGAAAATATTAGCGAATTTCCTGAAAGGAAATAGAGCTATTGGTCCCGTACCGAAGTCAAAATTTCGCAAAAATTTCTTCAAATGTCCATCGATCCTAGCTAGTAGATGTCAAAAATCACCATCTGTAAAATTTATATATATATATATCTATGGACATATATATATATATATATATATATATATATACATAATATATATATATATATATATATATATATATATATATATATATATATATATATATATATATATATATAATATATATATTATATATATTTATAATATATATATATAATATATATACATAATATATATATATAATATATATATATATATATATATATATATATATATATATATATATATATATATATATATGTGTCTGTAATCACTCTAGCGGTCACAGTTTTCATTTTATCGAAATGAGATTTGGTATTTGAGGCGCATTAGGTATTCAGAAGGCCAAGTTCGTTAATGGGTAAAATCGGACCAGGGGAAAGAGGGGTTTAGAGGGAGGGGGAAACACAAAATTTGACATATCTCCCTTAATATTTGAAAAATCGAAAAATTTATAAGAAGTAAAGTTATAGGTACTAAGTGTTACTGTAATTTTATTTCTTATTATTTTTCTGTTACACTAATATTTACCGAAATATTGACTGTTTAATATTGAAAAGTAAATTCCTTAATATCTCTGTACACATTCGAGTTTGAGCAAAAATGATTAGGTGATAAATTGTAGCAAATATAATTTTCTACAACTTTGTTTCTTATACTTTTTTCGATTGTTCTAATATTAAGAGAGATATTTTATATTTTGTGTTTTCTTCTTTCTTTATACTCCCCCCTCCATTCCCCTCGACGTATGTCATTTATGAATAAAATTGGACTTGCAAATACTAAAATCATATACGAAATTTCATTTTGATCAGACTAAAATTGTGACCGCGAGAGAGTAATTTATGTTATCGAAGGAAATTCGCTAAGTTGAAGCAGCTCCTGCGTTACGAATTTTTTTTGTAATCAGTTACTCGTATACGCGTTCTGCTATATTTGTACATTTAACATTATACCGCACGTTGTTGCTCTGGCTGACAACAACCGACCGCGATGAAGCATATATAAATACTGTGTGTGTTGGCAAGCCTATCCAATAGAGAATCAATGTTAAATATTATATATTACTGACTGTCCGTCTGGTAACTATATGAAGTCCGCCAGTACACATGTATCAACCATACACATGTATGCGTATGGACTGTATGGTTAATTCATCTGTAGTATATATATATATATATATATTTTAATATATATTATATAATATATATATTATACAATATATATATATATATATATATATATATATATATATATATATATATATATATATATTGTGTATTTAAAAAAAAATATATATATTGTTTAATTTAAAAAAAAATTGGTGTTTAGTTTTAAAAAAAAACTAAACACTTTATAGAAAATAATTGAATTATCAATTATTTTCATAAATATGAAATTAAGTTAATTTAGTAATTTTAATTAAAAGAGGTATTATGATGTATTTTTAAAAAAAAATAATGAAAACTAAATATACGGTACTTTAGAAAAAAAAATCCAAAGCAGAGTATTGTATGTGGAATTATGAAAATTGGAAAACGATCGGTGCTAACGCGATACACGTAAATATAAAAAAAATAACACGTTGAACCGAAAGTCTTTCAATAAAAGCTGGGCCCATTAAAAAAGATAATATTGAGGTAGTAAGATCTTTACTATCCAGTAAGTGTCTAAGTTATCGACTAGTGATTCGAATCAGAAATACTGAAAATAAAAAAAAGTACAAAAAAAAGAACAAAACAAAATATATGTAAAAATAAAATATATTTGAAATAAATAATTTTTCATTTAATATGTTGATAGTATAACTATCCTTAAAATACTAAGTTTGGTTGTACAAGTTATAAAAAAAATTACATGAATATGTACTAGATTGAACTGTAGTAAAAAGAAATATCGTATATAAAAAAAGAACGACACTACAGTAAAAAAAAATGTTCAAATATGTCTGATTTGCAAAAATATAAATATACACTACAAATTTAATTCAGATACATAGTTGTATATAAAGGGGACTTTACGCTTCTGTAAAGAAAAACTACAAGGCCAAAAATACCAAGCGTATACAAAACAATATAGTTATAAATTGAAAAAGTCATTGCATATTCACATAAAATACATAAATTGTACAGCCAAAATGTGTATAGAATGTGTATTGAAATGTGACAAGTTTGAAAAACCACAAGTTTCGGAATGGTGAATTAAATAAATTATACAAAAAAAATATACTTAGATACAATCAGATAGAAACCATTAATTCGCCTATTCGATACTTCAGCACAATCCATAATAAATATTCAATTTGTAAATTGAAGAAATAAAAATTCAAAATACCATCTGATTAATTCATGTGAGACAACTACTTTTAGTAACTGTACTGAGCCAACTAATTTTAGTAACTGTCTTGAGACAAGTACTTTTTGTAACTGATTTGAAATATGTGCGGAAATATCGAAGTAAGCTTGGATATACGCAAGTCATATCCGATCTAAGTAAATGTTTGTTGAAATTATGTAAATTCTCAACTCGCATAAACCAATAATTATATAAATTATTATTTTTTGAATAATAAAAATATGAAAACAAAATAATAATAAATTTTAAACAGTGGAGTACTAAAAAAAATTATTCTCCAATATATATATACATATATATATATACCATTACGCGACGTAATTATTAACGAATATAAAATAAAATCATTAAATAGCATTAAACATCCTCTTTATAAAGAATTGCATGCAGGCAATAATTGTATTTCTTCTTACTTGAATTCCAATTTCATAAGCTGGACAATTAAAGCTAGGGAAGAACTCATCTACTTAAATAAATACTCTTATAGTCATGAAACAAAAATCTGCTCTATGTGTAATAAACTAGAAGAAGGAACTGTGTTTCATTTTATTGCAGTCTGTCCTATTCTCCAAGAGTATCGGAATCTATATTTTAAAAAGCCGTTGCTTAGCTATCAAGATTTTTTGGAGTATTTGAATGGAAAAGATTGGCCTAGTTTTGTTAAGTATTGCAAATGTGCCTCGAAATACAGATTTACCTTGATTTCTGAATTTAACTACTGAAAATTTTTCTGTTAGAGTTGCTATATTTTATGTTTGTGGTTATCAATTCATGTTTATGCATATATTTTATAAACGCTTAGTAAATTTTGTTCGTTTGTTAAAGTAGAATTTTCGAATATTTGTTTAAGAAGGAGTTAAGAGTTAACATTTATTTAAGAAAAATTTGTCTAATTATAGTTGTAACTAAATTAAAATTTATATATTTATATAAAGACAACTCTTCCGACGGTCTAAAATGACCATAGAATATGTCTGCAAAAAGAAAAAATTGAAATTTTTATTATTATTATTATATATGTATATGTATATATATATATATATATATATATATATATATATATATATATATATATATATATATATATATATATATATATATATATAAACTCATAGGATCCCAAAACCTTATCGAAAAACTTATGAGTTGCCATACGTCGTTAACATAATTTGCATTAAAATGTGTACGCAATTTACTAATTGAAATTTAAGTTGAAGAAAACAAATTAGCCATTCCTCTAAAATAGTGAAAGAATCGGGTTGCCAAGGAACTTAAACACATACCTCATATTGTAATGTACAAATTTACACGACAAAAATTGATAAAATGTTAATTTTAGTTAAGTTACTATAAATGCCTTCTAAAACCAATGGTTCCATATTTTATCATGGTAGACCAGAACTAGTAACTTCTTCCGTTAAAATTAGAGTTTGAAATCCTGGCATTAAATCCATAATTTACATTAGAATCAGAGCTAGTGAAATTTATCAAGTCCAGGCCAGGTTTATCAATATATACATTTAACATACAAAGTTTACGAGTCCATAAAAATGATATCATTGATAATGCGGCTCGTAATTTTAATATTCTTCATATCAGAAATATGGAGTAATAACAATGAAGGCATTCCTGTAGCTAATTTCAACTGTGAAGTAAAATTTAAATATTCTAATCTAAAAGCTGGCAGTGAGCTATTACCCAAAATAATAACGATCAATCATGTTTCGTTCGATAATGTATATTATTATCGCGTCTTTCATTATGCAAAAATCTTACACAAATAAAACTAATGTCCACTGCAGAGTGTAGTCACAATGCGTATGTGACAGACAGACTTGTGACTGTTTCACTTTAGTATATAATGTATGTATATATAAATTTTGTCTATATAAAGTGTGCCACGCATTTTTGAAAGAATGTCTCAAATAGACATGTGTAATAGAGCAGGATATAAATCAGTGTTACAACGATCGAGCGAATGCTGCATCAGTCGAGTAATATATCGCCATTCATTGCATGCCAAAAATTCACTCTGATTGGATTCTAATAACTATTATACTATTTTTTCTCGGAAATTATCCGTCTAATTTGAAAATGCAACACAAAGCTAGGTTCTAGATGATCTGCAAGTGGCAGTCAACCCGACCCAATTAACTTGGTGTTTTAAACGAAAATTTGCAAATAAGAATAATACACCCCTGAGTAAATCATTTGCAGTGTATTTTTTGTGTGTATATGTAGTACACAACAAAAAAACTTGGTTGAATATTACGTCAAGAGACAAGTGAAAATTTGTTTCATGAATATTAAACATTAAATTTGATTTCAAATTAAGATATATATATATATATATATATATATATATATATATATACTAGCTGACAAATAGGTTTTGAGATATCCCATGTCGCATGCAAAAAACCAAAAAACCGCATTCTTCTCAAATGTCTGGAAGTGGCTTAAACTCATAAATTTAATTTTTTGTTATCTATATGTTCCGTTGGGAAAATTAAATTTTCCCAAAGATTCTTATTTATGGTTTCAAAAATTCCGCGTCGAATGCAAAAATCTGCATCCTTCTAGCATTTCTGAAAGTGGAGCAACAAAGTTTTAAAAAATCGTGCACAAGTCTCAGAAGTAGTGTGTGCAAAATTTTAAGTATATAAATAAAAAATATGGACCACTCATAGAGCAGCAATATTTCTAATATTAATTTATCAAAACAAAAATGCAAAAATTTACCATTTTCCGAAATAAATTTCCTGATTTCATAATTTTCCATTTACCTTAGAAACTAGACGTAACTATATGTTTTTATCCTGTCTAATGAAAATTATGGCTATTTTAATGTTTATGAATCGAAATAACTTTAACCGTTTATTTCTTAACGAAAATCAAAAACATATTACCTTATAATTCCCTAAATAGCTTATATTCGAAAAATCAGCACTGTAGCTCTTTTCCTCTTTTCGTTCAGAAGATAATTGGAGATTAAATCGGCTCCGAATTTTCGTGTAGTAGTACTATATGTAAGCGCGAAGGCAAAACAACCCTTAAACTCGGCCTGGATATATATATATATATATATATATATATATAAACATATATATATATATATATATATATATATACATATATATCTTTATATATATAATTCTTCTGTACGTTTGTTTGTCACCTAACTCCTCCTAAACGGATGGACCGTTTTGGATGAAATTTTGTGTGTATATTTCAATGGTGAAAACACAATTGGACGCGGCACTTAGCGGCTGGACCGATTTGGATGAAATTCTCTAAAATTATTTTATTAAAATTTTGTTTTAATTTTGAAATGTCAATTTTTATTGTCGTTTCCAAAGTAACTTTAAACAATTTCAATTTGATCGCACTGAAGTTATGATCGCTAGAGAGTGATTTATGTATGCGTAACGAAATTTTTTTTTTAAATGAATTTTTGTTTTTAAAAATGCCAGCAATTAGACGCACAAACTTAAGTCACAGAACTCGAAAAGCTAGAAGTGAAAGATATACAAGAGCCAGCCAAACTGACGAGCAACGCGAAACGCGGAATGAAGTTAAACGGAATCGATGAAATCGAAATCAACAACATAGAAATGTT
This sequence comes from Nineta flava, assembly GCA_963920215.1. Classification (NCBI taxonomy): domain Eukaryota; kingdom Metazoa; phylum Arthropoda; class Insecta; order Neuroptera; family Chrysopidae; genus Nineta; species Nineta flava. The sequence goes on along the minus strand of OY986043.1, from coordinate 40,079,240 downwards.
GCGTTTAACCCCTATCGAGCTTCATTTAATTATAATGTGAAAATCGATTACAGTTAACAGCAAATGACAGCAGTTGCTATTAGACCAGTGAACGTTGTGTGTCAATATTGAAAGGCATTTAAGTTTAAAAATGAAGCCCCTGCATTGTGTTGCGCGAGCGGGCAAGTCAATTTGGCGCAATTGGTACCGCCAGAAGAGCCACTACATTCATTGGTTTCGGGATAAATATATATATATATATATATATATAGATATAGATATTTATATATCTTAATTTGAAAGCAAATTTAATGTTTATTAAATTCATGAAACATATATACATATATATATATATACATATATATATATATATATATATATATATATATATATATATATATATATATATATATATATATATATATATATATATATATATATATATATATATATATATATTTAAATATATATATATATATATATATATATATATATATATATATATTCGATTTGATATTTAAAAACAAAAATTCATTTAAAAAAAAAATTCGTTACGCAGGAGCTGCTTTAACTTTCCGCATTAAGCGAATTTCCTAAGAATACATAAATCACTCTCTAGCGATCATAACTTCAGTGCGATCAAATTGAAATTGTTTAAAGTTACTTTGGAAACGACAATAAAAATTGACATTTCAAAATTGAAACAACATTTTAATAAAATAATTTTATAGAATTTCATCCAAATCGGTCCATCCGTTTAGGAGGAGTTAGGTGACAAACACACGTACAGAAGAATTATAAATATAAAGATATATATGTATATATATATATATATATATAAAGATATATATATATATATATATATATATATATATATAATGATATATATACATATATATATATATATCCAGGCCGAGTTTAAGGGTTGTTTTGCCTTCGCACTTACATATAGTATTAGTACACGAAAATTCGGAGCCGATTTAATCCCGAATTATCTTCTGAACGAAAAGAGAAAAAGAGCTACAGTGCTGATTTTTCGAATATAAGCTATTTAGGGAATCATAAGGTTATAAGCTTTTAATTTTCGTAAACATTAAAATAGCGGGTATGCCCTTAATTTTCATTAAGGACAGGATAAAAACATAGGGCCTACACCAGATATCCTTTAAAGATGATAATTGGCATATAGTTACGTCTAGTTTCCAAGGTACATGGAAAATTATGAAATCATGAAATTTATTTCGGAAAATGGTAAATTTTTGCATTTTTGTTTTGATAAAATTAACATAAGAAATATTGCTGCTCCATGAATGGTCCATATTTTTTATATTTATACTTAAAATTTAGCACACACTACTTCTGAGACTTGTGCACGATTTTTAAAACTTTGTTGCTCCACTTCCAGAAATGCTAAAAGGATGTGGATTTTTGCATTCGACGCGGAATTTTTGAAACCTTAAATAAGAATCTTTGGGAAAATTTTATTTTCCCAACGGAACATATAGATAACAAAAAATTAAATTTATGTGTTTAAGTTTAAGCCACTTCCAGACATTTGAGAAGAATACGGTTTTGTGCATTCGACGTGGGATATCTCAAAACCGACTTGTAGATCGAAAAAATTCAAGTTTCCCAACGCAACATCCGCAAAAATGGGAAAAAACAAAAATTTTCTAAATGGTAGTTTGATCAGATATAGGCAATCGATTTTGAATATCGAATATGTTATTATTATTATGTTCATTAAAAATTCACATCAAACAACACTTCAAATACTCGCTCTGCTCGCAAGAGGGGTACACCCTTTATACCCCAGGTGGCCTTCGGCCTTGGCTTCGCGTCACAGAAAATAGCATTGCATGAATTGTAAAAAAAGTTTTTTGGGGATGTTTTTCCGATTTTCCGAAGGGTTGCAATGAAAAAAATTAAGTTAATTTTTTTCGTCGGTTTCAAGCAATTTCGCGTCGAATGCAAAAAACCGCTTCTTTCTAACATGTCTAGAAGTACCTTAGAGTTTGTAAAGATCAGCTTCACTTCTAGCCATAGTATAGTGAATTATAAGCTTTTATTAGCAAATTTTCTCCAAACGAAATGCAGCTATTTTTGTGCACCAATGTTTCGTAAAAATTTGTACAAATGTCCTTCGACCCTACCTTTTAGATATTAAAAACCACTATCGCTAAAATTGATATATATATAAATATATACTTATATATACATATATATATATATATATATATATATATATATATATATATATATGTATATATATATATAGGCAATACAATACATATATATGCTTATATATACATATATATATATATATATATATATATATATATATATATATATACATATATATATATATATATATATATATATATATATATATATATATATATATATATATATATATATATCTATATATATATATATACAGCCCGTTTAATTTTTTGTATCTTCGTATAATAGATCTCCCACGAGTATGAGATGAGGAAGTACATATGTATGCATTAAGCAATGTGTATGAGAAGGAGGTATTATAGGTTTGCTACTTACTTACTTAAAGTTAAACTGATTTGTGTTGTCATGTATATTAATTTGTAGTGTATTATAGAGATGAAACGAATGTCGGATTTTTCACATTCGCGAATGCGAATGCGAATATTTATCTCCAATATTCGCGAATGCGAATGCGAATGTTGACTTTCAAAAGGATGTTCCAGCATACTATGACTTTAAGACAGATTTTGCTCATTTTTTTTTGACAGGTTAAGTTAATGTTTTCTAATAAATCCCGAATCTGATTAAATTTCAAAATTTTTGACCGTTTAGAACGCGAGAGAATTAATATCAAAGTTATTATTCTCTCTCATTCTCTCTCATTAGAAGCATGTAAAATTTCATGCCCGACCAACTCTGTTATATTACAAAAAATATTCGACAGAATTTAAAAAAAAAACTAAGAGAGTAAAGCTAAATATTTATATAAATAAAAAAAAATCGCATGTTACCGTTTTGTTTACGAAATATAAAAGTTTATATTTATTTATTTTCTTCACACTAACATTATTTTGTATATGTGAACAGTGTTTTTGTCTATGGGTTGTATATGTGTGTTTATGTATTTGTGCTATAATAAAATCAAACCGATTTGTTTTCGTGATTGCATAACACAGTGCTGGAACATCCTTAGTATTATTGCATTTGTCAAATTTTACTGTTATTCAAAAGTGACAAAGTGATAGAAAAACATAAGTAAAGCACATGTTAGCGAACTTTGGACTTATTTCACAATTTATGACGCTGAATATGTGAAATGCAAGTTGAGTGATAAAAAATACTCTCGCAAAGGAAGGACCACTATTGCTATGCGAAATCACCTAGAAGCTAAACATAAAAATGAATATGACGAAATAAATAGACGAGAAAATGAAAAGCTAGGTGCGGCTAGAATAAATTCTTTGCCGCCCTCTTCGCGACAAAACCAACCTAAAGCAAATATATTTAAGTGACTAACAAAAACAAACGAGAAAGTATTTCTAATATAGTTGCCTACCTCAAAATTGTTCCATAATCATTTTTTTATTCAAAAAGTAAATAAAAAATAAATAAATCTTATCATGTATAATTATGATTATTATAATTCCATATCCATCCATAGTAATTTCCTATTTGTTTGTAAAATGCATTCGCCAAACATTCGCATATTCATTGTCAAAAAATATGCGAATATTCGCGAATGCGAATGCAAATATTCGATACATCACTAGTATGTTATGATTTGCTCTGTTGTTCAGACATACAACACAAACCAAACCTATAAGACCTCCTTCTCATACATACTGCTTAATGTATACATATGTACTCTCTCATACTCGTGGGAGATCTACTATACGAAGATGGACATTAAACACCGTATATATATATATATATATATATGTATATATATATATATATATATATATATATATATATATAACCCCATTTCTATATATATATATAGAAATGGGGTTTATAGGGAGAGGAAACAACAAAATTTGACTATCTCCCTTAATATTTGAAAAATCGAAAATATTCAGGAGTTAAGTTATAGGTATTAAGTTTTATTGCAATTTTGTTTCTTATCATTATTCTGTTACACTAATATTTACAGAAATATATACAGTTAAAGATTGAAAGTTAAAAATCTAAATATCTCTGTTCACATTAGAGTTTGAGAAAAATGATCAAGTAATGAATTGTAGCAAACTTTATTCCTTATACATTTTTCCATTATTCTAATATTAAGAGAGATATTAAATATTTTCTGTTTGTTTGACACAAATACATGAAATATATTTTATTGTAAAAAATTTTGATTGTCGTTTCCATAGTAGCTATAAACTATAATCGTTATATATCGATTTATTTTGGCTATTAATAATATTATTTAATTTTTAGCGAATTGCCTCCAAAGGAAATGCAGCTATTGTTGCAAATACTAAAGTCATATCAGATACTATATTTCATTTTGATCACAAAATTATGACCACTAGAGAGTGATTTATGTATTCTAAGGAAATTCGCTAAGTGGACGCAGCTTCTGCCTAACGAATTTTTTTCACTTGTCTCTTGATGTAATATTGTTTTTTGTTTTTTGTTATATATATATATATATATATATATATATATATATATATATATATATATATATATATATATATATATATATATATATATATATGTTATATATTTTACAAACAAAAAGGAAATTATATATGGATGGATATAGAATGATAGTACAACTGATATGATTTATTAAATTTAAAATTTTGCCCCAATTTCTAGAACAATTATTTGTATTTTATAAATACGTATTTCGACTACAAGGTAGCCATCATGGGGTAAAATTTGAAATTTAATTTCAAAAAACAAAAGTGTATTTTACATTTTCAGCGTCATAAATTGTGAAACAAGTCCAAACTTCGCTAACATGTGCTTTACTGATGTTTTTATATCACTTTGTCACTTTTGAATAACAGTTAAATTTTTTTTAATAGACAAATGCAATAATACTAAACTAATCTCAAATCAAAACAAATCGCATGAACTTGTGTTGTGTGACTAACTTCGTTCATTCATCCTGTATCGGCTGAGTTATGTTCGATTTAAACATGGCATGACACGAAATGTCAAACCTGTGTAACATTTTCCGCGCGCTTTATTTAAAAGTCAACATTCGCATTCGCGAATACTGGAGATAACCATTTGCATTTGCATGAATATTGAAAAATTCAATATTCGTTACATCACTAATATATATATATATATATGATATGTTTGTGTGTGTATGGATATATAAATTGTTTATAAATGATTGCTTTTAGATTTGTGAATTCATTGGTATTTTTTATTTACTGGAATAGTTTTTTTGTTTGTAAATGAAAATTAATTTAATGTTTTTTTTTCAGGTATGTATCTGACGTTAACATTGAATTAAATCAACTTGAAAATATATACTTATCGAAAGGTAAACGCTTCTTCCTATTTTTTTATGAAAACTGTTAGTATCAATTTATTATTTGCTGTGTTAGTACAATCATTTGGTTCTCAAAATGTCTTACCTTTGGGACTGTTTTTTTATAGATTTGGAGGTGCTTTTTTCTAATTTTTACTTCGCCACCACGTATCCTTGTCGCTTACGCCGCCATATTGGAAAAATTGCGCCCACAAACAATTTTTGTCAATATCTCTTTTTCGATTCATTTTACGATGAAAATAGGAATTTAATACATTAAATTAGAAAATAATTCATGTTTTTAGGTAGTTACATTTTTTTTTGTAAAATGCATAGTTAAAGCGTCTATAAACCACCAGAGAACACACATCTACACCAACACGTATATTTCGTATATTAAAGAAATATATTTCACTACACGTTGAAAAACCGGCCTACTTTGACCTATATGGACCATCGCAGGTTTAAAGGGACTCTAGACACTTTGGCCATAGAACCTCTTCTACGGAACATATACCGACAGAGCTCAAATACTATGCATGAATCATCAGTACGAATTTATCGTAATGATAAGAAATAATGAGAAATTAATGTCTGCATCTTTTAGTAAAGGAAGCGATGTCACACCTTCCCATTCCAACTGCCATCCACTATAACAACATTCTCATTCATTGATCATTGTTTTTTGTTAGCAACTGATATAACAAAAGATTATAGCGAAACAATCTTAAACCATCAATATTTCGATAAATATTAGGGTAACAGAAAAATGATTAGAAACAAAATTACAGTAAAACAGAGTACCTACAAGTTTTTTGCTTATAAATTTTTTGATTTTTCGAACATTAAGGAATATATGAATACTCAAATCTTGTGTTTCCCCTTTTTCTAAACCCCCCTTTTCCCTTGTTCGATTTTACCCATTAACGAACTTGACCTTTTGAATACCAAAAGCGCCTCAAATACCAAATAATTTCAATCCAATCAGATCAAAATTGTGATCAGCTATAGTGATCACAGATACATATATATATACATATATACATATATATATATATATATATATATATATATATATATATATATATATATATATATATATATATATATTAGCTACATTTGGTAATATTGATATATATATATATATATACATATATATATATATAGGGAAGCAATTTATTGAAGGCTTAAGGAATAAAATTAATAATTTAGATATAGGGTCATATTTTCAAAATTTGAGTGAAGAGCTGGGCAATGGACATATGTGAGTAGCAAAGGTAAGAGTGTAATTGATTACGTGATGATTACAAAAGGGCTATGGGATTGTGATATCAATATGAGAGTAGGCGATATGTTACAGTCTACTCACTTTCCTTTGGAGGTTGAAATCAAGGATGGTTGCATAACTACACAGCTAGCTGAAAATGGTACAAGTCAACCTAAATACAAGTGGTGTGAGGAAAAACGCTCTAATATTATTGATAGGATAAGAATCCAGGAAACTGAACTCTATTTAACTGGCGTTAAGCATATGACGAAATTGGGAAAAATAAATGAGGCGGTAAAAATACTACAAACCTGGATGGAATTTATAAGTGAAGATATTAGAGTGCGAGATGGTCAAGCACGCAATAGTAGTGAGTACCAAATTAATAAGTGGTTTGACAAAGAGTGTTTAATTAAGAAAAGAGAGACAAATCGAAAATTAAGGAAAATGAGGAGAACTGATGACCAGAATTGTTTATTGAACTGTCGAAAAGATTACAAAATAATGTGTGAAGAAAAAAAATATCAGTACGAGCTCCAATATATAGAACAAATTCATGAAGCATTAAAAAATAGCAATTCAAAACAGGTATGGGATTTAGTAAAAAAAAAAAAGATCGATATAACAATCAGAATGTATTCTATTAATGAGATAGCGTGGATTGACTACTATACAAAATTGTATGGAGGAGAAGCTGGGAATTTAAGCAGTGCTGATCTGGACTATGATATTTGTGAGTTTAGATTTGAGGAAACTGATGTTGATGTGATTCTTGGATCGTTAAAAAATGGTAAGGCAGGTGGTATTGATGGTATATTGAACGAATGCATCAAATTAGCTAGTGAAAACTGTAATTTAAGTTCAATCCTTACATTATTATTCAATGCCATGTATGATCTAAAAATATTTCCAGAATTATGAAATACTGGTATTGTGGTACATCTGTATAAAGGAAAAGGAGATGCATATGAACCATCGAATTACCGTGGTTTAACGCTCTCACATAGCATCAGTAAAACTTACACTAAACTTTTATTTGAACGTGTAGAGACTGAGACCTGAAGATGGGACTCCAAGCCCGAAACAGATCTCGAAAAAACGAAGAAAGGGGGAACAGGCAAGTGCTACTAATACCTTTGCTGAAACCGCCGCAACAACAAAGATATGCATTGCATTGCGGGCGTATGACCCAGCTATAAACTGGGTCATGGAGAACGTCCCGAATATCAGACCATGGGACGGAGCGGAACTTGTGGTCGGGGATGCAAGAGCCACGATGAAAACATCAAAGGTTCTGCTGTATACTCCCCTGATCTATAACACCGTTGAAACGGGCAAAGTGATCAAAGCTCTTGGAGTGCAGAATACAAACCTGCACACTCAGGAATGGCGAAGTATCAACAGCACGAGGACCAATGCAGGACATACCATCATACTGGAAGTGGATGCAGCGGATCTGCGGGTGATTCAGGACCGAGGGTTTAAATTATACCTCGGGTTTGGTCAAGTCAACCTTAGACCACTGAATACTTCAAAGAGGAAAAAGAATGTCTGATCTTCGGATGCTTCAGACACTAAACTTTTATTTGAACGTGTACAGCAATGGGTCGATAAAGAAAACATACTTAACGAATTCCAAGCGGGTTTCAGGAGGGGAAACGAATTGACAACATCTTGATACTTAAAACCCTAATTGATAATACATTGAAACTTAAGAGATGCAAGATGTACTGTTGTTTCATAGATTTTGAGAAGGCATTTGATAGGGTCGATAGAGGTCTGTTATGGAATAAATTATCAAATATCGGACTTACTAAAAGTATGTTGTCTGTTAATCAATCAGTGTATAAGAGTATCTCTTGCTGTATACGGTTGAACGATAAGCGCTTATCGAAACAGTTTCAGACTTACCGAGGTTTAAGACAGGGCTGCCATTTATCAACTCTACTTTTTTTACTATACATAAACGATTTGAATGAATTGATGCAAAGCATAAATACCACATCTCCGGGTTTCAAGGGAAGAGAAATAATATTATTTTACGCGGAGGATTTAGTCATCTTATCAAGAACTACTGCGGGAATGAGACGTGCTCTGCAAGCATTACAAGAATACTCTAGTAAATGGAGACTATGTGTGAACGTCGATAAAACAAAAATGCTTATCGTAAGTAATGGGTGTAAACATTCGGCAAATGAAACATGGAGTTATGCAGACAAAACCATTGAAAACGTTAAAAACTTTAAATACTTAGGTGTTGTACTGACATATAATGGTAAATGGAGTGAGCATTATAAGTCTATGAAAGAGAAAGCTAAAGTCGCTCTGTTGCGCATACGAAGACATATTTACCAATTTGACAATTATCCAATAAAGGTCATACTTAATTTGTTCAATGCCTTGGTTGTACCCATCTTAATGTACGGATGCGAAATTTGGGCTGTTGATGCTACAAAAGAGCAGTTGAAAACAGTTAACACACTGGGTTCTAACTTTATAAAGAAATTTTGGGTGTCGCAAAATCAACCTGTAATGCTGCGATATATATTGAATTGGCAACAAAACCAATAGACATTATCTGCCTACAGTGAGCTATAAACTATAATATACGGATACTTGGGAGTGGAAAAAATGTACAAAAAATATACGCAGAAAATATAGTCGTAGCGATTGGTTTGCTGAGCAACTATCCAAATTTGAACTGAGTGATGACAGCAGTAAGTTAATTGTAAAAAATAAATTGAAAGGGTACTCGTTGCAATTGTCGCTCAGTGAAATATATAGCAAAGAAAGCTTATCGATGTTCAACAAACTTAATCATTATGTGCAGGGGGGGTTGTATTGGAATGAATGTGGAAAGATTGATAGAAGGGTTATTAATAGTTTTAGATTATAAACATTTATAATCAGGACAGGATAGCCTCGAGAAGCACGACCAATAAACCATGCAAAAAAAAACCCAAGCTACGGTGCGAGGCATTGTGCCAAGAGATCTAGCCGTAGGCTAGGGCAGCAGGGTTAAATGCGGTCCTATACAATCCCCTTGGAGCAACTGGCGAACTCCACTGTATCAATGCCCTCCCCATCAAGTGGCCTATGGGGTAGTACATGGCCCGATTTTTATCGTGGGAACAAAATGGATAAACACAATAAAGAAAATAATAAGTCTGGGGCTCAAATCCCCTCAAAAAGTGAATCAACCGAGGCTGTACAAGCAAACCCTGCCGAGACACAAAAAACTGCAGGTGCATCCAGCCCAGCAGAAAATATGACGATAAAGTCCAGAATCCTTTCCTGAAGGTGGAAATGAAAAATCTCTCGGGTGCAGCCCAGAGAAAAGCATTTGAAAAGAAAGCAAGAGCTGAGGAGAAAGCGATTCCTCCGTTAAAGAGGAAAATTCGGACAAAAAACCCCACAGCCCTGGTTTTGTCAGAAACAGTGATACCTGTAGGGTCTGACTCAGGGAATCAACCATCGAAAAACCCACAGGAAAAAAGACTGAGATCTGAAGATGGGACTCCAAGCCCGAAACAGATCTCGAAAAAACGAAGAAAGGGGGAACAGGCAAGTGCCACTAATACCTTTGCTGAAACCGCCGCAACAACAAAGATATGCATTGCATTGCGGGGGTATCCTGAGGTCAAAATGACTCAGGAACAATCCGAAGAGGTTCAACTCTCGATGCTACAAACCCATATTAGCCAAGAGCTCGTTGAGGGCCCACAATATCGGGGTTGCCACCTGGACAGGGGGGCTCTCGTTGTGCGGTGCATAGGATCAACAGCTATAAACTGGGTCATGGACAACGTCCCGAATATCAGACCATGGGACGGAGCGGAACTTGTGGTCGGGGATGCAAGAGCCACGATGAACACATCAAAGGTTCTGCTGTATACTCCCCAGATCTATAACACCGTTGAAACGGGCAAAGTGATCAAAGCTCTTGGAGTGCTGAATACAAACCTGCACACTCAGGAATGGCGAAGTATCAACAGCACGAGGACCAATGCAGGACATACCATCGTACTGGAAATGGATGCAGCGGATCTGCGGGTGATTCAGGACCGAGGGTTTAAATTATACCTCGGGTTTGGTCAAGTCAACCTTAGACCACTGAATACTTCAAAGAGGAAAAAGAATGTCTGATCTTCGGATGCTTCAGATAAACCTCCAGCACAGTAAGGCGGCCTCCGCTGTCTTCTGTCAAAATGTGCTGAAAAGGGGAATCTCCATAGCTCTGATCCAAGAACCTTGGGCTGTTAACCATAAGATTCTTGGACTAGGAGATACTAGAGGACAAATTATCTATGATAAAACCTCGGAGAGACCCAGAACTTGCATTTATGCAAGAAAGGACATCAATGTCTTACCGCTGTTAGAGTTTTGTCAGAGAGATCTAACAGCAGTAAAAGTAAAATACAACATGGAGAACGGAACTGGAAAGGTAATCATCGCTTCGGTCTACCTACCCTATGATGCATCTACTCCACCACCATCAACAGAGATGGAAGACCTGATCCAGTATTGTGAGGCAAAAAACCACAACTGATCATGGGATGCGATACAAACGCGCATCACACTGCGTGGGGTAGCGCAAACACAAATACAAGAGGTGAGTACCTCTTTGATTATATCATAGCTAACAACTTAGATATAGTTAACCAAGGCAACAAGCCGACTTTTATTAACAAAGTGCGGAAGGAAGTCATTGATGTAACCCTGAGCACTTATGAAATCAGTGGTAAAATCAAGAAATGGCTAGTGTCCGATGAATCATCTGCATCGGATCACAGACAAATCTATTACAATGTAGAGGTAAGAACGGACCAATGTAATATACAATATCGGGATCCGAGGAGAACCAATTGGGACGAATATAATTCGACACTAAAGTTCAAACTCGCCACAATTCCGAAGAAAGTTAAAACAGTATTGGACATTGAGCTTACTGCAACTGAGCTTCAGCATGCAATAATTAACTCTTTCCAAGAAAACTGCCCGGAGGTCTCAAAAGACATCAGCAGGTCGACTTGTTGGTGGAATGAGGGCCTAAGGAGTCAGAGGCGAAGGGTTCGCCAGCTATTTAACAGAGCAAGGAGGTTGGGGAACTGGGATAATTACCATGAAGCCCGTACCGAAAACAAAAGGTCTCTGAAGAAAGCCAAAGTGAACTCATGGAGGAAGCTCTGTCATGATGTTGAAAACACATCTGAGGGAGCAAGGCTCCATCGTGTCCTGGCGAAGAAACCCGCTGACACCATCGGCTCACTTCGTAAACCCAATGGTGAGTATACTAGCTCCGCGAAGGATACACTCGAGACACTGCTCCGGATTCATTTCCCGGATTCAGTGACAGTGGACGATGAAAACACTTCTCAAGAGCAGTTTAACCAGTGTATCCCGCCGACTGGCGAGGACTGGAGAAGAGCGGCGATTGCTATTAACCGCTCAAAAATCGAATGGGCAATAAACTCATTCGACCCCTACAAAGCACCGGGACCAGATGGGATATACCCAGTTCTTTTACAAAAAGGAGCAGAGCATCTTTTAACTCTGCTTGGTCATATATTCAGGGCAAGCCTGGCTACGGGTTATATCCCAACCGTATGGAAGCCAGTAAGAGTGACCTTTTTGCCAAAACCGGGGAGGCTTAATCACTCCACGGGAAAGGACTTTAGACCAATTAGTCTGTCATCGTTTCTACTGAAAACAATGGAACGACTAATAGGATTTCATTTGACTCAGGGGGCATTGTCAAGAAATCCGCTTCATGCCAACCAACACGCGTATCAGGTGGGGAAATCCTGTGAATCAGTCCTCCACAACCTAATATACAGGATTGAGGAGGGATTCGCAAGGAAACAAACCACCTTGTGCGTTTTTCTTGACATAGAGGGGGCATTTGACAATGCTTCTCACAATTCCATGGTTGATTCTGCAGGTCGGCACGGAGTTGAAGACACCTTTTGCAGGTGGATAAACTCTATGCTGATAGGAAGAAGAATAAAAACTTCTCTTTTTGGAGAGTCTGTCACTGTGAGAGCCACAAAGGGATGTCCACAGGGTGGTGTCTTATCCCCACTCCTGTGGAGCCTGACAGTGAACAGCTTACTGACAAACCTCAACCAAAATGGAGACTACACACAGGGTTACGCGGACGACATTGTAATTGCAATCCAGGGACCCTGTGAAGGCACAATCTCGGAGCTTATGCAAAACGCTCTTAGAATCGCGCAGGAATGGTGTATCAATCAGGGATTGAAAATTAACCCTGGTAAGACTGCACTAATTCCATTCACACGTAAAAGGAAGGTGGATAACATAAAACCACCAATCCTCTTCGGTGAAAGATTACAGATCACAAGGGAAGCCAAATTCTTGGGAGTAATGCTGGACTCCAAACTAACATGGAACCCTCATCTGGAATATATAACAAATAAGAGCAAATCTTCTCTCATGCTTTGCATGAGAGCATGTGGAAAAGTCTGGGGTCTAAAACCCAAAATGATCCACTGGCTCTACACAACAGTAGTCAGGCCCATTATAACCTATGCTGCTTTAGTGTGGTGGCCAAAAGTTAAGCAGATTACTGCGTGCATAAAGCTGTCCAGGATCCAGAGACTGGCCTGCTTGTGCATCACTGGATCCATGAGCAGTACATCTACAGCTGCCATGGAAGTCATACTGGGGCTGCCTCCGCTAAGCATTGTAGTAACAGCTAAAGCGAGATCCAGCGCCTATAGATTGTCTTGCAATAACAACTGGATTAATAAAAATCAGGTTGGACATGCAAGTATCGTGGGAACATCAATTATCTCAGACCCCGTCTTTGAAATGGGCACAGATATACTTCCCAAGACATACTCTTTCTCAAAACCTTTCACTGTAGTATGTGATAGGGCCTTGTGGTCGGAAGGAGAACCATCCTACCTCAGGAAACGAATCGTCTGGTATACAGACGGATCCAAAACTGAAGAAGGGACCGGGGCGGGAATCTACTGTGAGAGACCAAAAGCAAACATAAGCCTCAACTTGGGGAAATATGCTACGGTCTTCCAAGCAGAAGTCTACGCCACACTGGTTTTGGTCCGTGAGAACCTACGTAGAGGCTACATAAACCAGAACATATGTATTCTGTCGGACAGTCAAGCTGCTTTAAAAGCCTTGTCTGTAACTGAGGTCACCTCAAGGGTAGTCAAGGATTGTCTGGAGGAACTTCTGAAACTGGCAAAACGGAACAATGTTAAATTGATCTGGGTGCCGGGTCACAGTGGTTTCGAAGGAAACGAAAAAGCGGATACCTTAGCAAAGAAGGGAGTCGGAATGCCTTTCATAGGCCCAGACCCTATTTTAGGAATTCCAAAGACTGCATGTAAACAAGTGATCAACGAGTGGTCAAATGCTAAATACCGTGATCACTGGGAAAAAGTACCGCGGCAAGAGCTCGGGAAGGTACTGCTTCAGAGTGCAACAAAGAGGGTATCTCTCGATGCACTGAGGCTGAACAGGATGCAGCTGCGGAGGTTTACCGGGTTCATTACTGGGCATTATCCCATGCGGAAGCATCTGCACACAATAGGACTCCATAACGGCTCCATTGTGTGCAGATTGTGTGGCGAGGAGGAAGAAACATCCAGCCACATAATCTTTCACTGCGAACCTCTGGGTTACAGCAGATACAGGATATTCGGTGCATCTCACCCCGAATATATGAACCTTCAGGAGGACCTGATAAGCAAGCTCAAGGCTATTGCCAACAAATGGGAGAAGCGAGTCTCGTCAGACTGAGTTAGGAGGGGGAGCACAATGGACCATAGGGTCGAAGTGCAATAATTTTTACCCCGATATCAATCATAAACATTTAAATGGGAAAACAAAAAATAAATGGAGAAAGGCTATGTAAATTGTGCCCATGGAGAGAATCGGTAGAACACTAACTAGAATATTGTACAGGCACTGCGGGGGCATAATTAAAATATTCAGTAAGCAGAAGATATTTTGAATGTTCATGACCAAACATTAACTATTTAAATTTTATTTTGTTAAAACGAAAAACAATAATCATCTAATCATATTTCTTTGACCTTTTGTCTCTCTGGTTTTGCTTTTGAATTAAGAAACAGTGAGTTGCAAGAATTTGTTTATTAGTTAAAACATTTTCAGGAATTTTTGTTTTATTTTTTTGTATTTGATTGTGAATGCTATTGCCATTATTATTATTGTATATATATATTGGAGTTTTTTGTTTTATTTTTTGTATATTACATGTCAAATAATAATAAATAAATAAATAAATATATATACATATATATATATATATATATATATATATATATATATATATATATATATATGTATATATATATATATATATATATATATATAAATATATATATATATATATATATATATATATATATATATATATATATATATATATATATATATATATATATATATATATATATATATATATATATATATATATATATGTCAGAGCCAAGATAGGATATTCATTAAATAATAACACTTAAATCGTTTCACACTTATATTTCTTTGTCAACCATTGCAACTCAAAAAATGCGTCGTTTACATTATAAATTAAGTGCGTCGTTCTTTTCTATTGTAAATTAGAGTATGTTCTAAATGGGTAATCATTAACTTAGGTAAGTAATTAATTACATTCAGGTACATTCTCAAAGGATTCTCAAACTCAGTCTTCTCATTAATGTTAAGATTTGTCTTGATTTTGATCCGTTAAATAATTAAGTTATTTTTTACGTAGGTGGAAGTACAGGATATTTTAGTACGACGTGTACTCCGACGAACTATTGATAGATTAGCATACAACAAGTCGAAAAATCTTATATCACTCTTCCATGATAAATTTTACTGACCCAAATGAAAAAATCGTGAATGTGAAATCTTAAAATCAAACTATCTGCCATTTTGTGCAAGTAAATGACAACATTTTCATATCTACCTTCGAACAAATAATGCTAGTCGATTCCAACACATTTTTGCTATAGATCGTGAGGAACCCATAGAGTTTAATAAATTTCTGAAGGGCATATATATATATAGAATATACACAATCTGACATTATACTGAGCACATTGCGCAGATGTTGAGTGTCGGAGACAACATACAAGGATCTCTTTGACGATGAATGCTGATCTAATTCAATTTAGGATTAAGAAATTGCTTTGGAAATTTCATTTTATATTTGTTAATATTCCAATTATAAAAAGCCATTATTTAAAATGAAAATATTTTGCATTAATCATAGATATATGTTGTTTATCATTTCGTCTCTAGCAGAAGGTTTGTTTTTAATTCGATGGTATGACGTTTTCTAGAATGTTTTTTAGTAAAACCATATTCTTTAGCAATAAATATCTTACAAACTAATCGGTATATATATTGAAGATGAAGACCACAAAAAAAATTAATCCTTCATTGACCTTTTGTCACCAACCACCTTAAGGTTTTTAAATTAATTTTTAAGACAATTTTCAAAAATTAAAAACATTTTACATATAATTATCTAGTAAATAATAATATTAAATTATTTTTCAAATTGTTTTTTGTAGACTAGGGTCTATTTATTTCCATTGTTAGTATGGTTGCCTTTCGGTTATATTATACCAACGGAAGCGACTAGCGTTTACTTACTTTGACATTTAAGTAATATGTCTGAACATTGATAACATTTTTTTGACATCAAATGCTTGATATGAAAAATCATACACATCTAGGGATGGGGATCGAACCCACGACCTCTGGCATTCTAGACCAATGCTCTACCAACTGAGCTACCTTAGATGTTATGGTAGTACTATGCATATGATCTTTCACTATCATTTCTGATGCCATTGTATTATTAATTTTGTTTATTTACTATTAACATATTTTTCAAATTGTTTTTTGTAAGCTAGCGTCTATTTATTTCCATTGTTAGTATGGTTGCCTTTCAGTTATATTATACCAACGGAATCGACTAGCGTTTACTTACTTTGACATTTAAGTAATATGTCTGAACATTTATAACATTTATTTGACATCAAATTCTTGATATGGTTGATAATATTAGAGACTTAGATACTTAGTGCGAGGCATAAGTAGACACGAGACGTTAGTTGTGTCACACAAAGCATTTTTAGACCCAAAAGAATCGTTACTTTACGCGAAACGTAAGCTAATTTCACGAAATGTTAACCACTTAACTCGAAGCACTAGTAACTTAATACGTAGTGTTGGTCACTTAACCCAAAGCGTTGAGTAACGCTTCGTAATAACTAATCATTCACGTAAATTAACGCGAAGCCGTAGTTGCCCTACGTGAAGCGTAAGCCATGTAACGCACAGCGCTTGCTAAATAACGCGAAGCGTTACATACGTAACTAGTAACGTTACTCAATTAACAAGATGCGTTAGACAACTAACGCAAAGCGATAGTAACTTAAAGCGAAGTTAACGGAAAGCTTTACTTAAGCGCCGTTGAAAATATTAGACACTTAGTAACTTAGCGCGAAGCAAAATTTTCACCAGGCAAAGCGCTTCTAAACTTGAAGGTGAACCGTTAGTAATTAAATGCGAAGCGTTATCTAAGCAAAATTGAAAAGATTAGAAACTTAGATACTTAGCGCGAAGCGTAAGTTGACGCAAAGCGTTATTTTTCTTGTGCCTTGTTGTGAAATTATTTCAGTTTGGCCGTTTTAATTTTTTTAACTAAAAAGTATCTATAGCACAGAAGTGTGACAGGCCGAATTTAAGTGGTTTTTGCCTTCGCGCTTACAGTACTATTACTTATCGAAAAATAAAAGTCGATCTGACCCCGAAATAATTTCTGAACGAAAAGAGCTACAGTGCTGATTTTTCGAATATATCCTATCCATCCGATCAAAAAATAAATGTAAAAAGGGCCGAGTTTTCGGGGAGATACTTCATATAATAGTTGCTCCTTAAAAAGTGATGATATCCCATTAAAGAGCCGAGCTATTTACAAAGTAAATAGTGAAAACTAAAATGTAAGATTGTAAGTGCAAAGTAAAATTTAAGAAAAAATTTGTTTGAAAAAATTTCTTTCGTAATTTTTCTTTTAGTATATTTTCAAAATTTTATAACGCGGCAAATTAAATAAATTAAAATATTTGAATGAAAATAAAAGAAATGACTTGCAATGCGCAAGCTTTATAAAATTTTAAAAACATACTAAGAGAAAAATTACGAAATAAATTTTTTCAACCAAATTTTTTCTTACATTTTACTTTGCACTTGCATTCTTACATTTTACTTTTCACTATTTACTTTGTAAATAGCTCGGCTCTTTAATGAGATATCATCACTTCTTTAGGAGCACCTATTATATGAATTATCTCCTCGAAAACGCGGCCCTTTTTTACATTTACGTTTTTGATCGGATATGACTACTTTTTGCAAGGCTTAAATATACAAAATCGAAGGCTTTGAACAAAACGCTATATTTGAACAAATTTAACCTTACTTACTGTGTTTCATTCATAAAGCCCTTTTATTTGATTCCTATATCATTGGGATTAATGTGAAAATTATAAATCGCTATAATAACGTCTATAATATCGCTACAATAACATCACTTAACTTACTGTGTTTTGCTCATCAAGACCTTTCGTTTGATACACATATCATAGGGCTTTATGTAGAAATTATAAATCGCCATGTTGCGGCGGGCGACCATAAATACATCTGTAAATCTTAGAGAAATAAACAGAAATGTAAAGAAACTTAATTATAGTAAAACTAATTTTCTACAATTTTACTTCTTATGTGATTTTCGATTTTTTCAATATTAAGATAAATATACAAAATTTTTTGCCCCCCCTCCTATAATTCCGTTTCCTCTTTTCGATTCCAGTCATGCTTACCATAAAAATGCATTGTCATCAGAACTGAACCAACATGTAAAAATTCAACTCCGTAGGATATGAGTTAGTGGGTCAAATTTAACTAGCAAGATGCCATTACAGACACCGGGACAGGTGAAACTAAATAAAAGCTTATAATATTTGAATAAACATCTCTTTATTGAGACAAACTAAATAATGTATGGGAATTTTTATTCGAATTGTTCAATCAACATAAAAACATGTTCGATTTTCAAAATCGATTTCAAAATCGTTATAAGCATAGTTTTTTGTTTTTTCCTTTTTTTTCGAATGTTACGTTGGAAAAATTGAATTTTTCTGATCTACATATAGGTTTTGAGATATTCCGCGTCGAATGCAAAAACCGCATCCTACTAAAATGTCTGGTAGTGACTTAAATTTAAACAAAAAATATAATTTTTAGTTTTTCCCCTTTTTGGGTATGATCCGTTGGGAAAATTAAATTTTTACCAAAGATTCTTGTTTTAGGTTTCAAAATTTTGCGTCAAATGCAAAAACCGCATCTTTCTAGCATTTCTGGAAGTAGGTTAAATTTAAACACTTAACTTTTAATATTTATACATAGAAATATAGACCAATCACAGAGCGGCAAAGTTTTAAAAAATCGCGCACAACTCTCAAAAATGATGTGTTGCTAAATTTTAAGTATATATCTTCTATGTATTTATTATGTTAATTTTATCAAAACAAAAATGCAAAAATTTTTCATTTCCCGATTTAAATTTCGTGATTTCATAATTTTCCCTGTGCCTTGGGTACTAGACCTAACTGTATGCCAAATATCAAATTTGATGAATATCTGTTGTAGGCTCTACGGTTTTAACCTATCTAATGAAAATTATGGGCGTTCCCGCTATTTTACGGTTTTTGAACAGAAATCACTTTTGAACCGTTTATTTCTTAACGAAAAGCGAAAACTTGTAATGTTTTAATTCCTTATATAGGATATAATCGAAAAATCAGCACTGTAACTCTTTTCGTCCAGAAATTATTTCGGGGTCAGATCGACTCTGATTTTTCGATAAGTAATAGTACTGTAAGCGCGAAGGCAAAAAACCCCTTAAACTCGGCCTGTCGCACTACCGTGTTATAGAAGTACTGTAAGCGCGAAGGCAAAAACCCCTTAAACTCGGCCTATCGCACTACCGTGCTATAGATAGATTAATGTTTACAAAATAACAAAAAGGCAACAGCTTACAGTGTTCCCAACTGGTCACCAATCCAAGTACTGGCTGTATCCATTGTTGCTTAACTTCAGTGATCAGACAATTTTTTTAACATACATAAAAATTTGGTCAGAAAGTTTAATTTTTTGGTGATTTATCATTACATTTAACTTATGCAAATTTATGATATGTCATATTGTATCGTCAAGTTGCAGTAAACAATTTTGCAGAACTCTTATGAGTTCAATTTCAAGTCATAGTAAACTACTTCCGCTTCTAGGAGCGGTTATGCCTCAATTTACACTTCTGGGAACATTTTCTTTCAATTTCTATTTTCAAAATGTAATACTACATCAATTTTCAGAACTATATCCGATCGGTTTTTTTTTTTTTAGTGTTTTGCGAACACCAAATTTTTTTGATCATTTAGACTCACTTTTAACTTTTGCAAATTTATTAAAAGTCTAATTGCATCGTAAACTTGCAGTAAACAAATATACTGAACTATATCTTATCAGTTCAATTTCAACTCAAAGTTAACTACTTTACCGTTTCTGGAAGCGGTTGGGTCTCATCCTAAACTTCTGGAAACATTTTCTTTCAATTTCTATTTTCAAAATGTAATACTACACCAATTTTCAGTACTATATTCGCTCGTTTTCTTGTTTGTTCAAAATCCTACACGATTGACCCCCCCTCCACCCACACTTTCTGCATCCGATGAGAATTCTGCAAAATGCGGCTCTGGCTTTGAAGATATCATTAGAAACTTATGACAAAACATCAAAACTCTATTCGATCAGTTCACTTTTATGTAGCCAGGTCAGTTCACTGTTTTTGCTGAGATATCAATACTTTTTGTATGCGAAAACTTTTGTTTTCGTTAGGATAGATATGGCACAAAACATCTGCATATTCGAATGTCTATATATGTTTATTTTATTTCGAAAAAATAATGAATATGATTTTGAGAGTGATATCATAAGACGAGGTCGTTTTCATTGAAAGTTAATTTTAATTTTTGTAAGGGTTACTTTTTATCCTCGGTGCATGTATGATTTAAGTTATGGACATAGAATATTCGAATAGTGTTAATCACAAAAATCAATATAATAATTCACTTACTACGTTAAATTTAATTTGGAATTGATTATGTTCATATTAATACCACAAAACATCTGTTTTACTTTAAGTGTGGAAGTGAATATTCATTAATAAAAATGATATTAGCTACCGTAGTTGAAATAGGGTTTTTATTTATCATTAGAATGCCATGTATATTTTTATCCGATCAAAAACATAAATGTAAAAAAGGGCCGAGTTTTCGGGGAGATACTTCATATAATAGTTCCTCCTTAAAAAGTTATGATATCCCAATCAAAGAGCCAAGCTATTAATAAAGTAAATAGTTAAAACTAAAATGTAAGAATATAAGTGCAAAATAAAATGAAAAAAAAAATTTGGTTGAAATTTATTTCGTAAGTTTTCTTTAGTATGTTTTTAAAATTTTATAGTTTAAAATTTTATAACGCGGCAAATTTTAAAATATTTGAAATCAACAGAAAATATAACTTGCCGCGTTATAAAATTTTAAATTATAAAATTTTAAAAACATACTTTAGATAACTTACGAAATAAATTTCAACCAAATTTTTTTTTTCATTTTACTTTGCACTTATATTTTTATATTTTTACATTTTAACTAATTTCGTGAAATTGCCACCAAATTAGTAACAAGTAACATATTCTGGGACAATATAAGAGTAATTTTAATAATAGTAAAATTAACAGGAATAAATGTGAATTAAGGAAATTTTAACAAGAGTAATTTCAATATAATTTAAAATTTATTATATTTTAAATCCAGTATATTTTAATTTAGTTAATTTTCTATTTATTTTTATTTTTGTCTATTGATCTCGACTTTCTATCTATTTCTAACTGTCAAAGAGTAAAGTACGACTAGCTAATCTATACTGATGATGACTACATTGTAGTCGAAATACGTATTTATAATTCAAAAACTGATCTAGGTAAAGGGGGCGAATTTGAAATTTTATTTCAAAAACCTAGCGTTCTCACTAATTATCATTCGATAATATAATGTCCAAACATTCTAATTTAAAGTATCACAAATTCCGCGCCGAATGCAAACAAATCGCATCCTTCTAAGATTTCTGGAAGTGGAGCAACAAAGTTTTAAAAAATCGTGCAGACCTTTCACAAGTTGTACGTTCTACATTCTAGTATAAATATAAATTATACGGACCAGTCATAGAGCAGCAATATTTCCTGCAGAGCAGCAATGTTAATTTTATCAAAACAAAAATGCGAAAGTTTTCCCATTTCCCGATATAAATTTTGGGATTTCATAATTTTCCCTGTGCCTAGGGTACTAGACCTAACTATATGCCAAATATCATCTTTCAAGGATATCTGGTGTAGGCCCTAGGTATTTATCGTGTCTACGGAAAATTGTGGGCTGACCCGCTATTTTACGGTTTTTGAACCGAAATAACTTTTTAACCGTTTATTTCTTAACGGTGATTGAAAAAAAAATCTCTTATAATTCCTTAAATAGCTTATATTCGAAAATTCAGCACTATTGCTCGTTTCGTTCAGAAGATATTTCGGGGTGAAATCTGCTCTGATATTTCCTGTAGTAATAGTACTGTAAGTGCGAAGACAAAAAAGCCCTTAAACTCGGCAATCATTGGTAATCATTTGTTGCACCATCGTGTACAACTTTTATTTATAATTTATTAATCTATTTCAAATATGTAAACCAAAAAAATTGTTATAAAATAAACCGATAGAAGTTGGCCCCTGATAGTTTGGAATTTCCTAACAAATAATTGTTACCGATTTGCTCCTAATTGCTCCGCAGTTTTCATTCTTTGCTCCTTTATAGATTTTGAGAAAAACTCAAAAAAGTAAAAGTGAAAAAAAACTAGATCCTAGGGACAAAATTTGTTTGAAAAATCGATGTTCAGCTGAACCAAGACGCTTAAAAGAGTTTTTTATGAACCAGAAAATTGCTCCCTACTTACTCTTAATTGCTCCACTATTAGATATAACAAATTCACTTTCGTTATATGAGAAATAATCGAAAAACATGAAGTGGCTATGGAAGTGGTGGGGGTGGGACCACTTGACAACCCGAATTTGAATGAATATAATAAACGAAACTTAAAAAGAATTGAACTGATAAATTGCTCCCGAATTGCTCTTAATTGCTCCGTAAAACTCATTAATTGCTCCTCAATTGGGTCCAAACTAATGGTCGAAAATTTGTTCACATCAAGACCTAATCGGATGCTGGAGAATTAAAGTGGAGCTATGAGCGCGTAATTCTAACACATACAAAAAGAATTACTTTGGAATATCATTCTCAAGCACTTATTTTGACTTGGAACTGATGGCGTCCTCATAATTACTCATAAATCATTAGTGGAAGCTTGACCACCTTTGAACTAAGTGGGGAATAGATACTCTGGATGGAAATTAATAAAATAAGGGCGGAAACAATTGCTTTTTTGTCGCTTCAATTTGCCCCATCCTTATTTTTAATTGCTCCGCCGTAATTGCGAAGTTATTCGATCATTAAAATGAATTTTGTACAGAACATAACATCATTTTTCTGATTCGACGGAAAGGCACTGCTGGTGGACGACGGGAAGCAGAACCACCAGAATAAGGTGCCAATTCAAAAACACAAAATACAAATCGACTGCTCGAGAATCATTCGCGAGAGCTTGATTCCGACTCTAATTCTAATTGGTTCCTCGTAAACTTATTCAGGAATCATTCGCAAGAGCTCGCTTTTTGATGAGAGGATCCCCTGGAAATCGAGGAAAATCCTCATTTTATATGTGATCACCGATTTCTGTGAAAATTTTTTGTTTGTTTGAAAGGGTATACTCATTCATAATAAAAAAATAAGAAACTTTTTTTAAAAACCGACTGAAATTTTTACAAAAAAAAAACAAAATGCATGTAAAAAAATTCGTTACGCAGGAGCTGCGTCAACTTAGCGAATTTCCTTAGAATACATAAATCACTCTCTATCGGTGATAATTTTAGTGTGATCAAAATGAAATATAATATCTGATATGACATTAGTATTTGCAAAAATTAAATTTATTAATAGCCCAAAAAAAACGATATAACGATTATAGTTTATAGTTACTATGGAAACGACAATCAAAATTTTTTATAATTAAATATCTTTTATGTATTCATGTCAGACAAACACAAAATATTAAATATCGCTTTTAATATTAGAATAATCGAAAAATCTATAAGGAGTAAAGTTGTAGAAAATCAAGTTTGCTGCAATTCATTACTTGATAATTTTTCTGAAGCTCTAAGGTGAACAGAGATATTTAGAATTTTAACTTTCAATCTTTAATTGTAAATATTTCTGTAAATATTAGTGTAACAGAAACATGATAAGAAACAAAATTACAGTAAAACTTAGTAGCTACAACTTAACTCCTGATAAATTTTTCGATTTTTCAAATATTAAGGGAGAGAGTCAAGTTTTGTGTTTTCCCCTCCCTCTTAACCCCGTTTCTCCTCGTCCGGTTTTACCCATTAACGAACTTGACCTTTAGAATACCAAAAGCGACTCAAATAACTAATTTCATTCCAATCGAAATAAAACTGTGACCGCAAGAAAGTCCACAGACATATAAAAAACGTACATATGTATATTCGGCCCTTTTTTACATTTCTGTTTTTGATCGGATGTTTTTTATTTTAGACATTCTTTACAAATAGTTAATAACATTATTCTCAAAATTTATTGCATTTCTATAGAAACCATAATAAAAACATCTTAAGTGTTGTATTCTTATTATCCTATATTAATCTCAGTTTTAGCATATTTCCTGAAAGGAAATAGAGCTATTTGTCCCATACCGAAGTCAAAATTTCGCAAAAATTTCTTCAAATGTTCAACGATCCTACCTAGTAGATGTCAAAAATCACCATCTGTAAAATTTATATATATATATATATATATATATATATATATATATCTATGGACATATATATATATATATATATATATATATATATATATATATATATAAATTAAATTAAATACTGATATGAAAAAATTAACTCGTCAACCAGGAATCGAACCTCGGGCCTCTGGATATCTAGTCCAGTGTGCTCTCCATTACACCAAAGACGATTGTGATGAACGGCCAACTTTTTCATATTATTCTAATTTTTTATATATATATATATATTTTTTATATTTTTATTAGACAGTATAAACTTCTGTTGAAGTGAAATTTTTATTTAATATTTGTTTATTTGTGTATACTTTCGTGTCAACACACAATGTTTGTCCAAATTCCTTTCGGTTACGTATGACAAACTGTAGAAGACTATAGCGTATACCCGACACATTTCATTGTCATTGAATTTATTAATTAAATTAAATACTGATATGAAAAAATTAACTCGTCAACCAGGAATCGAACCTCGGGCCTCTGGATATCTAGTCCAGTGTGCTCTCCATTACACCAAAGACGATTGTGATGAACGGCCAACTTTTTCATATTATTCTAATATTATATATATATATATTTTTTTTATATATTTATTAGACAGTATAAACTTCTGTTGAAGTGAAATTTTTATTTAATATTTGTTTATTTGTGTATACTTTCGTGTCAACACACTCTAACGGCCACAGTTCTAATTTTATCGGATTGAAATTTGGTATTTGAGTCGAAAGGTCTAGTTCGTTAATGGGTAAAATCGGACAAGGGGAAAGGGGGTTTCAGGGGAGGAGGAAACACAAAATTTTGCATATCTCCCTTAATATTTGAAAAATCGAAAAATTTATATGAAGTAAAGTTGTAGGTACTAAGCTTTACTGTAATTTTGTTTCTTATCATTTTTTCTGTTACACTAATATTTACAAATATATTGACGGTTTTAGATTGAAAATTAAATTCCTTAATATCTCTGTACACATTAGAGATTGAGCAGAAATAATAAGGTGATGAATTGTAGCAAACTTGATTTTCAACATCTTTATTGCTTATTTTTCGATTTTTCTAATATTAAGAGAGATATTTTATATTTTGTGTTTTCTTCCTTCTTTATACACCCCTCCCCCCATTCCCCTCGACGTATTTCATTTATTAATAAAATTGGACTTGCAAATACAAAAATCATATACGACATTTCATTTTGATGAAACTAAACTTGTGACCGCTAGAGAGTGATTTATGTATTCTAAGGAAATTCGCTAAGTTAAGCAGCTCCTGCGTAACGAATTTTTATTAATAAATCAGTTTTTATTCTAGTCAATCAAATATTTAGTATTGCTGAAAAAACCAATGAATAATTACTAATGGTTGCTAACTGTTTTCTAATTTACGCTATAATAAGTTTTGCTTGTATAAGCTCAAGCTAATTTGTGTATGTATCTAAATATTACTCAAACTTTGTCTGTGAATCTAACCGATATAATGGGGCGATGATCCAATTGTGCTGCCCTTAAACACTAGAAATTGGAACATACATTTTTCAGCTGTGTCCCTTGTTTCAGGGTCTATTTTTAACTCCCTATCAGAAATTGAAGGTACCAATCTTCAAAAAAATGTCGGATCTCTTTATGCTGTGACAATATCGAAATTGTGTCAAAATAATTGGCTTTTTGTCATTAGAAAACATTCACAAATTAAGAAGAAGTAACGTATAAGATTATATAAAAATATATAATGTAATTTTGGAAGCCCATATATTCAGATTGAATTACACAAATATGTAAAATTAATAAATAAAAGATTCATTTTCACAAACCATGCAAGTGATCTCTTATATCTCTCTCTCTGACAGAGTATAATATATGTAAAAGAAAACAAACAAAAACAGAAAATTGATGTGCCTGAACTGTACGACCTTATGCATAAAAAATAAAACAATCAACCTACGTACACATACACACACACAAAGTTATGTGAGACGCTTAATGTATGTATACATTTTATATTTTTAAATTTACCAAAAACAATTTATTTTTGGTATAAATTTTCTCTTTGCAGTTGATCTTGTTGTTGTATAAAAAAAATTATCACAGTGAAGAAAAGAATAGTAGCTAGCTCGAACACAAATATATGAAGCGTAGCGTGATGTGATAGTTGATGATCATCAAAATGAAAATGATTTTAACGGAAGACGTTACATTGCCGTTTATTGACTGTGGTTAAATATTTTCTATGTGTATTTGAATGTCAGTATGCCATAATAATGCGACAACAGTGTGACAATGACAATATTCGTTAACTCTGTAAAGCTAGTAGAGAAAAGTTCCGAAAATGAGTTTACTACGTACCAAAATTAAGTGCTTTTTATGTGCTAATTATCGAAATAATTATAATTGTTGAAGAGTCAACCAAATCAAATTATACCACATTTGAATGGTATTTATGTGCTCTCAGAATATCACAAACTTCAACCACTAAAATCTTTGAAAAGCCACTCCTCTAAGCCCCATGCCACCCTCTGATACGAACATGGTCTATTTTAGCGATATCGCCAATTTCAAATACGGCGCATTTAAGTGCTATTTATGTACTCCCGGAATATCACAGACCCGAACCCCTAAATCGTCAATCGTGTCAAAATATCATCCCTTCGACTCCCAAGCTACCCTCTGATAAGTGCGTGGTCTATTTTTGCGATTTCGATAATTTAAAATACAATATATTTATGTGCCATTTGTGTTCTATGAGAATATAACAAACCCAAACTCCTAAATCGTCAATTGTGTCCAAATACCACTTGGCAATGTCAAGAACATGACTTAAACTCATTTTTAACGTCAGTTTGGATCTTCCGAGGTTGATTTTTGGGGAAATAAAAAATTTATGGATTTTACTCTTCGACATTTGAAAAGCACATAAATATTATGTTAGTTCAAATACGAATATTGGAAAATAACCGATGCTCTGCTGTCTTAATGATGAGCTAGCCGAGCACTTTGAATTTTCAATTTCCGCCGAAACAAAAAAAGTACAAAAATTTTAATTGCAGCACATAATTAGCACAAAAAAGCACTCAATTTTGGTACGTAGTAAATTCATTTTCGGGGCATTGCTCTGCTAGCTTTACAGAGATATATTCGTTGTTTTCACAGATACATAAGCAAGCACATTGAGGAACTTAACAATTTATCTACTTACATAAATCTATACAATCACAATGCCAATTTGTTTTTTATTTCACTCCCATCAATACATTTCCATAAATATTTACCAGGATAAAGTATTCATTCATAAATATTTACCAAGTATAAATAGACTTAAGAACAATTATTTCTAAATGGTCAAATGTCCAATCTCATGAGCAAGATTAATAATAAGAGTATAAAAAATTAAAACTTGTTGTTGAACCAATATTGCAATATGAACCAAAAAATATAACTTCTTTAATTGTATTGTTCGAAGGTGGGAGAAAACTGAATTAGAAAATTCCATTACATTATATATATTTATATGTATATATATATATATATATATATATATATATATATATATATATATATATATATATATATATATATACATAAAGTAAACTAAAACTCGATATATATATAAATATATATATATATAAATATATATATATATATATATATATATATATACGTATATATATATATATATATATATATAAACATATTTATATATCTACATATATATATATATATATATAAACATATTTATATATCTACGTATATATATATATATATATATAGATAAGTATATATATATATATATATATATATATATACTTATCTATATATATATATATACGTAGATATATAAATATGTTTATATATATATATATATATGTATGTAGATATATAAATATGTTTATATATATATATATATATATATATATATATATATATATATATATATATATATATATATATACGTATATATATATATATATATATATATATATATATATATTTATATATATATCGAGTTTTAGTTTACTTTGTGCGTTGGTGTGGTATTATGATATACTTTTAGCGAATTTCTTCCAAAGTAAATGCAGCTATTGTTTTTGCACCAATGTAGAAATTTCTTAAAAATTTCTTCAAATGTCCATCGATCCTACCTATTAGATGTTAAAAATCACTATCGCTAAAATTTGTGTAAATGTAAATGTCTGTGGGCTCTCTAGCAGTCACAGTTTTATTCCGATTGGAATGAAATTTGGTATTTGAGGCGCTTTTGGTATTCTAAAGTTCAAGTTCGTTAATGGATAAATCGGACGAGGGGAAAGGGGGTTTAGAGGGACGTAGTAACACAAAATTATATCTCCCTTAATATTTGAAAAATCGAAAAATTTATCAGGTGTTTAGTTGTAGGTAATAAGTTTTACTGTAACTTTTACTGTTTCTTATCATTTTTCTGTTACACTAATATTTTCAGAAATATTTACAATTAAAGATTGAAATATTTAAAATTCTAAATATCTCTGTTCACATTAGTGTTTGAGAAAAATGAGCAGGTCATGAATTGTAGCAAAATTCATTTTCTACAACTTTTCTCCTTATACATTTTTCGATTATTCTAATGCTAAGAATACTAAGAGAGATATTTTGTGTTTGACAACGAATACATGAAATATATTATATTGTAAAAAACTTAAAAAAAAAATTCAATCAACTTCAAAAAACACAAAAAGTCGCTATATTAACAAGCTAAAACTAACAATTTACAGATATAATCCAAAAGACAATTCTTACTCAAACCTATTACGTGTAATTTAGTATATGCAAATATACAAGGCATGTTAAGTTTGATCACGACTGTAACGCTTAAAAATATTGATCGCAGGCATGAACGTTTGGTATATGTGTGAATAAAATATGGCTTTTTCCGCTTGTCCGTCTGTCTGTGGACACGATAAATCAAGAACGAAAGGAGATAACGAGCTGAAATGTGTTCTAGAAAAAAAAAGTAAGGTCAAGTTCGTTAATGGGTAAAATCGGACTTTATTTGGACAAAACTGCTTATCTTCGAAACCATTGGAACGTGTTTCCCTTCACTAGGGGAAACAAAAAATCTTCTTTTTAAAATAAACAAGTTTTGTTTGAAAAAGATTTTCATAAACGTCGTTATTTGGCGAGAATCAAGAAATCATTATGGTGATTGTTATTTTTCTGCTTAACAATAGTCAGTAATTTGTAAGCAAAGAATACAAATAAAATTGTGTACCCAAATGTTCCGTTGAGAACATGTACCCAAATGTTCCACTCATGAAGTTGATACCTATTCTAACATCCCCAAACAATAAACGAAACTTCTAGGTTCACGCTTAATGGACTAGCATCTATTGAATATATTTATATTTTAATAATAAAATTCTTAATAATAAGCTTATCAATTATTATTTCAAATTAATTTCACATTTTGTATAATTTCATATACTAATAAAGTTAGTCGCTTTGGCAGTTTTCCTGCAATTTTTTAAAGTTGTATAACAAAAAACTGACTTCAAGCTAAAACTCAACATGTACAAAAATATAAATTTTCAGCTACTGTGAAATCAATTCAGAAAATTATTTTTTGTTTTGTTTAATCCGCATTGAAAAAGATTTGCTTTGATGTATATACTTCTTGTATTTTAAAATAGACCCAATCTAGAAACAATGTATAGGCCATCTATCACTGTCTATGCCCAGTATATCATGATATACTGGGCATAGACATATGCTTTGCACTGGCTTAGATCAGTCTTTGGTGGGGACGAATTAGCTCCACTTCCTGTAGAGTGCAGTTTGGGTATAACAAAGTACATTATACCATGGTATACTGGGCATAGACAGTTGTACATAACAAAAAACTGACTTCAAGTTAAAACTCAACATGTACAAAAATATAAATTTTCAGCTACTGTGAATTCAATTCAGAAAACTATTATTTGTTTTGTTTAATCCGCATTGAAAAAGATTTGCTTTGATGTTTTTACACCTAGTATTTTAAAATAGATCCAATCTAGAAACAATGTATAGGGCATCTATCACTGTCTATGCCCAGTATACCATGGTATAATGTACTTTGTTATACTCAAACTGCACTCTACAGGAAGTGGAGCTAATTCGTCCCCACCAAAGACTGATCTAAGACAGTGCATAGCATTTGAAAATATTTAAATATTTGGTTGTGTTATTTTAACGGTATTTCAACAAGGACAATAGTAAGGTTACTTCTGGAACAAAATTTCCAGGAAAGTCTTATGAGTGGTTTTGGAACCATCAAATGGTCAGCCAGATCTTCAGACCTATCTTCTAACGACTTTTTTGTGAGGTTTTCTCAAAACAGAAGTTTATTCGCGTAACAGTCCGGAAAATTTGCAACAATTAAGGCAAAAAATAGTTTACAATTCAAGTGCTAGAAAATACCCGGGTAGAGTTTTACAGTCGACTAGGATATTGTTTAGCAAATAATGTAAAAATTTGCTAGCATCTTTTGTTTGCGAATTATAAGGAACAGTTCGATTTTTCCACTTTTAAATCATTGTGCATATCTTGGTTGTTTGTAAAGCTAGATGAAAATAATTTTTACATTCTTAAGGCACATTTTGGGATAATCCAGTGGAGTTGTGAAAGTTTGAGTAGAAAGTTTGGTTTTCGAGGTATGACCTAAATTTATGTTTTTTTAAATAGGAAGTATAGTTGGCTATGGATTAGTTAGAACGGATATTTTTTCCTCTTTTTAACCGTGTATCATTTATCCGGTCGCTTTTCATCCGTAAGTCTGAAATAGGCAAAATAATAATTTCCTAGTTTAATTTTTGTGTTTTTTATATTTATTTCAAGGCGGCGATGATTATTTACAATTTTGTTTCCGCCATAAAAATAATAAACTCATTTAATCGTAAATGTAAAAGATGTCTTACGAAAATTGCGAAAAACTTGATATGTTGGAAAGCTTTATTCAAAGTAATTACAATTGGGATATTGCATCTGAAATATATTTAAGTCGCCAACCAGAAAGAAGATAACCTGATAAACGTATTTTCAAGAGGTTAAAAGAAAATCTTATTGATTGTGGGTTTTTCAACAAACCAAGACCTTAAAATTACAACATCGAAGATGCTGAAAAAACTACCATTTCTGTAATTGGAATATTGTTGTTGAATTTATCAAAATGGAGTGTCATATTCTTTTGATAATTAGTTTATTATCTATTAATTAAATGACGTTTTATTAATAAATAGGCCATCCTACATATATATAAATGTATGTATATATATAAATGTATGTATATATATATATATATATATATATATGTCTAAGTAGAATGGCCGGTGAAAACACGACTTTAGGGCAAAGAAAAATTTAAATTTTATTAGTATTCATTCCGGAGGTTAAACTTTATTGGTTTCCAATGTGGGAACATTTTCCATCAACTAAAGTATAAATATTGTGTAGCAACAAAAATGAAGTTACCAACCAAATGCGTACATCCGTACGTGACACAAAATATTATTTCAGTTAGTGTAGTGTGAATTGTTATTATTTTTTATATAGTTTTTTAACGGGAAAATATACACACAATAATAATAAAGGTATGTATTTTCAAAGATACAGGTTAGACCACATATGTATGTTCCGAGAAACAACCGTTCAAAGTCGCCAAAAACCCTTTTCTACGAATTTTTGTTACTAAAAAACGAAAAAAAATATATTTAAAATTGTTTAAATCGGATGGCATTCGAAATTTAAGCTCTAATAAGTGCAAGGAATTGTCTGTATCAATGCCATCCGGTTTTGATAAAATTCACTACCATTTTCACTTAATCATCGGTAGGTTTCAAGAACTATCAAAAACGTTTTATCAAAAACGTGGTCTATTTCCAACCCCGCCCATTTGGGGTCCATTTAGACGGTACGGGGAGATTCAGTATCATTTCAAAACCCAGATTAGCACTCGCCATTGGGTTCAAAAATTCAGTTGCCTCTCCGTAAAAATTTGGCGTCTCATTGCTTTAACTATATGGGTATATTTCTTTATTTTATACTCTAGGTGTCAAAAGGTATAAAATCTAAAGCAAAAATCAGATGTTAACTCTGTATGACCTCTATGTATAGTTTGGCATACCTTTAACATGGATATAACATGGATATGAAGAAGTAAATAGGTTCTAATTGTATGACGTCTTATGAATTCGTAAACAAGATATGTCAGAAATGGGAAAACATAAGAATTAAAAACGAATAGAAATGGAATGAAAAAAGAAATTTTTGTTCTGATTTTAATAAAAATTATTATATGAAACAAAAAATCAAAGCTATTAGTTGCAAAAATTTACATAAATCTATAAATTAAAAAAAATATATATTGTTTATTTTATGAATATTGTTTCGGATTTTATGAAAATCATCCAGACCAAAATTAACAAAGGAACAAAAACAAATTAGTTATTTCAGTTGATTTTTTATTTAGTAATGTAAAAACCAAATATATGTCTATCTAAGTTACAAGTAAGTGTCGAAAATAATTACCATTAGAATGCCATAGTTTATCACTTGAACATGGTTTGATGTAAAATTGTCTATTCGCTCGTTACACTGTTGGTCGATCGAAGTTTCAAGTGTTACGAAATACCGTTAGTTTTGAATCGCAAGAGACTAATAAGGCTTTTACAATAGTTGAGCCCATAAAAAAGTGATAATATTCGTACGTGTCTGTCGCGATGTATTTGTTTTGCATGTGTCGTCATCGTAGTGTACACGCAAGCACGTGAATGGTTACGAATCAGGTTTATGTATCCAGAGATGGTACATAAATATAATGTAGTAATAGAATGACCCCTTTCCAATATTTTTACAAACATCAAGGAAGGGGGGTGAGTTTCAAAAAGGAAGGAGGATTGCAGTTCTGAGAGGACAGCACCCGAGTACAGACCGTATCGTGCAGTTGCGTATTAGTGTCAACTGAACTCTGCTGAAAGTTCACATGGAAATAGCGTTTGGATTGTTGGTAGCCCTTTTGGACTAGTATAATTAATTATGTTTATTGATGAGATAACCGTGGTATGGCATTTGTTAGTATTATTCGTGTTGTATCTGTATTGTTAACTGGAGCCAACTTACTGTGTCGTAGGTTGAATCAACTATTTGTAATTACTGATTGTGAAAGTGGGGGACACCGGGTATTATTGTAGACTAGTGCGTGTTTGTGAAAATGCAGTTTTCAGTGTGCTATTGGAAATTGGTAAGTGTTTGTATTTTATAAAAACAACAATGCCTGACAACATATATACTGGTTCAAACGACCATAATCCCAATTATACATTTCCGACATCAGAAGTGGGATCAGTGTCTGGTATATCATTGCAAGATAAACATGAGAAAATACGCCAAAAGTAATATCTGTTCTAACAAAAGAACTCGTATCAATTATCTTTGATTCTAATTACCCTATTAAGTTCCATACTGACGCTAGCTATAATGGGTTTAGGGCTATGTTAAGGCAAAAGATCGAAGTAAAGATCATTCTTATGAACTATAAACTTTAGCTGTAGTAAACTCATTAAAACATTTTCGACATTATTTACACGGGCGGAAATTTGTGGTCATTAATGATTGTAACTCATAAAAAGTATCTCAAAATATAGCAAATTTAAATGATCAAGTCCACAGATATTGGGCTTTCTTGTAGTCCTTTACTTTTGAAATTATATATCGTGCAGGTAAACGAATGACTCATGTAGATTTCCTTTGACGAAATTCAATAGATGTTAATAATAAAATAGTAAATAAAAGAAAAGAAAAGGAAATTAATCTAGCTGAGAGTCGGAAGATTCGTTATTAACCGAACAACGTCGCGATTGTCAAATCTAAAAAAATTGTTACCGGGTTACAGAACGATGTGATTGCGGAAGACATCGCGAAAAACATACGAGTTGCGATCTTGTATCCTTTTCCGCAAAACTCGGAGAAATGTAAAAAGCTTATTGTATGCCATCGCTTCAAGGGGTTTCGTTGGTCCGTTATTAGGGTGTGCATCAGTGCACTTGGACTGGGATAAAGCGCTTGAGGGGCTTTATGAGTTATTTTGATTTGAAGGAATGGCGAAATATCTGTATAAACCATTGCACGGTCGTAGAAAGACGCGATAGGAGAAACACAATTGGGTTTTAATAGTACTATCAATCGTGTAACTAAATCCAGTCCTTTAGAGTTATAAATTCGTAATGTAGCGAGACCTCACGATATCTCCAAGGCGACACAGCAGGCCGTAGATAATATAAAAGCTAATGCTA
Organism: Nineta flava; assembly: GCA_963920215.1. Classification (NCBI taxonomy): domain Eukaryota; kingdom Metazoa; phylum Arthropoda; class Insecta; order Neuroptera; family Chrysopidae; genus Nineta; species Nineta flava. Next base: position 40,044,086 of record OY986043.1, on the reverse strand, counting down.
GATACGAAAAAAAAAAAGATTCGATAAAACTAAAGCAAAAATAATTAAATTCAATATTGGTGATTTGTTATTGTTAAAAAGAGAAGAAAGAAACCAAACTAAATTAGAACCGAAATTTAGGGGCCCATTTGTAGTGGCAGAGGTTTTAGAAGGAGATAGATACACTTTAAAAAAACAGTAAAAGGTAAAAGGACTTACAAATACAGTCATGATAAATTGAGATGCATGGCGGAGGGTTACATTCCTAGAGAGTTAGATGTCTGTGATTCTGATAACGATGTTGAAAACGATTCAGTAGAGAGCTCTGATGAGCACTGACAATCGTTTTGTAAAATGAATTAAGCCTTACACGGTTCCCATGATTTTCCCACACACCATACATATGGTAACGGGGTCTAACGAAATTTAGATGTGATTATGTGTAAGCGCTTTGTAAAATGAATTAAGCCTTACACGATGTATTCAGTAATGGGGTTCCCATGATTTTCCCACACACCATACATATGGTAACGGGGTCTAAAGAAATTTAGATGTGATTATGTGTAAGCGTTTTGTAAAATGAATTAAGCCTTACACGATGTATTCAGTAATGGGGTTCCCATGATTTTCCCACACACCATACATATGGTAACGGGGTCTAAAGAAATTTAGATGTGATTATGTGTAAGCATTTTGTAAAATGAATTAAGCCTTACACGACGTATTCAGTAATGGGGTTACCATGATTTTCCCACACACCATACATATGGTAACGGGGTCTACAGAAATTTAGATGTGATTATGTGTAAGCATTTTGTAAAATGAATTAAGCCTTACACGACGTATTCAGTAATGGGGTTACCATGATTTTCCCACACACCATACATATGGTAACGGGGTCTAAAGAAATTTAGATGTGATTATGTGTAAGCATGAGAGTAACAGTTTCATTACATTAGATTGATAGCTCATAGGATGTAACTGGCACTTGAGATAATAAAAATAAAAATAAAATAAAAATTAGTTTCATTAAACAAATTCTATCTATCATCCTCGGCTGCTGGACTGGACTACTAAGTTTATGGATTATGATTTAAGTGAAATGTAGTATCTATAATATCGAGTCTAACGCCAAACAACGCTAAAGTTTTGGATACACACGGGGACGTGAGATCGTCAGAATGGCCGTGTCGGATGTTGAATTTGTGCAAAGGACAAATTCACATTTGGAGATTTTAAACACTTACATTTATAAGTACAAAGAAACTATTTTTTAAGAAAAGGTTTATTTTATTACAGTATGTCCGACATAAAGGATCCTCCAGACATAGAGGTCCGGAAATTAGATATTATCAATACTTATATATTCTTAGAATAAAATAAATTGTCTAAAAGTGCAATAAAGAATAATTGCTTTAAGATTATCAATTAACACAGTAAGTAAGGGTTCGGTCGAAGGGGCATGTGTGGCTCTCTACTTAGACGCAAATTGTACGGTACGGATGTTAATAAACCTATTTTTTGTGATATACCAGAGATGGTACATAAATATAATGTAGTAATAGAATGACCCCTTTCCAATATTTTTACAAACATCAAGGAAGGGGGGTGAGTTTCAAAAAGGAAGGAGGATTGCAGTTCTGAGAGGACAGCACCCGAGTACAGACCGTATCGTGCAGTTGCGTATTAGTATCAACTGAACTCTGCTGAAAGTTCACATGGAAATAGCGTCTGGATTGTTGGTAGCCCTTTTGGACTAGTATAATTAATTATGTTTATTGATGAGATAACCGTGGTATGGCATTTGTTAGTATTATTCGTGTTGTATCTGTATTGTTAACTGGAGCCAACTTACTGTGTCGTAGGTTGAATCAACTATTTGTAATTACTGATTGTGAAAGTGCGGGACACCGGGTATTATTGTAGACTAGTGCGTGTTTGTGAAAATGCAGTTTTCAGTGTGCTATTGGAAATTGGTAAGTGTTTGTATTTTATAAAAACAACAATGCCTGACAACATATATACTGGTTCAAACGACCATGCTCTCAATGCTATTCCGACATATATATATATATATATATATATATATATATTTGATACGCAGAGGTTGTACAGAGGGCCTCGTCATCGAGATCCCGAATCCGGAAAATCAGATAAAAGCGGATTCCTTAGCAAGCAGGTTAAGGAAGTGTTTTACGACGGAAGCGTTGCGGTTTCTCGACCAGCTAAAAGGACCGAACTGCTAATCACCAAGGTTCAGCGACATCTGAGGAGGTCAAGACCACTTTTCGCTGCCAATAAGGTAATGGCGAACGAAGGAAATTTGAAAATAGGCTGGACAACAGCGAAGGTCAACGCACTCTCCGCAAGATCAATGCAATGTTTTTGCTGTCTCGAGTTTTGACATGCAAAGTCCTCTTGTAAGAGCACAGTATACCGTAGCAACCTATGCTATAAGTGTGGTGAAGGAGGCATGTAGCAAAAGCCTCTCTGCAAGGCCTCTCCATGCACTGCCTGTGCCTTAAAAGGAATGAGTTCCGACCATAATATGGGAGGGGTTAAATGCCATGCCGGCAAATCTAAGTCCCCGGAGGGGAAAGAAGCTGTAAGCACCAATACTGGTGTAGTTGTACTTTCAGGTCAAGCAATGGTTAATATTCTACAGATCAACCTTCACCATACTATACAGGCTCAGGATCTGTTACTCCAAACACAAGACGAGCTACACACTGATCTTGTGACCATTTCAGAGCCGTACTCAATTCCTGACCGTAGAGCCGCCATCACATGGCGACCGCAAAAAGGAACAGGCGGAGGTTCTTTGCTAGGAAGAGGTCACAGATAGGAATAGAAATAGCAAGTTCTTATTTCTCCCCAAATCAAAATCTGGAGGAATGTGAGCGGAACTTGAACGAGCTCGGATCGTGGGCACATGCTCATTTGGGACAACCGCTACTTCTGTTAGGAGACTTTAACGCAGAGTACCCGGCATGGGACTCCCCTGCCATAGATAATCGAGGCAGGCTTCTGGATGACTGGAACTCTAGCCTGAAAGTCTCCCTACTTAACCAAGGCAATATTCCCACCTGCGTGAGATGGCAGGGCGAATCCATAAAGGACCTGTCATGGGCTGCTCCACAGGCCGCTGCCAGGGTGACCCAATGGAGAGTCGTAGAGGAAATTGAGTCCCTTTTGATCACCGCGTTATTCAACTATCCTTGGCCGACCACAGAGTCCCTCATAGCATCATCAACACTAAAAGATGCGGACAAGTGAGATGGAACGTATCCAAAATGAATAGAGACCTATTGGTAGCAGCGGCCAAGGTACGGTCTTGGCTGACTACCACTCTAGATCTCACCCCGGAAGAGAAAACTAAAAGACTGGATGCGTGTGTGAGAGAGGCATGCGATGTAGCCACGCCCAGGGTAAAAGGGGGAGGTAGTAGAAGAACAGTTTATTGATGAAACTCCAATATTGCTGCCCTTCGAAAACAGTGCACTCAGGAGAAGAGAAAATACTCCAGGCTACGAACACGTGAAGGGGGGCCAAATCAAATAGCGGAGCTCTATGACTCCTTGAGGGCAGCAAGACAGGAGCTAAAGATCGAGGTACGGCGCTATAATCAGCCTAAGGAACCGGGCTCAAGAAATCGCCGCGAGCAATCATGTCGCCGTGGCGGTGAGTTTGGACATTAATGCCTTCAAATCGCTTCAATGGGATCAAATAATGAGTGCCCTTAATAGATGGGATTTATTATATCTGATAGACGCATCCTAGCCACGAGAGGAGAAGGAAAGGTTATTACTTGGGGAGTAACATGTGGTGTGCCGCAGGGTTCATCTGGTGTTCCGGCACTCGCGTTGCCTCTCAAAAAAATATGAGATACCTCGGTCTTCTACTGGATGGCACCTGGTCATACAGAGATCATTTTCGGAATGTAGCCAAGAAGGCTTCCACGATGGCTTTATCATTAGGTCGCTTGAAGCCTAATCTCAAGGGACCTACCGAGCAGAGAAGATGCCTGTATAGCGGCGTTATTCACGCCGTCATGCTCTACGGAGCGCCAGTCTGGTCCGAGAACATTTCTGGCAATGCCAGACTGCATGCTCCGTTGGAGCGGATACAGCGGCAGTTGGTCTACGGGTGGTTCGGGGCTACTGCAATGTATCTCATGATGCTGTGCAGACTATCTTGCGACCAAGCTTGATTTTCTTGTAACCAAGCAGAGTTAACTCTTCGGGTGGTCCGAAACCTTCGTCGAGAAAGGTTGAGCGTGGAACCAGGTGCAATAATGGCGCTTCGAAGACATATCAAGGAGGAACTGGGTCCTCATGGTCTGGAAGACTCCAAAACCCATTGCTCGTGGGGAAACGAGTACAAGAGGTGATTATGCCGATCTTTTTCGAGTGGTTTAAGCGGTCCCATGGGTCGCTCACTTACGGAGCGACGCAGATGCTCACCGGAAATGGTTGTTTCAGTGAATACCTGCATAGGATCAGCAAGCTCCCGTCCTCACGAAAGTCATTCTTGTATACTCGTAATGTCCATTGTCTACAGTAAATGCAGTCTTTGCAATGTCCTCAGGATCCATTTCGATCTGATGAATTTCGCTAGATGACGCGAGATCTAGCGTTGAAAAGTAGCAACACTTACCCAATTTGTCTAGTATGTCCGATATTTTGGGTAAAGGGTATCTGTCGTCTATTGTCTCTTCGTTTAGTTTCCTATAATCGACTACTAATCTCCAATTCTTTTTGCCCGAAACGTCAGCTTTCTTCGCGACAATCCAAATTGGTTATGACCATGGAGAATTTGAAGGTCTAATTATATTTTTCTCTAAGAGCTCGTTAATTTGTTGTGTCACTTCTTCTATGTGGCAATGGGGGTATCGGTATGAGCGCGTGTACATCGGTAATTCATCTTTTGTTATAATAGAATATTTAACATCAGATGTAAACGTCATATTTTGGTCGGAAGTGTAAAATATGTCTCTGTAGTCAGTACAAGTATTTATTAGAACGTCTTATTCTTCTTTATTTAGATGTTTCAATCGGATATTTTTCATAACAAAATCGTAATTATTTGAATATTCAACTTCCATTGAATTTGAATGAATGTTGTATAATTCGTGATAATTAGTGAGCGATTCACTGTTTAACGGTTGTGAAATTTTTATTGTTTGTGGTGAATCTATTTCATTTGTTATAAAAACTTTTGCGAATGGGTCCTTTACTTGGTATATACCACTTACTGTATGTACGTTCTGGTTGAGTTTAATTTGTGTTATGAGTATGTCGCCATTTTTTATTAGAGTGGGGACTGTTATAAATTTTTGTTCGTATGCTTCTTAAGTATGTACCTGTGGGGTCATACAGGGTTTATAGTATAATTTGTTTGTTACGTTTCCGAAATTAATTGAATGGTTGTTATAGTTCATGTTAGCTAGAAGGTCTTGTAGTGTCTGACTCCCTATGATTCCGTCAAAGTAGTAACGGAATTTAAATACTAAAAATTCTAAAGGTACATGGTTATTTAATTTCTTTAAATATTTTACTTTTACTTTATGTGAAATCTTGTGAGTCTGAAATGCAGTTTTAACGTTAGTGTTCGTAGGTATTAATTTTAAGTCGGTTACGTGTTTTGGGTCGATAAAATTATTGTCTGCTCCAGTGTCAATAAGAAATTTCAATTTATGGAATCCATTTTGAATCATTATATAAGGTAGGGCTCCGTTTGATCGTTGTGAGTTAAGCTCTACGATGCCGGCGGATTCGAGGCTGTTGCCAGAAAATCCTGATCTTCAATGTATTCGATTTCATTTGGATCTGGTTGATTAAATTCAACTTGATCAGGTGGATCATAGAATTGAAAATCATTTTGATTTGAGTAATACGAGTTGTCTGTTGTTCCTGTATCGTGTATGGCATTGTCTTGGTCATAAATGTTTTCAACGTTAAACAATTCTTTTGATACAAAGTTAGGGGGTCCTGTTGATCTAAACATATTGTTATTATACTGTCTAGTATTTCCCGAGGATGTGTCCATAGATTCTGGTCTAAATCTGTTAGGTAGGTTGTTTTGTTGTTTTGTTGGTTGTTATATTGCGGTGGTCTATAATGTAATCGTTGATGGTTACCAAATGGGTTTTGCCATTGTTGATTAACATTTAGAGAAGGTCTATTGTTAAAATTTGGTGGTATGTGTCGTGTTATTTGTCTAGGTTGTTGTATTTGTTGTGTCGGGACTATTTTCTGAACAGGTTTACTCTGGTGATGTGTTTGTTTATAGAAAACATTTTGCTCCGTCTGCACGCGTTGCCATGCTTCTCCCAAGTCTTTAGGTTGGAATGCTCTGACAATGTTACCTATATTTCTATTAAGCCCTGTGAGCAAACAATCCTGTGTAAATAATTTTAGCATTCTTAGATGCTTCGTCTCCAGGTTGAAGAGAAACATTATTAATGAGGCTAGCTAAAATTTCATTAACTTGAATAGTTCGGCTGGTTGATTGCCTTGTTGTAATGAATATAAGTCGCGCGTCAAACTAAATTCGTCCCTCTTGTCTGCATAGTGTGATATGAGAGTTGATTTAATTGTATCCCAATCCCTAATCCAGCCGTACTGGTATAGTTTGTCGTTTGCTTGTCCTATAACTTTTTTCCTAATTTCATTGCAATATATGTTTTTGATATTTTTATCCACTAATTTAAATAGTATATTAACAACTACATCTACACTACCTATAAAGTTATATAAATTATTTTTATTTCCGTCAAATGGAATAATAGTTTTTATTACGTCGGGAATTTCAAAATGTTTGATTACTGTTTCTATGGATTAAGTTGATTGCATGAGAGATTCTGATGGACTCATTTTTATATTATTTATTAAATTAAATGACTTATTACTACTATTATTACCTTCGCTGTCCGATATGCCCTCAGACTTTCCTCAAATTTTTGACGAATAACTTTTGTTGCGCCAAATGACGTCATTTGAAACCAATTATTTTATTATTCATACATTTATTTGTGTATACCCAACCGTTCATAATATAATGTTTGTCCAAACTCCATTTAGGTCACGCAAGACAAATTCTAGAAGACCAGCGCATACTATACAGACAAATGCCTTTGAATTTTAATCAAATACTGATATGAAAAAATCAACTCGTCAACCAGGAATCGAACCTCGGGTCTCCGGATATCTAGTCCAGAGCGCTCACCGCTACACCAAAGACGACTATGACGCAAGAGCCAACCCTTTCATATCATTCCTATTTTTATTTTGACAGTATTATTTCTGTCGAAATTATTATTCATACATTTATTTGTGTATATCCAAGCGTGAACAATACAATGTTTGTCCAAACTCCGTTTAGGCCACGCAACACAAATTCTAGAAGACCAGCGCATACTATACAGACAATTGTCTTGTATTTCAATCAAATACTGATATGAAAAAATAAACTTCTCAACCAGGAATCGAACCTCGAGCCTCCGGATATCCAGTCCAGCTCGCTCATCACTACACCAGAGACGACTGTGACGCAAGAGCCAATCCTTTCATATCATTCCTATTTTTATTTTGACTGTATTATTTCTGTCGAAATTATTATTCATACATTTATTTGTGTATACTCAAGCGTCAACAATACAATGTTTGTCTAAACTCCATTTAGTCCACGCAAGACAAATTCTAGAAGACCAGCGCATACTATACAGACAAATGTATTTGCATTTCAATCAAATACTGATATGAAAAAATCATCTCGTCAACCAGGAATCGAACCTCGGACTTCCGCATATCCAGTCCAGTGTTCGATATGAGTAAAAAAATGTTTAGGATCTGGCCCATTTTCCGAAACCAATGAATGTTGTGGCTCTTCTGGCGATACCAATCGCGCCAATTTGACTTGACCGCTCGCGCAACACAATCTAGGGGCTTCATTTTTAAACTTAAATGCCTTTCAATATTGACACACAACGTTCATTGGTCCAATAACAACGATTTGCTGTGAACTGTAATCGATTTCCACATTACAATGAAATGCAGCTCGATAGGGGTAAAACGCAACATTTCTATGTTGTTGATTTCGATTCCATCTATTCCGTTCAACTTCATTCCGCGTTTCGCGTTGCTCGTCAGTTTGGCTTGCTCTTGTTTATCTTTCACTTCTAGCTTTTCGAGTTCTGCGACTTCAATTTGTATGTCTAATTATTTTTAAAAACAAAAATTCATTTGAAAAAAAAAAAAAATTCGCAGGTGCTGCTTTAACTTGCACTCTACATACGCATAAATCATATACTTTACTTGTCTGTTACGTGGAATAATGCAATAGTCTCTCTCTACAAGGTATATTTTTTTAAAATTCTATTATTTTAATATTTTCTTATACAGGCTGCAATTGATTTTAATGGATTTTAAGGTGGCTGCCAGTTATGGATGTATTCTTATTATTCCAAACTTTTAATTTAGCTAAATATTTTTCAATTAATATATGAGGGAAGTAAGTTAAGTTTACTTACCTGCGACCACCTGGTAACCGCAGCAGTAATAAGCAGCGCTGCCTGCTATTACAAGATTTGTCGTATCGTATATTATGTTATTTAACAAGCCAAATTCTATTAACACGTGAAGAATTTAATTATAAAAAAAAAATTTTTTAATTTTTAATTAATTAACTAATGTTAATTGCAGCAAAACTACCCTGGCATTACATTACCAAATGGTTTATATTGCAATAAGCGTTTTCAATAATTTTTCAATCAATTAACAGATTAGGGAAGGTTTTTCTAATGTCGGATCTTAGAGCATAACATTTACACAGCACTCTACAAGTGAACACTTTTACATTTATATACATATATATATATATATATATATATATATATATATATATATATATATATATATATATATATATATATATATATATACATATAAATATATGTATAATTTATCTATACATATATATATATATATATATATATATATATAAATATATATATATAAATATATATATATATATATATATATATATATATATATATATATATATAAACGGCTTGACCGATTTTTATGAATTTATTTTGGTGTATATTTGGTAGGTATGAGAATAGGTCGTAAAGTATTTTTCAATCGTGACCCTCTAACCCCACCCACCTTTTTTTAATCGCGATTTTAGTATTTTTGTATTAACAATATCCAAATAACTTAACCGTCGTTTATTAACGTGAAGTCATTGACGTGAATTGTGGCGGCACTTTGACATTTCATTCTGCATTTGTTATGTATCACAACGAAGTGCGTGCAAAATTTTCCATGATTTATTTTAATTTACAAGAAATATATACGTATTTTGTTACTGTGAAAGATTGGTAAACTTCTAAAAAATCAAATACATTATCGGCATACCGTTTTTCATCAGTAAGTACATCAATTTGGTCTATTTGTGTGTGTGTTACAGTGAATAATGCCAGCAAGATGCAAAGGGGGCCATTTGGGACGTCGAACGAATAAAGCAACAACCAAGTGAAATAGTCGAGCTGAAAAAACAGACGAACTAATCCAAGAAGAAAATGTGCGTGTGAGCACGTCGCAATTGCGTGCATCTTAATCACAAAAGGCACGAGCTGAACGAAATCAACAACGACAATTGGAGACAAGAGCGCCGGTTCGTAATTGACACACAGAGAGAAAATGGCCGAGAACGCCAACATGTACATCGAGTATTTACATCCGCTTCGTTCCTTTGTCTCGCATTCGAGTACGTGCCAGATATTGAATATTCCGCTCATCTGAAAGTGTTGGTTGGTGCTATGGACAAAGAATGTCCCCATTGTCTTGCAAATTCAAACATGAGTCAGCTGGAATGTGTTGCGCATCAGAAAATGTGCAACTGCCAGAAATTGAGACACCATCAAAACCACTGAACGGCTTGCTCATCGGCACGGATCCAGATTCAAACCTGTGCCTGAAGTCAATTCGCACATTCAATGCAAATGATATTGTTTAGAGTAACAGAAACTGTTCACAATACTGCGGCAAGTGGTCAACAATTCAATTCCATGTTCAAAATCAAAGGCCAAGTGTACCAAAAAGTGGGCTCATTGCAGCAAATGCCAAACGAAACATAAATTTTTGTAGATATCAGTCTCGGATGTTTGACTTTACCCTAGCCACGTTTGTAACAAAATTTTTCTTAATTTTGTAACGGTACCAGATCCACAGTTTATGAAGTTCATTTGTCACCAGTGTTTTATATTGTTTATTTTATTGATATATACTATAATTTCACTAAGTTTTTATTAACGTGCTTTTAAACGGATTTTAGTCCTAAAGATTTAAATTACAAATTGCAATTGACCATGTTTTCTTTTAGTGCTTAATTTACAACGCTTTTAAAACGGACTAAAAAAATTAAAATAATTCCTAGCCTCATCCATCGCTATACTCTACACAGATTCCCAACCGTACATAAATTGTTCTGAAAATTGTGATTATAAATTATTAATAGCTATGAAAATTCTTGAGTTTTAAAACGAAAAACGTAGGACGATTCTTACCACCGGTTCACACTGTAAATCATGACTTTGTAAATAGCTCGGTTCTTTAATGGGATATCAGCACAATAAGTGTCCACTGTGAAACCGACTCGGACTACTCCAAATGTAAGGCCAAGTTAGAAGAGATCCAGTTGCCATTCCACTTTTACGGCAAAAAAAGTGGCCATGAACCAAAGTTTATTGTTCATTGCACCATGCGCCACCATACCGACGATATGGTGGCTGAAGAGTTCAAAAAGTGCGGCCTTAAGCCTAATAAGGTAGTGCTTTTCAGCAAAACTGAAGACGAGAGCGTAAGAGTATCTCGTCTCATCCAATTTGAAAACGGGACGCAAGCACAAAGCGTCCTCAACGTAAAGTGGATTTGTGGTGTCAGAGTTGGCATCGAAAAATACATCAACAAGCGGGGAGCCGTTCAATGCTACCGCTGTCAGGTATACGGGCATGATTCACGGAACTGTCGAGGAACTGTGCGATGCGTGAAGTGTGGTGAAAACCACGGCTCACGAGAATGCGCAGTCTCGCGGTCGGATCCTGCGAAATGCTGCAATTGTAGCGCTTCGCACCCGGCCAGTTCTATGGACTGTCCGGTACGCAAGACATACGTGGCGGCGACGGCATCCCGCTCAGTAGCAGTAGAAGCGAGGCGTAAGGCCGCCCAATACCACCATTGCTTCAGGCTAGGGAATTCCCGGCCCTCCCTCACGCATAAGAGGTCAACTAGCCAAGCAGAGCTCCAGCCTATAGGAAGCCATTATCATCACCATCGGTTTCAACGAAGTACGTTCCAGTACCAGTACCATCAACCAATCCGTGGTCCCATAAGAGGAATTCAGAAAAGGAGGTAATCGACATTTTGTGTTACACCGCTCTATCACCTGTCAACCCATTCTTGACCGAGGCCCTAGAATCCCCGGCATCTCCAACTCCAACGAAGAACAACGTTTTTGACTTCATGACCCTCCTGAAACTCAGGATAGAAGTGGAGACTGCATGGAAATCGTGCAATTTGAACTTCGAAAAACTCCTCGTGTTTTTCAAGATGACTGCTCACCTATTCGAAAATGGCATCCCATCCTTCTGCTAGGTCCCAAATCCGATTTCTACAGTGGAACTCTCAAAGTCCCTATCGCAAACTTCCAGAGCTTCACTCATTTCTCCAACAGCATCAAATCCATGTTGCCGCCATCAGCAAAACTTGGTTAAATCCGGATAAGAGAACTAGAATCCCAGGGTACTTTACCTATCGCCGCGACCGAGCCACCAAAAATGGTGGGGGCGTTGCTCTTTTCGTTCGACACGATGTCCACTACTCTCTCTTGCCTCCTGAAGGTGGTAGTCTTGAAGCCATCTCAATTCTTATTTCGGCTAATAGTGGTAGTTATAAAGTTACTTCTTTATACAACCCCCCTGATAGACTCTTACAGGGAAAAGATATTGACCGCGTTTTAAGAACTCATGATCGCGCTGTGATCATGGGTGATTATAATGCGCGCCATATATCATGGAACTGTATGTCTAACCATTCTAGCGGGATTGCACTTTTTGCACACTCCCTCAAACGTCACTTTATTGTTGCGTACCCTGAGGAACCCACGTATTACCCTGATGCTGCCCACCGTCTCCCCCAAACCATCGATTTAGCGATACTCAAGAATTGTGACCTTCTGTCGGATCTTGATGTTCACTTGGATTTGCAGAGCGACCATCGCCCCATCACTTTCACCCTAGGTGAAATGAGGGGTGCTGTAACTTTGCAGACCCGGCTGGACTTTGAGAAAGCGGATTGGAAACTTTTCAAACAGTATCTCAACGTCGAAACTTTGATCACTCCACAGATCGAAACGACCGAACAGATAGATCTAGAGGTTAGTAAACTAACGGGAAATCTCGTAGCTGCTACCGAAAAATCTATCCCTAAGAAAACTCGATCTCTCGACTTTCAACTTAAATTAGATGATGACACACTACGACTTATACGGACTCGGAATAAGCTACGTAAATTTTGGCAAAGAGTTAGGCGCCTTAGCTTCATGACGCCATGAAGCAAATGTCAGCTGATATTCGAGGAAAAGTCACGCGCACCATAGATGAAATGTGGGACGAGAGGATTGGGGCTCTGACCACTCGTGACAACAGTGTTTGGACAATTGCTAGAAATTTGCATAAACGTTCCAACATACTGCCCCCTCTTTTGTCAGAAAATGGGTATCTCTACTCAGATTCAGACAAAGCTCAACTTCTTGCTGACACCTTCACTAAAGCGCACAGTTTAACTGGTGGCGACGAATATCACGATGAAGAAACGGCCCGCTTGGTGTCCGAATCTTTGGAAAAGATTTGCTCTTCCATCATTAACCCAACCGAAGTCGAATGCGTATCACCTCAGGAGGTTTCAAAAATTTTCAAAAATTCTTAAGTGCAGGAAGGCTCCCGGCGATGATGGAATAACTAACGTTGTGCTCGGCTATCTTCCCGGAAGACGGTTGTACAGCTCAGTTACATCTATACTGCGTGCTTGAGACTTGGTTATTTTCCTGACCTTTGGAAAGCTGCCAAAGTGCTCGCTCTTCCAAAGCCGGGAAAGCAACTTAAGTCGCCCTCAAGCTACTGACCCATCAATTTGCTGCCATCTCTCAGCAAGGTCATGGAGAAAATAGTTTTGAACCGGCTGCAGTCTCTTGAAGATATCCACGGACAATTGATTCCCCAACAGTTTGGTTTCTGATCGAAACACTCAACGATGACTCGCTTCACCGACTCACTGATCATATTTCTTCTGGATTTAACTGGAATAAATCCACAGGCATGGTCCTTTTGGACATCCAAAAAGCTTTCGATACAGTTTGGCACGATGGACTTATCCACAAACTTTCCAAATTCAACATACCTACCTAAGTCCTGAAATTCCTGATTTCCTACCTTTCCAACCGAAATTCCCAATTTCATCTCCAACAAAGTACATCGAACCAATATCATGTAAAGGCTGGTGTACCTTAACGCTCCTTGCTAGGACCCCGCCTCTTTTTATATTACATGAATGATATCCCGAAAGATCGAGCTACCGAAACGGCTCTCTTTGCTGACGATACAGCAATCTACTGGCAGCCGAAACTTATTTCGAGCTCCCTCCAGTCTCGCTTATCCACGCTTGAAAGCTATTTCAAGAAGTGGAAAATCAAAATTAATCCTACGAAGACTCAGTCCGTCTTGTTCACAAAGAAGACTAAATTTTCTTCTTACTCACTTGAACTGAAGATGTTTAACACGGTAATCCAACAAACTCAAAGTGTTGAGTATCTGGGAGTCACTCTTCAAAAACAGTTGAATTGGACAAAGAACGTTAAAAAACGTCTCGCTCTTGGAAACACATCCTTTGCGGGGTCGAACCCACTTCTCAACATTAGGAGTAGATTGGACGAACGGTTGAAACATCGACTTTACAAGGCATGTATTCGGCCCGTACTCACATACGCTGCCCCAATTTGGTCGAACGTTGCACCATCGGAACTTGCGAAAATGCAAAAATTTCAAAATCGTTGTCTTCGGACGATTTCGAAAGCCCCCCTGCGATATCCGGCTGAAACCCTCCACCGAGAAACTGGGCACCCTACTATCCGAACATTTATCCAAACAACCGTTAAAACCTTCTTCCCATCATCCCGCACAAACCCGTTTTTGGAGATCAACAACTGGGCCGTTTAGACCCAAATACGTTTCTCTTCAGAAACAGATACCGCATGCCACACGATGTCGATTGCAACTGATTCCGTTGTAATATAATTTGTACATACTTATATATTTGTTTACTTCTTTATTTATTTAAGGTTTAGTTCTTAGGGGTGGCTTATCCACCCAAATTAGGTTAAGTTATGATTTCAATAGTTTTTATCATTAAATTTAAACGATGTATATTCAATTCTACAATAATTCGATGTATTTTATTTATAAGATGATTGTATAGGTAAAGTCTAAACTAGGTACTATAACTTTAAGATATTTTGTAATAATTAACGGTAAACCGACGATTTAATAAATTCATTTTGAACTTGAGCTTGATTTATATAGCAATCTCTCAGCAAGGTCATGGAGATAGTAGTTTTGAATCGGCTGCAGTCGCATGAAGATATCCACAGACAGCTTATCCCCCAACAGTTTGGTTTCAGGTCAAACCATTCAACAGTGAGTCAGCTTCACCGACTCACTAACCACATTGCTACCAGATTTAATTGGAATAAATCCACAGGCATGGTCCTCTTGGACATCGAAAAAAGCCTTCGATACGGTTTGGCACGATGGACTTATCCATAAACTATCCAAACTCGATATACCAACCTATATCCTGAAATTCCTGATTTTATATTTATCAAACAGAAAATCTCAAATGCATATCCAACAAAGTAAATCGAACCAATACCGTGTCAAAGCTGGTGTCCCTCAAGGGTCCTTGCTTGGACCCAGGCTTTTTTTATATTATATCAACGATATCCCGAAGGATCTAGCTACTGAAACATTCCTCTTCGCCGACGATACGGCAATCTATTGCTCTTCTTGGCAACCGAAAGCTATTTCGAGTTGTCTCCAGGCTTGAAAACTATTTCAAGCTATAGAAAATCAAGATAAATCCCACGAAGACTCAGTCCGTTTTGTTTACTACGAGGAATAAATTTTCCTCCTACCCACTTGAATTGAAGATGTTTAACACTGAAATCCGTCAAACTCAAAGTGTTGAGTATCTAGGAATAACTCTTCAAAGGCAGTTGGGCACAAGCCGTCAAAAGGCGTCTTGCCCTTGGAAACGCATTCTTTGCAGGACTATACACGTTACTCAACACCAAGAGCAAGCTGGGCGAAGGACTAAACCTTCGACTTCACAAGTCATGTATCCGGCCCGTACTCACGTACGCTATCCCAATATGGTCCAACGTTGCTCCCTCGCACCTTGCGAAAATGTAAAAATTTCAAAATCACTGTCTTCGGACGATTTCGAAAAAACCCCTTAGATTTCCGTCTGAAGCTCTCCACGTTGAAACTGGACATCCTACTATCCGTAAATTTATCCAAACTACCTCCAAATTCTTTTTCCAATCTTCCCGCGAAAATCCTTTCTCGGAAATCAACGTACTGGGTCAATTTGATCCGAATACTTTGGTCTTCGGGAAAAGATTCCGCATGCCACATGATCTCGATTACAACTACTCCTTTTTTCTAAATTGTATATATTTTCTTTTCGTATTTCTATTTAGGTTTAGTTTTAGGGATGGCTTATCCATCCAATTTAGGTTAAGTTTTATGTCAATGGTTTTTGTATTAAATTTTTTCCCATTTCTAAACGATGTTAAAACGATTCTATAATCTCGATGTATATAATTTAATAAGATGATATATTATAGGTAAAGCATAGGCTAGGAACTATACTTTAAGATGTATTGTAAAATATTGTACAAGTTATGTAAAATATTGATAATAAAATATACTTATTCTAAACTGTTTTTTTGTAAACTAGCGTCTATTTATTTCCATTGTTAGTATAGTTGCCTTTCGGTTACATTATACCAACGGAAGCGACTAGCGTTTACTTACTTTGACATTTAAGTCAAATCCATCCCCATCCCTAGATGTGTATGATTTTTCATATCAAGCATTTGATGTCAAAAAATGTTACTTATTCTATTCTATTCTTAAAGCATATTTCCCTTAATATTTGAAAAATCGAAAAATTTATAAGGAGTTAAATTGTAGATACGATGTTTTAGCGTGTCTTGAAGTGGGTAAAACTTTTTTAACACAATTGCGTTCATATAATACACAAAACAAAATCTTTTTTTTTTTTAATTACAAAATTTGCAAAATTGGCCCTACAGTTGTGAAATATAAGATTTAAGTTCTCTTGAAAATAAGTGGGGTTTAAAAGGAAATTTTTTATTTTTTCGATAAAACACTCCGTTTTGGAGTTATTTAGCTTATTGTGTAAAATTTCTCGTTAATTCAGCTCGTCCTAAAACTCACAAAGCATAAAAATTTTGTTATTCAGATGTGGAACATATGTTCTATGGACTATGTTGACTAAAGACGACTGAATTTTTATTTATTTTTCCGATATCTCTATTAGTTTACGAGATATTTCTATTTGTAGGTTCAGACAAAAATTTCATATTTTTCACGAATGCTTTTAATTTAAAAATGTTTGTTTTCTAAAAACTTATTATATAAATTATTGTAGTTCCTATTGATTCAATCTAATTAATGCATGAAAATTTTTATTCGAATTGTTGTTCAACCGAAAACACATATGCAATTTGCTACAACTCATATTTTTACTTAGTAATGCTAAAAATCCATATAGAAAACACTATAATTAGATTAAAAAGGTAATTTTTGGTGTTTTTCCCTTTTTCGGAGTTATTCGTTTGAAAAAATAAAGTTCTCCCATTTTTTTTATAAACTTCAAGTTTATCCGAGTTGAATGCAAAAAATGCATCCGTCTAGCATATCTAGAAATGGATCAAATTTTAAAAAACAAAATCTTTTTTGAATTTAATATTTTTTAAAGTTTTTGTAATAAAAAATTACAACAAACAAAGATCAATGTTCACTCTTTGAAACATTGATTAAAATGAGTTATACATTAACGTGCAATCCGTTATATATGCATCTCGATATTTATACATAATGTGTAACCATGATGTGTATACAATCAGAAGGGATAATCGACAAATATCAACGAATCAGATGGATATATGCTTTATAATGTTCAATTAATTAGAACGAAAATTTTATTTTTTTCGATAGAAATTTCCAGTTTTCGGAATTTTTCCGTCGGTTTGGGTACTAGATCTACCTGTATGCCAAATATCAACTTTACAGGATATCTGGAAGTATCTTAAAATATTGATATATTAGTCTTACAAAATTCAGGTCGTTCCCGCTAATTTTGAATTTTTGAAGTGCAATTACTTTTTAACCGTTTAATTTTTAACAAAAAGCAAAAACTTGTTCTCTTATAATTCCCTTAATAGCTTATATTAAAAAAATCAGCACTATAACTCTTTACGTTCAGAAGATATTTCGGGGTCAAATCGGCTCTGAAATGGGATATCATCACATTTTAAGAAGCAACTATAATATGAAATATCTCCCCGAAAACTCCTCCCATTTTTACAATTATGTTTTTGATGGGATAGAAAAATTTATAATAATTCAGGTATTAAACTGGATTGTGCGCAGAGCGGTAAATACATACGTGCTTTGTGTTTGTCTTTGTGTGAAGTTTTTACTTCACACTGAGGCCGTAGAGCGTTTGCGGAGCAGGAGTAGGGGTGCCGGATTATTGGACATGCCGAACTATTGAAGTGCTGGATTAGTAAGACTCTACTGTACTTAAAGGTCAAACTCTGAGATTGAAGAATAACAATTTCAATAATGTTTCATTTTGCAGATCCACTTTATTATTGTGTCGCAGTAATGGTGCTAAAAAGCTGCAGCTCAGAACACACATCAATTATATGAATAGGCTGAGATTGTACTTTTTTTACTTGAATGTACCTCGAAAACTTGTTTGCTTGGATTATATCAAATGTCAATTGGTTCGTTAATCTATTAAAATAACTAAAATTACAGTAACTTAACATCATTTTACATAGCCCTAGTTTTTTAACCAAATCGCTCGATGAATTTTTAAAATAAAATTAAAAGTGTGGTGAAATTACTAATTTTTTATATACCTGTAATGTTAATCGTACAATTTTTTAGATCGAAATTTTTTAGAATAAATAATACACTTCTCTGAAATTGATCTTAATTAACTATTATCTTATTAATTAATGTTCATGGTGACTTTTTTTAATATCATCAAACACAGAATAAAATTATGTATTGATTGGGTCGTTATTTGACGAAAATCCATTATAATTATAAAATAAAATGTCATAGCTCATATATCTTCAGTATTTCAAACGCCGATTAAGGGTAAACTTGTAGAAGGGGAAAAGGCGGGACTATATTCAGCATAAAACACAAAATAAAACATAACTCTCGTCATATTAAAAAAATCTAAATATGTATTAGTAGTAAAGCAGAAAATCAACATTTTTTCTATGACTAATATATTCAGAGATATTTATTTTAGTTTTCAATCCTAAAACTTACTTAAGATTTAATCTTAAGCAAATGTTTCAGTCTAATTAACGCGGGACGTTACATAACGCTGTCCCGGTATCTTGGCTCTCTTTATCCTTCAAAAAGGAGCGCTGTTGAACCTACAACAGATTCCAATACTCGACACACACAAAAAAAAAACAAAATATTTGTAAAAGTTTGACTAAATATCGTCAATTGGATAACACGCTTTTTTAGAAAAAAAATAATAAAATAAAACAAAAGACTATATGAAAATCAAATCTGATATTTATTTGATTTCAAATAAATTGGATTTAATTTTTTTTCAATAATGTTTAATTTATAACTTCGATTATATTCGAACAACACTGATTTTTTTTCACAACTGACTATTTTAATTCAACAATAGTATTTTCAAACTGAGATTATACTCGAACAATATTAATCTTCTACTGAACAATGTCAATTTAAAATAGATTTTTAATTGGGCGAAGCTGCTCTTTATATAATGTCAGCACAACAACGTGTTTAAAAAAAAAAAAATATTGTTCATACAGTTCGCCAATTGAACATCGATATATACATGAAACCTTGATTATGTACTTTCGCAAGAAGGCCTACTTTTCTGTGTGAACTTGTTTATAGATGTTATTTACAAAAAAAAATACTTATTTATGAAATTCAACATATTTTTTCGACAAAATCATACTTTTGCTATTTTTTTAAAATTAATTATATCTTATTTTTTTTGAAAATATTAATTTAAGATTTCATAATCATTTTTTTCCAATAAACTAAATTATTTGATTTTTGATTTTGGTTGTTTTAAAAAGAAAAAACTTTAAATCAAAAGCAGTTATTATTTTCCTAAACTACAAAAAACATAACCCAAAGCGTTACATAACGCAGAGCGTTACATAAAGCAAAGCGTAGCCTAATGTTAGTTGACGCGAAGCGTTAGTTATTTCATGCGTAACGTAACTTGATGCGTTAGTTATTTAGCGTTTAGTAACGCTTTGTATTTGTATTTAGTAGTATTATCGCTGTGCTTTAATCATGCACGCTTCACGTTAAGTGAACATCGATTCACGTTTAGTAACTAAGGCATCGTGTTAAGTTATACTTCGCGTGAACTTACACTTCGCTAATTAACTCGAAGCATTATTTAACGCGATGCGTTAGCAACTTAACCCGTAGCTTTACACTTCGCGTTTAATGACTAACACTTCGCGTTAAATTAATAAGTATCTAATATTTTCAAGTCGGAACTACCCTTAATAGAACCTTGAATATAAACATACATACACCTGTATACAAAAGTGAAATGAATATTTAAAAAAAATTCGTCACACAAGAGCCGCGTCAACTTAGCGAATTTCCTTATAATACATCAGTTACTCTCTAACGGCCACAATTATAGTCTAATAAAAATGAAATGTCGTATCTGATTATTAATAAATGGCATAAATATATATGGAAGTTATATAAAGTTTAATCCCGAGTTTGTAACTCTTAACAAAATAGATCGTAGGGATGAATGTTTGTTAATAACGATAACTCAAGAACGAAAAGAGATGACCAGCTAAAACTTTTTTCAAAAAAGAATTTTCATTTTAAAATAAACAACTTTTGTTTGAAATTTTTTTTTCATAAACTCAGAGTTTTCTCATAATTTGTGATTAAATGTTTCTCGGAAAACGAATTGTTAATAATTCGAATATGCAGAATTGTTAACAATTCAATCATTAATATACAACTTAGTATATACTGGGTATTTGAACAATTAACTTAGTTAGTTATTACATTACTTGTAATAAAATATTATAATTGGTATGACGTGGTACCAACTGATCGGTTTGAAGTCGGTTTCCCTTTCCTAGATTCGACGAGCTAAATTTTTTTGAAAAAATAATTTTCATTTTAAAATAAACAATTTTAGTTTGAATTTTTTTTTTCATAAACTAAGTAGTTTTCTCATAATTTGTGATTAATTGTTCCTCGGAAAGTGAATTGTTAATAGCTCGAATATGCAGAATTGTTAACAATTCAATCATTAATATACAACTCAGTATATACTCGGTATTCAAACAATTAACTTAGTTTTTATATTACAAATAACTTGTAATAAAATATTATTATTGGTATGAGCGGCTACCTACTGATCGGTTTGACGTCGGTTTCGCTTCCCTAGATTCTTATGGGATCATCAGATTAGGACTTGGTGACACTCGGACCACCTCGAGAATATACCCTCTCAAACAAAACAAGAATTTTCAAAATCGTTCCTCAATTTTCTGAGAAATCGGCATACACACTTAAAAAAAAATACTTACAGTTGAACATAGAAGCTCCTCCTTTTTGGAGTCGGTTAAAATTTTCTTTTTATTTTTCACTTCCACAGAAACTATTCTTCTAAAAAATAATTATAAAATTTTTATTGTCGTTGCCATAGTAACTATAAACTAATAGCACATTATTATCATTGTATACCTTAATATCACCGCCATCTTAGCAGAATATTTCAAAATTCATTAAGTTTTTGTATACATAAAAATATATAAACAAACAAACTAATTTAATTTTTGAGTATAGGATCCCTATGTATATTTTTTTCGGTTTCTATACAGCATTAAAAACAAATGAATGTTCAAAATAAAATAGAAAATGACAATTAGCATTACAATTATTGAATATTTTTTGACGCTGTTAGATTTGTGACGAAAATATTTCATTGAAAAATAATAATAAAAACATAAAACAATTATTTAATCAATTATTGCGTAATAATTATTCAATATTAAAATATTTGTGTTCTCTTGTGTTGAAAATTGTTTTCAGCCACATATATATCACGTAAGGCAATTTTTAAAAATCATTTAAAGAGAGTTAATTAATAAAGATAAAAATAGTTAACAGTTAATTATTTGAAAATTATTTAATTTCAGTTTATCATATTTTAGTTTATTTTGAATAGACAAAATAGACAACTTTTTTTTCACTTTCTTTTTTAGATTTTAATTATTCTTTGTTATATTATTTCTCTCGATAATGATTGTTCTATTTTTAGTCAGTAAAATTTTCTTGAATTTTATTAGTTATAATAATCTTAGATTATAGTTTAGTGTTATAGTTAAGTGTGCGTATAGTTAAGTGTTATAGTAAACTGTGCGTATAGTTTTCTTAGATTACAGATTATATGTTAGATCTTAGATTATATTTTCTTGGATTAGTGTTTTCTTAGATTATACTTACGCGTTCAATAAACATCCTTTCTAAAAGTTCCTAGAAATATCTTGAACTTTCTCGATATTTTAAAATTTAATAACAATGCCAAGATTACAAAAGAAGAGCGCTGCACAGAAAAGAAAGTTAAAAAAAGATAAAGCTGCCGAATATAGAACTGATGAACAAGTAACAAAAAAATGGCGTCATATTGATAAAACATCAAAAAAATTAAACTGCGGGAAGAATCTGTTAGATTGTATCATAACAAGATAAAAATGCACAGTCAATTAAAAAGAGTGTAAGCTGTTATTCAAAAATATATTCACAATGAACGAGTACAAGCTTATCGATTAAAAAAACTTTTGTATCCGGAAAAAATAGTACTGGCCCGACAACGAAATAAAGATTATCAATCAAAAAGATTAACTTTTCCTATGAATAGAGAACTCCACCGGCTACGTGAAAAACTTTCACAGTATAAAAGACCGTGTAACTCTGGAAATAGAAAACTGCAAGGGGAAAGGAACTAAATTTCCCAGGCTAAACGACTGTCTAATCCTGAAAATAGACAACTGCAATGGGAAAGGGAAAAAATTTGTCAGGCTTAACGACTATCAATCCCTGATAAAAGACAAATCCACCGAGAAAGACAAAGAGTTTCTCAATCTACAAGGCTTTGGAACCCACAAAAACAACAAATTCACCCACAAAGTAATACAAAATATCAAAAAAAAGCTTACGATTTCCTTGATAAGATCACAACATATACAAAATTTGGGAAAAAATCAAAGAAAAAGACTTCGCTTCGAAAGAAACAAAAAGAAAATAATATGAAATTTCAAATTCGCCCTCTTAACCTAGATCAGTTTTTTGTATTATAAATACGTATTTCGACTACAATGTAGTCATCATCAGTATAAATTAGCTAGTCGTACTTTACTCTTAGACAATTAGGAATAGATATAAAATCGAGATCAATAGACAAAAATAAAAATAAATAGAAAATAACTAGATTAAAATATACTAGATTTAAAATATAATAAATTTTAAATTATATTATCATTCGATAATATAATGTTGAAAATAATATGGCCAATTAATACACCACAAAGTCGAACAAACAAGAAAAAATAAAAATAAATTTGCTTGAGTCATATGCAAAAGATATAAAAGATGGTCCACGTTGGGTATGTGCGAGCTGTAGTCGGCTGTGGTTTAAATATTCAGTTAAGTATTGCTTTGTAAATGATTTATTATTAAATAAAAAATTAACTTTGGACTTTGTAAGATAGAATTGAAAAATGTTGCCCGAATATGGTTAATGCTACTGAAGTCGGTTTTCTATGTACAACACGTAGACGCGATATACTGAATGGAAAAATACCTAAATTATCTTTTCATTATATAGAACTCATTTTTCCAAATATTCCCGCAGAATTAATGGCACTCACACAACTCGAAGAACGATTTTTAGCTCCGCGCATCCCATTCATGCAAATACATTGTCCGATGGGGGGACATCATCAGTTTTCGGTTCAAGGACGAGTTGTCAACGTCCCAACTGATGTTAAAGAAAGTGTAAAAATTTTACCGAGGCAACCTAATGAAACGGATGTAATAGCAGTGGCACTGAAAAAGAAGAAAACTTTCAAAAGCAATTTCCTGTTCCAAGCCGTAAGGCCAAATGTCCTTTTAAAGGCACTTAACTGTCTAAAAAATTACAATCAAGCGGGAGTGTCTATTGACCTAAATCGATTACGAGATCCATTATTTAAGTCTAACGAAATCGGACAAGATTGAAGACAATTTAACCTCCGACAATTCATATTGGGAATATGACCCTCATCTATGGAACGTAGCTGAAAACGAGACTTGTTTAATATCAGAAGCAATAGTATTTGCATCAGGGGAAAATTTTAAGACATTACCTTTGTTTTTAGACACCCATGCGGAAGCAATGTTCTTTATAAAATTATATTGTGGTCAGTTAAGAATTATTCCAAAACATCTTAGCTACCAGAATTGAGTCAAATCTGAAGTTATGCGTTCGAATCGAAGATGCGCATGTGTCGTCAAACTATTTTATTCGTCTCTAAAATTACGGGCTCAAAAAACTGCATCCAGTATTGGATTTTGTTTAAGAAAAACAGAGGGTGTTTCTTCTATAAATGCTCAACAAGCACTTTCGGCTGAATTTACAAATAAACTCACTGTCTCCAATAATGGTTTTAAAATTTTCACACCTGATAGAGGATCTCCAAGCTTCTGGGAACAAAACAAAAGGAAGTATTTGCAATGATAAGACAGTTCCGCTGACATTCTTTCTTACGTTATCGGCAGCAGAAACTAAGTCGTCAGAACTTCTTATCATACTAAAAAAAGTGGTCGATAAACAAGATATTTGTGATGTTGAGGCATCAAAATTATCTTATGAAGAAAAAGTTCGACGTATTAAAGAAGATCCAGTTACTTGTGCTCAATATTTTGACTATCGGTTACGGCGATTAATGTCATTATTTTCAAATAAAAACTTATTTTTTACAGAATATCCCATTGTAGGCTCATATCTACGCGTGGAAATTCAACAAAGGGGATCACCACATATCCATGGTCTCTTATGGTTGGAAAATGTACCTAGATATAAGAGATGTTGAGAATACTCAAATTTGTATTGATTTTACAGATAATTTCATCGTTTGCAGTGGAAATGAAATTTCTAAAGTTCTTGTTTAATTCCAAAGGCATAAACATACGTTTACCTGTAAAAAAACTATGAAAAGAACAAAATGCAGATTTGGCGTACCATTTTTTCCCATGAGTAAAACCGTCATTCTTGAACCATTAGATAATGAGAGCTTAATACAGCAGCAGGTCATACTGCAAAAGAGCGTTACAGTGATTATAAAACTTTTAGAGTCCTTTTACAAGGATGGTACCGATATACTTTGTCGCGGTATCCTGGCTCTCTTTTTACTTCAAAGGAGCGCTGCCCGAACCTGCAATGATTCCGATACTCAACAAAAACAAAAAGAAATATATAAGTAAAAGATTTTACTAAATATTTTGTAATGAAATGACACGAACGTTTTTTTGTTAAAGGAAAGAGAAAAAAAAATTAAATTAAACATAAGTTTTTACGAAACAATAAAAAACCTGATTTTATTGCTTTTAAAAAAATGATTATCCAATTTCTTTTTCAACAATTATTTTAATTTTTTTCACACAATGTTAACCTTTGAATTACTTGATCAAATTACTTGCACAAATTTCAACTTTAACTTGATCTTTATTGAACAACAATTATATACTTTGAACTAATCAAACAATAGCCGAATTTCAACTTTTAAACGAATCAGACAATAGTCGATATTAAACTGATTTGAATCGACACTGGTCACGGTTTATATACCCGCCATGGGTCGTTCTAGAATATGATTGTGTTTTTGAATAAATATTTTTTTTGACAATATATTTTCGCATGGAGGCTTCTAGAATATTTTAGTATATCAACAACCATGGACGTAGTCGAAGTGTTCAGATTATTTATAAAATTAATAAAAAATTATACCTCTCCTTGGGTTTGACCCATAGTCATACCCCGCTTGGTTGATATTTAACCAGCGACTTAATGAACACGGCCAGTGTGAATTCAAAATCTATACACAAATTCTATGAAACATTCATTACTGTAAGCAAGCTTACTTCTGTTTACTTGTTTTACAAAAACTATCTTGTTTTTACAAAATTATTTATTTGTGATCTATTTATGTTATTTATTCAAAACATTCAATTTGTATGACTTTTGATTAAAATTAAATTATATGTAATAATTTTTTTTCAATTTTTGATTTTTTTTTAAATAGAAAAACTTTAAATCAAAAGCAACTATTAATCTTATTATCATTTTCGACAAAAAAAAAACTTAGTTTAAGAAAAAATAAATAAATCGAGCTATATTATTTTCTTTTTGTACTTCTTTCAAAAAAAAAACTCCTTTTTGCAAGGAGAAAAATAATGTTTTGTTAAATATTTTCCGTAATATTTTACTTAATATTTTTTTATTTCATAATTAAAATGTGTGTTGGATCAAAAAAAATTATTCTCAATATTTTTCATTACAACAAAACCTCCCCCTCTAGATTCCAACACACATTTTCTAATTTGCTTATTATATTTGGTCGACCAATTTTTTACTTAAGAACTATTTGAATTATTTCAATTGTACTAGTACATTTAGCTAGCTAGCAAAACTTAAAAGTGTTCGTACACATTAGTTCTTCACTCTTTATCAACGGCGCCTGTTGTTGATTGCCGGTCGTCTGGGCCGCAAGTTGTACCCTGGCTCTAATGCTCTGGCCTCTGGCTCGTCCACACTTGGTACATCCCGTCGTCTTCCATCACCTCCATGCTTTTGACCCCCCATTGATCTCGAAGTAGTTGGCCAAACACCTCGTTCCCCACACTCAATCTTCCCAGATTCCCATTGGCGGCGGTCCTTGCACTGGCCGGCTTCAAGAGACCTCCATGTATTTTCGTGGGAGGCACTGTATCCAAAACATATATTCCAGCTGGTAAACTTCTCAGCACCCTGTAAGGCCCTTTCCATTTCGGTGCCAATCCACTATGGACACCCTCCACCTTACTGCTGAGCACTTGATTTCGCATCCAGGTGGACTCTCCAGGTTGGTAAACGAGTCCCGTTTCCACTTGGTCGTTCTCTTCAGCATTGGCAACCAATATTGTTTGCCGAGCTCTTTCAACATTTTCCTTGCGTTCTTGGCCTCTCTCATCGACCCAATCTTGAATTTCTTGAGGCTCTTCATTAACTTGTATCTGCCAATCCCCAGGCTTCTTCATTTCTGCCCCCAGTAACAATTGGGCCGGCAAAAAACCAGTTGTTCTATTCGCTCTGTTACGTATTGCGAACAATGACTTGCTATGTTGTTGGTCCCAGTTTTTGTGCTCTTGATCCAGTAAATGCAGACGCAACAACTTCTTCAACTCTTGGTTTTGACGTTCCGTGGGGTTGGCTCGTGGATGGTATATTGGCGTTGTCCAAATTTCTGTGTGCCAATCTCTATTCACTGCTTTCCATTCTTTTGATCTGAACTGGGGACCATTATCACGGAGTACTGCTCTTGGATATCCATAACGACTAAATACTTCGTCTTTCAGTACTTGGGCTATCTTCGAGGTCAACGTGGCTCCCAATGGAAATGCTTCGATCCATCTAGTGAAAAGATCAGTCACAACCAATATATTTGTCTTTGCACGTGATGTGTGTGGGTATGGACCCATCAAGTCGATGCTGACTACCTCCCATGGTGAAGTAGGTCTTCGACTTCTCATTGCTGAACTTGGTTTCTTGTTCAGTGGCTTCACTCTAGCACACGCATCACACCCTTTTACATATCTGCGTATGTCATCTTGCATCCCATACCAATAGACGCGGTTACGGATTTGACGATACCTCAATGACCAGATTATTGAGAGACATTCCTTTTCTGTCGTGGCGTACTTTTTTTCTGTGGGTCCAAGCTTCTTGCTGGTGTAATTTATTATTCTCCTTTTCTTGCCATCATCTTCCATTTGGAATAATATTGCACCCAGTCCGACGTCACTTGCATCCGTATTTAAACAAAACGTCTTCTTAAAATCTGAATGTGCTAGTTTCGGTGCATTTACTATTGATGATTAGAGATTTTCGAACGCCTTCTGATGCAATGTTAGTCAGCGCCACTTTATGTTCTTCTTGAGCATTTCGCTTAAAGGTGCAGCTATATCTTCATAGTTCTTCACGAAGCTCCTGTACCAACCACATAATCCCAAAAATTGTCGTAGTTGTCTTCGTGTTCTTGGTACAGGGTGATTGCTTATAGCTTCGTTCTTCTCCTCCTCTCTGTCAATGCCGTCTTCGCTCAATATATGTCCCAGGTATTTGACTTTGTTGCTGCCAATGACACATTTGCTTGGTTTACAAGTTAATCCATGTTGTTCTAGTCTTTCAAGTACAAGATCCAGGTGGTGTAAATGTTCCTTGACTGATCGGCTGTAGATTAGTATGTCATCCAGGTAAATTCGAAATCTTTGATGTATCCAGATAAAACTTCGTTCATTAAACTCTGGAACGTAGCTGGAGCATTCTTCAGTCCAAACGGCATGACGCGAAATTGATAGAGACCTCTTGGGGTGGTAAATGCTGTGTACTCTTTCGACTGTGGCTCCATCTCAATTTGCCAATAACCAGTCTGAAGATCCAATAAAGAAATTATTTTTGCTCCATTGACTTTTCTCAACATCTCTTGCAGATCTGAAATCGGAAACGAATTGCTCTTTGTAATATCGTTCAATTTTCTGTAATCGACGCACAATCGAAAAGTACCATCTTTCTTCTGCGGCAAGATGACGGGTGCGTCCCAAGGCGATGTGGATGGTTCTATAATGCCATCGCCTTCCATCTCTTCAATCATCTCTTCTAATACCCGTTGCTTCTCATTGTTGTACGGGTATGGTCGTAATTTAATGGGGGAATTCTTCGTAATCTCAATCTTGTGTGTGATTGTTTTTGTCCTTCCAACTTTGCCGAAAACGCTGGGATGACGCCGAATGACATCTTTTAACTGCTCTTGGTTCTCAAGGAGTTTTATTTGTAACTCGCCCAATGCGTTGTTAATTGTTGCCACTTCTCTATGGGCTCCATCTGGTTTTCTCCATGCAATGCGGACTCTCTTATCACACCCCAAGTAAATTATACCACTCCGGTAATCGATGCTCACACCATTGTTTGTTAAAAATTCATGACCAAGTATTAAGTGATTCCGTAGGCCAGGTACAACCATTACTTCAACATTGAACTTCATTCTTGATATCATCACATCCATGCACATTTTCCCAAGAATTCTGAAAGTATAATTGCATGTGGCTCCACTCCCTGTACTATCTCTGACAGGGTGCCATTTACCAATACTTCTTGTCAATTCTTCACTTATGAAATTGTGTGATGCTTGACTATCGATCAGTGCCAATATTGATCTACTACGCACATCAACTTCCACAATTGGCCAATTCTGGTGTGAGTTCTTGGTCTCCATTGTTGTTAAATGAACCGGTAATTGTTGGTGTTCACGCCGATGTTGTGCGTTTTTGTGGAGGTTAATGTGTACCCCAGAACCAATTTCCGCCCTCATTGATCCTGGAATTAGTTTCCCGACGGCCCAGGTCTATTTTGTTGTCCCCTTCTGGGACAGTTTCGACTTATGTGCCCCACTTGGTGGCTTGCGAAGCACGTTCCTGGACTGCTTGGACGAGGTGGTGGTGGTGCTCTTGCTGGAGGTTCTTGTCGATTCCTTGCTGGCTCTTCATCCAGTTATCTGACGGTTATACGTAGCTCATTTAATGATTTTGGATTCGAAATCTTCACCAGCAGTCGTACGTTATCGCGTAGTAAATTCAACATTATGGGCACCACGTCATCAATATTCCTGTCGGCGTGCACTCTTCTGAACAGCTGCACCTTCATATTTACGAACGCTTCTGTCTTTAATCTGTGGGTTAAGAAACGGTCATCAATTCCAGTTCGGCTTTAGCTTTTCTTCCGACACTGTTAAAGAAGCTTTCCAACTGCCACTTCCATTCATCGAAGGTGTAGCCCAACTCACGGTTCATCAATGCCCAATCTCTGGCTAGTCCTGTTAATTTTTTTGTGACCATCTCAATCCACCAATCTACGGGCAGATGCGTTTGTCGTAGTAATGTCGTCACTCTATTCAAGAAAACTACTGGATCTTCAGCCAGTCTACCACTGAACTCCGGCATGATGAACAGAAGCGTCGTTGTGTCCGATGCGGCGGAGCGAATGACTGTATTCACTTCTTGAGGATCAACACGCATGTCTCGAAGTTGCTGTGTTTGACGCTCTTCGATCCGTATAATGTCATCCACGACTTTATTGTATTGTTCGTTCATCTTCGTTTCGATGCCATCAAGTCGTGTGGTTACGTTGCTTTCTATGCCTTCGATTTGTGTGCGGTTTACAGCGACATCGGTTTTGATGTTTGTGATGTCAGCTTTCACAGCCTCGACGTCAGTGCTTATTTGGCTGATACGTCGTACGCACACTTCTCTTAGGTTCTCCATTCGCTCCGACAAGTCCTCTTTCAGCTCTTGTTGGACTTGTTGCATTATACTTAATGTCTGTTCGCTCACTCTTTCTTCAGATTCCTGAAGTCGATTTCTCATCCTCTCTTCGGACTCTTGAAGTTGGTTGCTCATCCTTGCTTCAGATCCTTGAAGTTGGTTGATCATCTCTACAAGTTTGTTGGCCGTCTTATCCAATCGATCACCCATTTCCTCATCCAAATTCTTGAAGTTGGACAGTATTGTCGCAAACATCATTTCCATTGTCGCCGCAGCTGGCTCTTCCGGGTTGGAAACCACACTTCTACGCCGTTCTGATGTGGGAATGGCTGGTACTTGAGTCCTTGAAGTCGGTGTTCCTT
Organism: Nineta flava; assembly: GCA_963920215.1. NCBI lineage: Eukaryota > Metazoa > Arthropoda > Insecta > Neuroptera > Chrysopidae > Nineta > Nineta flava. The sequence continues at coordinate 40,013,696 of OY986043.1, read as the reverse complement.
GTTGCCTAGATTGGTGCTCCTCTCATCTTGCCTGTAAGACCTCTCTAGTGCCAGTGCTGTCCAGCCCTTCGGCCTCCATCATCTCACGCAGACTTGGCATGGGGATGCTGCAGCTTGCCATTGTGAATCCTTTCTTCTTCAGTGCGTCTCCTGGTCCTGACACGGTCGCCATTTGTCGCGGTATCCTGGCTCTCTTTTTACTTCAAAGGAGCGCTGCCCGAACCTGCAATGATTCCGATACTCGACAAAAACAAAAAGAAATATATTAGTAAAAGATTTTACTAAATATTTTGTAATGAAATGACACGCACGTTTTTTTTTTAAAGAGAAGAGAAAAAAAAATTAAATTAAACACAAGTTTTTACGAAACAAAAAAAAACCTGATTTTATTGCTTTTAAAAAAAATGATTATCCAATTTCTTTTTCAACAATTATTTTAATTTTTTTCACACAATGTTAACCTTTGAATTACTTGATCAAATTACTTGTACAAATTCCAACTTTAACTTGATCTTTATTGAACAACAATTATATACTTTGAACTAATCAAACAATAGCCGAATTTCAACATTTAAACGAATCAGACAATAGTCGATATTAAACTGATTTGAATCGACACTGGTCACGGTTTATATACCCGCCATGGGTCGTTAAGAATATGATTGTTTTTTTGAATAAATATTTTTTTTGACAATATATTTTCGCATGGAGGCTTCTAGAATATTTTAGTATATCAACAACCATGGACGTAGTTGGAGTGTTCAGATTATTTATAAAATTAATTAAAAATTATACCTCTCCTTGGGTTTGACCCATAGTCATACCCCGCTTGGTTGATATTTAACCAGCGACTTAATGAACACGGCCAGTGTGAATTCAAAATCTATACACAAATTTTATGATACATTCATTACTGTAAGCTAGCTTACTTCTGTTTACTTGTTTTACAAAAACTATCTTGTTTTTACAAAATTATTTATTTGTGATCTATTTATGTTATTTATTCAAAACATTCAATTTGTATGACTTTTGATTAAAATTAAATTATATGTAATAATTTTTTTTCAATTTTTGATTTTTTTTTAAATAGAAAAACATTAAATCAAAAGCAACTATTAATCTTATTATCATTTTTCGACTAAAAAAAAACTTAGTTTAAGAAAAAAAAAATAAATCGAGCTATATTATTTTCTTTTTGTACTTCTTTCAAAAAAAAAAACTCCTTCTTTTTGCAAGGAGAAAAATATTGTTTTGTTAAATATTTTCCGTACTATTTTACTTAATATTTTTTTATTTCATAATTAAAATGTGTGTTGGATCAAAAAAAATTATTCTCAATAATTTTCATTACAACAACTTTTTACAGAATTTTTAAATATTCTCGGTTTAACTGAAGATGAATATGTAATGGCAATTCGATCAACATTAAAACGACCATCAACATTTTATAAACGTTCGCCTTGTGATGTGCGCATTAATGGATTTAATCGCGAAATATTAAAAGTTCATCGTGCTAATATGGATCTCCAGTTCATTACTGACCTATTGTCTTGACATTATGACATTAAGAAAAGCAACAGAAGTATGTATGGTCTACTACACGATGCTATAAAAAAAGTAAAACGTGGAAACTATAGCTTTCGAGAACAGTTGCGGTTTTTGGTCAATAAACTTTTAAGTGCTAGCGAGTTAGGAGCGCAAGAAGCTGTTTACTTCATCTTAGGAATGCTTCTTTCAATGAGTAGTAGACAATGTATTTTCATTAACACCGGATCTCCAGAAACAAGAGTATTGGTATTAAAAAGTAAGAGTCTCTTAAAAATCTCCCTGAAAATTCTACAAATGTATTCCAGAAAACGGTTTTGGATCGTTACATTCAGCGTCCTGATTGTATATCTAAAGCATGCCTTGCGGAGTCTGTAGCATTTTACACGTATTCTAGTTTAAAAGAAAATATCATTATGCTAATGACGATAGTGAAATGAGTGATACAATTCTTCAAACTGTGGGTGAATGCATGCTACTCAAAGATAAACGCGGCTACGTAGCCAAAAGAAGAAAAGCAAAAATTATAAGATACGTAAGATTTAATATGGAAACCGATGCAGGGAATTATCTCAGGGAACAATTAATGCTTTTCTTTCCTTGGAGAAACGAAGACAATGAACTGTTAAATGTTAACATGAATAAAAAATTTTTAGCTAACAAAGCATGTATTTTCGCCAACCGCAAAAATTTTGTTTATGATGATGGAACAAATAACTTGGAAGATTTTATTGAAAGGGCAATAAGAGACCACCAAGATCAAGAAAATGGTGAAATTGAAGACCAAGAAGCGGGAGACGATAATCAAGATTTGGAAGTTCTTAATAACCGCACGAACAAAGGTGACATATTGATTGATATTGGCGTTGATGTACGTAATAAAAATGTGGATGATTATACGTTGCCTGTTCCTCATTTAACCGGAAAGCTGCTTATGCTATTAAAGGCATAACTTTACATTCAGCTTTCGTACTACCGGTTAATCAATTTAAAGGTGAAATACCGCCATTAAGTAATAGCGTAAATAACACTTTTGTGTCAAAACTGCATCAGATAAAGTTAATCATAATGGACGAAGTGAGCATGATTGGTTCTAGAGTCTTCAGGCAAATTGATCAAAGGTTGAAACAAGTATTTAAATCAAATTTGTCTTTTGCAGGTAACTTGTTCATTTTATTTGGTGATTTTACCCAATTGGCTCCAGTGGGTGATCGTTATGGTTTTCAACCAGATCCATCTAATCAGTAAGGTGAATTGATTGGAAATCCGTTATGAAACTTATTTAAATTTTATAAATTAAATGAAATCATGAGATAAAAAGATGACGCCATCTTTGCTTCTGCTTTAAATAATTTGGCAGTTGGAAAATTATCGCCAGATGAGGTCAAATTATTTATATCCAGAGAAGTAAAAGACATTACCAATATTCCGTCAAATGTATTGCAGTTGTTCAGGAGTAATGCTGAAGTAGCCCATTTTAATGATTCAGTATTTCAAACTCATCCTAATGTAATTGTTATAAATGCTGAAAACCGCGTAGAAGGTAATGTATCAGAGTTTGTGAAACTCGGTCTTCACAAGACATATAGCCTGCCTACTTCTTTGAAGTTGGCTACGGGTATTCATTTTATGATTACCAATAACATAAATGTGGCTGATGGACTCGTTAACGGGGCAGTGGGTGTTCTTAAACACATAGAGACAGGAAGGAACGATGAAATCATCCGTTTGTGGATTTATTTTGAGGAACTAGAAGTAGAAAAACATTGCCGAGTTGCTGCAATGAAGACTTTTAAAAAATTATACCTAGGTTTGCAATGGACTCCTATATCTAAAGTTTGTCGTAACCTAAGGCCATGGGAGAAATCACCAGCTATCGTCACTCGACGACAATTTCCTACGATACCCGCTGAAGCTATGACAATTCACAAAAGTCAGGGGGAAACGTATGAAGCAGTAGCTGTACATCTGAAAAAGGGCTTACGGAGAAATGAACTTTACGTTGCATTTAGTGGCAACTAAATCCCCTCCCAAATCTGATGACTCAGTACAAAGAACAGTAAAGGTGGTTTTAGAAACTATTTCTATAACTTTTATTGTGCAATTTTTACAAGAATGCTCTGAGCCTTCCATACTATGTCATAATGTACAATCATTAAACCGACATTATCACGATACAGCTGCGGATATAAGTTACTTATCAGCCTCGGTAATGGTTCTTTTGGAAACTTGAGCAAACCATCTAATAAATATGTTTTTTCAAACTATGCTGAAGTTCATCGAGTAGACGTTAAAAAAAGTTATCGACATGGCTATGGGTTACTAGTGTGTTGCAAAGAAAATTTATTTACTGACATAGAAGTTGCTGTGCAATTTAATAATGAGGAAAGTCAAAAAGTTTCAACTTGGTTTTATTAAAATTGCTTGATATTTATATTTATATTTATATTTATTTACTCCTCGGCATGTTCACTGAATGAAAACGATGCATTGAATAATAAAACAATCAAGCAACAACAAGCACGTCGATTCGTTAGCTTTCGAGCGCCTTAGTATGCAAGTAGTGAGATTATATTATCGAATGATAATTAGTGAGAGCTCTAGGTTTTTGAAATAAAATTTCAAATTCGCCCGCTTTACCTAGATCAGATTCGAGCCTTCCTTTTTAGAGCACAACAGATGTCGAAAAGGAAGGCTCGATCCCCTTCTTAGATTTAAAAATCAGCAAGAAACAAGGGCACAGATAAATTAGATTTTGACATCTACAGAAAACCGACCCATACAGAAAGATACATCACTTCAGTTCCAAATCGTCCACCTGAACACAAACTAGCCATATTTAATTTTCATATAAATAGAATACTGAAAGTACCAATGTCGAGAAAAAATTATTTTAAAGAGGCCCTACATATAAAACAAATTGCAATATTTAACGGCTACAATCCACAATTAGTAAACAACATGATCCGTAAAATTAAATTTAAAATTCAAAAAACAAACACAACGACACTAACACCAGAACGGGCCAGCATCGAACAAAGGAGATGGTGCAAGCTAACGTACTTCCCACCTTGTACGAACAAAATTAAAAAAGAAATGAAGGATCACATATTATAGAGTTTGACCATAAAATGCCGCTAGAATCTGTCTATCCCACTGCAAAATATTCAAAAACAGAGACAAGGCTACCAAAAACGAACAGAAAGAATAATAAATTATATAAATTGCTAATTACTTTAGCAAAGAAAAGCAGAAAACAAAAGAAGAAACTTATGGAAATGGAATAAATCCATTTAGTCGAGAAAATTTTAGTTAAAACAGAAAGTTTATTTATTTTTAATTTCTTTGACTCAATTCATAAATTTTATTTCCACAAGTGTGTTGCTTTTCTTTGCTATACTTTTTGTAACTTTCACTTTTTGCATAAAATTCAACCACGACGTTTCAAAACCGGTTTGGCCATTGAGTGACTAATAGATGCAATATTATGAATAATTAGATAAACGAAACAGGATATATACTTCAATTTGCTTGCATAAATTTATTTGTTCTTGAGATTCAAAATTGCAAAATTTGGATTCTTTGTTTTTTATTTTAAATACCTTCCTGGTACTCCTTTTTATCATTGTGTATAAATAAATTTATTCACAAATAACAAAATCAATACCTTCAATAATTTAATATTATGCTCATTTACTGAATACTTAATTATATTAAATAAATACAAAAATATAAAATGTACGCTTTTATACAAAATAATATGAAAAAACAAAACAAACTGTGAATAAACATAAATATTTGTAATAATATATAAATATATATGAAAATAAAAATTATTCATTTGTGATAAATTTTATTGAACTATTCACTTATATAAACAAATTGAATTGCAATTATAATAAAATATATAATATAATTTGTTTATCATTACAAACAAATATTTGTATTAAATTATAATTTTATTACGTGACTAAAAAAAAATTTTTTTTCAATTTTTATTTCTATAATTAAACATTGTATCCTTATATTTACATTCGATTTACTTGAGGAAGGGGGGTGGTGATATAACGAATCAGATCCAAAGGCGTTCTATATATTTCACATATTGCGGGAAAAACTAAAGTACACGGTTGGAATAGTTACCTAATTTAATTTCAATAGTTTTTGCCACAATATCTGAAATATATAGAATCCACAATCAAATCAGAGAAAAAATGAGAACGAAGCGAGATATTAAAACATTTTACTCTTATTTTTCGGTAAGTTCTATTAAAATACGTCCAAAAAAATGTGAAAAAATTTTTTTTAACCTTTAAATATCGATATCTTTAAAACGAAGCGAGATATCGAAAAATAGTATAATTATTTTTCTTATTTCGTCGAGTTCTATAAGGATCTACTTTCAGATCTGCCGTACGAATCGTAGTCTTGCCCAAAGAAGTGTACCTCTGTGTAGAGGAGTGTTTCGAAAATTTCCATTATTTATGTTCCAAATTTTGACAGTTTAAAACGTCAGTTTTTAATATTTTAATTTGTTTGACTAATAATTGATTTTTCAAATTTTTTATGCGTTTCAATAGAAACTATAAACTTTATTACACTACTAACATTGCCCGTCGCAGCTTCGCCGCGAAAATTGTAATTGGAATTAGTAAATATAGTGAAAAATGTAATGTCAAGACCTTTTATTACTTTGTACATAAGTAAATACACTGATTAACATGATATTTCTCAAACACTGATTTTCTCTTAAAACGGTAATACACATATTTCAATTTTTATGTATCTATGATATTGTAAAAAAGGGCTATAGATATATTTACTTGAAAGTATAAATGCATATTTGCGAAGCTTCACGCCACACGATATAATCTTATACGATTCATAGTAACGCTTCGATTTGAAAAACGCTTCGCATTAAGAAACGCTTCCCGTTGAGCAACACGCCAGCGTGTTAATTACGTTCACGTTAGGTAAACGGTTTGTGGTAAATACGCTAAGCGATAAAAAACTAACGTTTCGCGTTAATTAACGTTTCGCGTTGAGTAACTAACGCTCCATTTAAAATAACTACCGCTAAGCGTTATGAAACTATCCTTTATTGTTAACTTACCCTTCGCGTTGTGTACCGCTACGCGTAAAATAATGTTCCGCTCGCGTCAAGTTACGCTTCTCTTGTGGAACACTATGGGACCCTTCGCGTTAACTAACGCCTAGCGTCAAGTAACGCATCACTTTAAAAAATGCTTCGGGTTCAGTTCGGTGCCGCTTCGAGTAAACTAACATTCATGTTCCCTAAGTACCGCTAAACGTTCTCAAACGAACGCATCGCTTTAAGTAACTAATGCTTCATGTTAATTAACTAACTCATTGCGTTGATTAACTTAAACTTTGAGAGAAGTAACGACCACTAATGCTTCATTCGTGTGTCGTTACGCTTCACGTTAAATAATGTTTCGCTTTTGTAATGCAACGTAACCCTTTAAGTAACGTTTAGTTGTTAAGTCTTAACGTTAAGTAACGTTTCGTATTAGCTCGCGTCTCGCTCAAGCTTAACGTCTCGCGACTAACGTCTTGCGACAAGTACGGCTATACGTTAAGTGACTTTAACACTTTGCTTTAAAAGACGCTTCACGTCAAGTGATGCTTTGCATTATTTGATGTTTGGCATCAAATGTTAACGATCAGTTAACGATTCGCGCCAATATGCTAATATATTACATAACGCGGCCCAAGTTACATTTGTACGAAACATATGTGACTTTGCGAAGGGCTTCTAAAAGAGTTACTTCACGCGAAGCGTCAGTGAAGCATTAAGTTACGCGTAGCTATTGGTAACGAACGCTTCGATTTAAGAAAATAACTTCCACACCTAGCGTTTGCGACTTAGCAGAAAGCGTTGCTCAACGTGCGCAAAGGTTTACTTAGTGGGAAGCACTACCATTACCTGACGCGGTGCGTTAGTTAACATAAGCATTAGCTAATACGAAGCGTTAGTCACTTACCGCACAGCGCTGGTGAACCCGAAAAATTTCTAAAAGCGATACCAAACGCGAATTATTACTTAACACGATGCGTAAGTTATTATTTAAAAAAATAATTTAAATATTATTTTACGACATTATATTATCGAATGATAATTAGTGAGAACTCTAGGTTTTTGAAATAAAATTTCAAATTCACCCCCTTTACCTAGATCAGTTTTTTGTATTATAAATACGTATTTCGACTACAATGTAGTCATCATCAGTATAAATTAGCTAGTCGTACTTGACTCTTTGACAATTAGAAATGGATATAAAGTCGAGAACCATAGACAAAAATAAAAATAAATAGAAAATTAACTAGATTAAAATATACTAGATTTAAAATATAATAAATTTTAAATTATATTGAAATTACTCTTGTTAAAATTTCCTTCATTCACATTTATTCCTGTTAATTTTACTCTTATTAAAATTTCTCTTATATTGTCGCATGATATGTTACTTGTTACTAATTTGGTGACAGTTTCACCTAAACTGTATTATAATACAAAAAACTGATCTAGCTAAAGGGGGCGAATTTGAAATTTTATTATTTTACGAAATACTTATATATATACATATTTATATATATATATATATATATATATATATATATATATATATATATATGCATATGATTATATATATTTATATATATATCGTATTTATATGTAATATAAATTTTAGCGATAGTGATTTTTAACATCTAGTAGGTAGGATCGATGGACATTTAAAGAAATTTTAACGAAATCCAACGTTGGTACAAAAACAATAGCTGCGTTTCCTTTGAGGAAATTCACTAAAAATTGGTATTTTATGAATTAAATTATATTATCCAAATAGGGACCTCTTCTAAACCATGTCATTGGTGGAGAGGCTGAGTATTTACTATAGCTATGTTACTGACAGGAATACCCATGCCGGGCAGAATGGCCCTGAGGAGACTAAGAAACCATGCAAACGGAAGCTGACAAGTTCTTGTTTTAAAAGAAAAAGCTTCTTGGGCGCAGCCCGGAGAAAAATGGCAACAGAGAAAGTCAGGGCTGAGGGAAAATCGATTCTCCTTAAGACAAAGATGACAAGGAACCCTACAAATCTTGTTTCTAAAGTGCTGACATCTGTCAGGCCCAATTCAGAAAATTTACGCAAGAAAAACTTACATCAAAAGAGTTTAGATCTAACGATGGCACTCCAAACCCGGACATATTTCAAAAACTGACAGGAGGGAGAATAAGTCAGAGCTGGAAATACTTTTTCTGAGACCGCCTTAACCAAATAAACGTGTACGACTCAGGAACAATCCCAAAAGGTTTAACTCTCGATGCAGCTAGCCCACGAGTCAAGAGCCCGTTGGTGGCCAACAATATCGGAATTGTAACCTGGACATAGGGTCCCTTGTTGTGCAGTGTATAGACGCAACAGCAATAAACTGGCTCAGGAAGAACAGTTCTAATATTAGACCCTGGGAAGGAGTCATACGTTTTTTGTGTGATCCTCGAATTTAAAAGTCCGTTGAGCCACAAAACTATGGGAGTGACAATATTTACAGCACGAGGAGCGATAAGGGACACACCATCGTGCTGGAAATATACACAAAGGATCCGAGGTTGATTCAAGACCGAGGGCTTAAATAATACCTCGGGTTTAGTCAAGTCAGCCTTAAACCGTTAAAACCACCAGAGGACAACAATGCCAGCTATACAAGTGCTGCAGATAAACCTTCATCACAATAAGACAGCCTCTGGTGTCTTCTGCCAAAATGTGTCGGCAAGAGGAATTTCTATATAAGCTAAGAAGCTTGGGCTGTAAACCGTATATTTTAAAAATGCTAGAGGAACAAATATATGTAACAAGCCTCCAGAGAAACCTAGAACATGCATCAATGCAAGGAATGGCATTGATGTTGTCGCGGTATCCTGGCTCTCTTTATCCTCAAAGGAGCGCTGCCCGAACCTGCAATGATTCCGATACTCGACAAAAACAAAAAAAATATATTAGTAAACGATATTACTAAATATTTTGTAATTGGAACAACACGCACGTTTTTGTTTAAAGAAAAGAAAAAAAAATTAAATTAAACACAAGTTTTTACGAAACAAAAAAAAAACCTGATTTTATTGCTTTAAAAAAAATGATTATCCAATTTCTTTTTCAACAATTATTTTAATTCTTTTTCACACAATGTTAAATTTCGAATTACTTGATCAAATTACTTGTACAAATTCCAACTTTAACTTGATCTGGATTGAACACGAATTTTATACTTTGAACTAACAGACAATACTTGATTTCAACTTTTATACTAATCGCACAATGATCGATTTAAAACTCATCAGACACGATTTAAAACTGATTTGAATCGACACTGGTCACGGTTTATATACCCGCTATGGGTCGTTCTAGAATATGATTGTGTTTTTGAATAAATATTTTGTTTTTGACAATATATTTTTGCATGGAGGCTTCTAGAAAATTTTAGTATATCAACACCCATGGACGTAGTCGGAGTGTTTAGACTATTTATAAAATTAATTAAAAATTATACCTCTCCTTGGGTTTGACCCATTGTCACACCCCGCTTGGTTGATATTTTAATATCCACTCATCACACACGGCCAGTGCCCATTCAATATCTATACACAAATTTTATGATACATTCATAACTGTAAGCTAGCTTACTTCTGTTTATTTGAATTATCTTGTTTTTACAACATTATTTATTTGTGATCTATTTATGTTTTTTTTAAAAACATTCAATTTGTATGATTTTGAATTTTTTAAATTAAATTATATGTAATAATTTTTTTTTTTTCAATTTTTGATTTTTTTCAAAAATAGAAAACTTTAAATCAAAAGCATCTTATTATCATTTTTCGACTTAAAAAAAAACTTAGTTTAAGAAAAAAAATAAATCGAGCTATATTATTTTCTTTTTGTACTTTCAAAAAAACTCCTTCTTTTTGCAAGGAGAAAAATATTGTTTTGTTAAATATTTTGCATAATATTTTACTTTCATAATTAAAATGTGTGTTGGATCAAAAAAATTATTTAATAATTTTCATTACAACAATGTCTTGCCGCTGATAAAGTTTTGCCGCTGAAAATCATACAGCGGTAAAACTAAAATACAAGATGGGGACAAAACTGAGGTGGTAATTATAGCTTCGGTCTACCTTCATATGATTCATTTACTCCACCACCAACAACGGAGATAAAAAACCTGATCCAGTATTGCGAGGTGAAAAACCACCAACTGATTACGGGATGCGATGCATATGCCTTCCTCATCATACTGCATGAGAAAGTACCAAGAGGTGAGTATCTCTTTGAATATATTATGGCTAATAACTTTTATTAACAGAATTCGGCAGGATGTCATAGATTTAATACTCGGTTAAAAGGATATTTTTTCTAATTTCCTGAAATAAGTTTATTATCAGGTGGTCCTTCGCAACTTCGGTATTTAAGTCAGTATCGAACATTTGGGTCCTTCGAGTCGGATTCCGACTAGAAGCTAGTGGTTTCAAAGTTTCACTTGTTACATTAAAATTATGGTCTTTATGGAAACGAGTATGAACAAGAGATCTGTGGATTATTAATTATGTTTTCAAAACAGTGTCAATGAGCATTTTAGTCCTTGCCAAATGTATAGACAAAGGGCGCATGGGCAACTAGTTTTGTTTTTGTTGCTTAAAATTAAGCAATCTGTCGTATGCATGATCTATATGATCCATGCAATTTAATTGCGGACTTTTGGTGCTTGAAAATTAGCATTGTTGATCCTAGTGGGATATGGTTAAACATAATAATTATTGTTAACTGCAGTTGTTAGTACACTGGACGTTGTATTTTAATAATACGCCAAAGACGGATAACCAGGCTTCTGAACCCAAAAAATCGGAATTATATGCTGCGCTTTACTAGACAGCGGTACCGAACGTAATTTTGTGAGTTTTGATTTAAATAACAAAATAAATGTATGCAGCCAAAAATCAAATTGGTTAGTGTCGGGTATAGAGAGTCGCACTGCCCACTAAGTCTATGGTCTCATTGATCATAGAATCCAGGACTACAGAGTTTCAATTTAGTGCAGAATGTGAAGTTTTGGATTCCATAACTGAGTATTTACCAAGTAAAAAAAGAAGAAATAAAAGAGTGAAGTCGATAAAAAGTATATATATTATATATATATATATATATATATATATATATATATATATATATATATATATTGTGACGGTAGATTCACCACCTCGGAACCAACGAGGTAATGACTGGCCGATAAATTGTAGGACCAATTCGAAAAACAAACAAGAATGTATTGTTGAGCGTCAGGTTTTTAAAGAGTACCACTCACGAATAAGATACAGCTCGTCACCCCTTAATCTGGGTGGCAGGTCAGAAAAGTGGGCACTCGTCTGATTACGGATGATAAAATACAATAAAAAAGTTAAAACAACTGAACCACGAAACAAAAAATAAATTATTTATTCACGATAACAAAAAATAAAATATTTAATAATAACAAAAATAAAATAAAATAATATAAAATAAATTAAAATTCTAGTTTAACCACAACAACAAAAAATTAACATCGAAAAACAATTACTCAAATTCGGTACCAGAACGTGTTAACGAAAGTGATATTAAAGAACAAAAATTAATAATAATAAAAAATTCGCAATAATAATGTAAAAAATATTTACTTTCGTGAACACGCTCACGCAAAAAAATTTACCACCAAACCTCGCTCGAATCAACGATTTCGATGAACCAAAATAATTCCAAAAATCAAACGCGATTAAAATTTACAAAAAAAAATAATTATAATATTCAACAGTTTCAACAAAAATCAATTCAACAATTTAACAATTACGATACGGTACGACTCGCCAGGCTATCAATATCAGAATCTCGTTATCTCGTTAATCTAATTATCGTTTTTTTAATTCTTGTCCCTCAACAAAATTCCGTCACACAAAACAAAACAACATAAAAACATTACTGTTGTTCACATTCCCTAAAATTGTTTGTGACTAAATGTTTAAATTTTAACTCCAGGGTTGGATTTTGAATTATTCATTTTTTTTTTTAATATTCACTTGATTTGCTATTTTATTTGGTGTGATGTGGCTGATGCTATTTTGTGTTTCACCACCTATCATTAGTTCATCCAATATAAAATATGCTTTTTCAAGCTTGAAGAATATCGAATTCACATATACTTCCAAAATCCATCCCACAACTCAACATAACGGCGTACTATTTCCAATGTTAACAATTCATTATCATTTTATCCATCGTACAACAGAAATATAACTTACAATCTTTTATAAACTTTTTTTAATTCACCCAACATCAATACTACCAATTCTCGTTCTATTTCTTCATTTTGTTTGAATGAGCTACAAACCACTTTGGTAAACGAAGTTTACACCATCCACTGATGAACAACATGAATGGCATCATTTTAATTTATTTATTTATTAATTCACACCGTTCATCGTAAACGAAACGAGTCCCAAATAATCATACACTCGAACTTAACGATCACTACTTCAACAAGTTCATAATACGGGACTGTGATTTAGTTTTGCAAATACAACAACCAGTTGACTAGCGGTAGTGAGTGTCCCAGACATCCATACAGACAATCGGCTACGTACTCCACTCCAACCTCCATGTCGACCATCGATGATTGAGCGAGGTCGGTAATTACGTAATGCGTGCGGCTAACTTAAAAAATAAAAATAAACAAATTCAAAATAACTATAGATCACGACAGTGACCTCAGATTTCGAAGCCGTCTCTTTTGCTTTTTCTGGCTTGATAATACGACCTTGATATGGTTCACTTACTTTAATTTCTATGTTCCCACTACGCGGTACTTAACTTCATTAGGAATGTTAAACGCAATTCTTTAGTATTTCGTTATCAAAATATTAATTCTGTTATTTACATGAGCTAAAACTGTGTGGAAATCGTATGAAAAAATTATTTCATTTCTCTGTGTTAAGAAATTCATTTTGCTCTTATAAAATAACTTTGGAATATAATAGTCCAGGAGCCAGTGACAGATTTACATGACCAAGTTTCTCTCAAGCGATAATTAGTGGAATGCATCAGAAAGTTGTATAATAAAGCTTTGTGAACGTCAGCTACGGTTCCGTGGAGGGGATGAGCGGCGGCAGCCTCCCACGCACGAAGAAAAAAAAATAAATTCAATTATTTCCTCTTACTTGAAAGCATGTCAAATTGTTGCTAACCCAATATCTCGAAGGAAGAAAACAATCAGCTGACTATAACATGGCGGATTATACGTCAGCTGATCTATCCTCAATTGTTCGGCATTACGCTTCGATGAAATAAATATTCCGTATAAATACTTTAAAACTGATAAGTATATAATGAAATAAGCAAAAAACTAATAAGGTCTTTTTTTAATACCTTCTTTGAACTGTTTTTCCGAACATTTGTATTTTATCGTTTTATTACCTTATTTTTTTCACATAGCAGATGTTTTGGTTAACAGCCACTTAAGATTCTCGCCTCTTTTTATACCCAGTTTATTTGTAAATATACAAGGTATATTAAGTTTATTATACCCAGTATATTTGTAAATATACACGGTATATTAAGTTTAGTCCCGACTTTGTAACGCTTGAAAATATTAATCCTTTCAAATATTAAGCCATTTTCACATGTCCGTCCGTCTGTGAAGCCAATAACTCAAAAACGAAAAGCGATAACGAGCTGAAAATTTTTGTCTGTGTTCTAGACCAAAAAAGTAAGGTCAATTTCGTTAATGGACAAAATCGGAAAGTGTTTCCTCCCACCAGGGGGGAAAAATTATATCTTTGAAACCGTAAGAGTTCGAAAAAAAATTTGTTAACAAAAAGTCTTCTTCTCTTTAAAATAAACAACTTTTGTTTAAAACTTTTTTCATAAACTCAACAGTGTTTTCATAATTTGTGCTTAAAGTTGAAAATGAGTCGATGGAAGACGGGCACATGTACAAACATAACATACATCAAATTGTATAGTTTTTATGTTTATTTCAGTTTTGTTTAGAACTGTTACGAAAATTTAGTTACTTAACCACATAATTATTTTATCTTTTTAAATAGGCAAAATGCCAACGTTAGTACTAGAACGCAACCTTCCAGTAGAAAGCAGATCGCTTTTGGCCGTGCTGTCAAAGGCTCTCGTTGGAGAATAAACATGTTATATTGAAAATTATTGAGAATAATTTTTCTGAATCCAACACATGCTCTTATTTTATTACGCACAATATTACGAAAAATATTTATGAAAAAAATATTTTTGTCCTTGGTTTTACAAAGTTTTTTTTAAATCGAAAATTGAAAGGAAAATAAAAACTGCATTTGATTGAAAGTTTTTATTTTTTTTAAATAAAAAAAAAATTGAAAAAAATTATTAGATATAATTTAAATTAAAAATCAAGTATGATTTTGTTCAAAAGCAAATAAATGCACAAATAAATGTTGTTGAATAATTTGTGTATAAACAAGTACGATTGAGTAAACAGAACAAGCTTGTTATTGTGTTGAATAATCTATGTACAGTAAAATTTGTGTATAAATCTGAATGAGCACTGGTCGTGTCTATTAAGTAGACGGTTAAATATCAAACAGGATGGTTATCGCGCTGGTTCGATGCCTAGTACAGTATTATAATTTTTAATTAGTTTTATAAATAATCTGAGCCACCGACATGTTAATAAACGAAACCGGTTGTTGATAAACTAAATTGTTCAAGAAACCCCCATGCAAAAATATTTTTTCAAATAAATATTTCTTCAAAACAACAACCATATTCTAGAAAGATCCTTGACGGACATACAAAGCGGCAGCGGCAGCCTTTTACTTATATATTCTTTTTTGTTTTTGTCGAGTATCGGAATCTGTTGCAGGTTCGGGCAGCGCTGCTTCGGGGAATAAAGAGAGCCAAGATACCACGACAAACATTATTTCACCCAATCAAAGTGCAAAAGGGATATTGATCTTCGTATACATATCGATATTAACAGAAGTATATAACGAAGGCTACTCACATGTTGTATTGACTATTAAATTTTATCCAGACATCCCTTTATTGAATGGTGACGAACAGAAATATAAAAGTTTGAAAAATAAAATAAATTAATTTTATTTTGTACAAATGTAATGAAGACAAACTTTACATTGAACTGTATCGCATAGTATAGATCTCTATAATTCTATAATTCTCTATAAAATAATGGAGGCTTGACATGATCCTCCCGTATAAAAAAAGTTTAGTGTTGACCATTTTTCATTTCAACTCTTGAGTGAATTATTTAACAGAATGGTGTATATTAATATTTTCCGAAAACACATGACGTTCGCTTAGTACAGACTTTTCAAACGATATGGTAGTCGAAGAGCAATGCCTGCCCTGGCTGCTAATGTGTTGAGGGTCTAAGGTTTCTTAAAACCGATTCTCTATATAATTAAATAACGAGACAAGATTTGAAATTTAAACTAAAATATTTTGCCTGATAAATAATGATTGATTATGAGTTTGTAAGTAGTTACCGAGGTAACTCGAGGGAAAATGTAGTGCACCAAAATGTATCTAAATATGAAAGAAAATTAAGATGTAGAATTGATTACATTACATATTCATAATATATGTATAACATTAAAATAAAAATATGTATTTCATGGTTTGAAAGTGGTAGAATTTATAATCGATATATATGTATATATTCATAATATATGTACATATTCAAAATATATATATATATATATATATATATATATATATATATATATATATATATATATATATATATATATATATATATATATATGTAGGATGGCCTATTTATTAATAAAACGCCATTTAATTAAGTAATAATTTATACATATATTATGAATATGTAATGTAATCAATTCTACATCTTAATTTTCTTTCATATTTAGATACATTTTGGTGCACTACATTTTCCCTCGAGTTACCTCGGTAACTACTAACAAACTCATAATCAATCATTATTTATCAGGCAAAATATTTTAGTTTAAATTCCAAATCTTGTCTCGTTATTTAGTTATTTAGAGAATCGGTTTTAAGAAATCTTAGACCCTCAACACATTAGCAGCCAGAGCAGGCATTGCTCTTCGACTACCATATCGTTTGAAAAGTCTGTACTAAGCGAACGTCAAATGTTTACATATGACGTTCATTATATATATATATATATATATATATATATATATATATATATATATATATATATATATATATATATATGTGTGTGTTACGTACCAAGCCCGATATTGTACAGATCGGGATTTGTATAGGCAATTTTGTACCAAGTCCGATGTACAGATCTGTACAAGACCAAATCTCTGGACTTGGTAAAACGAGTTTTGTATTAAGTCGACTCAGTACAACTTATTTTGTACCAAGCTCCTTTATTAAAATGTTGTACAAAAGTAATAATAATGGTTAGATATTAAAATAATAATGGTCTAGTCGTAAAACCTATTATTTCTAAAGAGGCTTATGCCTGAGAATAGGTCGATTTAATTGACATGCAATCGTACAAAAATGAGGCGAATAAATTTGTTTTTAACTTTTAAGATCACTTGACGAAATTCGTTGTGCTACGAGCAATAAAAACCCAAACAGCAGTAGAAGTTTATTATGATTTGATCGATGTTTTTTTTTTGGTGCTCCAGCTATATAACAGTTCGATAAGGGTCGTGAATTCGTCAACAAAGTAATCGATGAGCTAGAAGTTATGTGGCCGTAACTAAATATTGAGCATAGAAAGCCGCAACATTCACAAAGTCAGGGAAGTGAGGAAAGAGCCAAAAGAGACATCGAAGATATGTTAAGAGCAAGGATGGTTGATAAAGCAACTGAAAAATGAAGCGAGGACTTATGATTTTGTCAAATGAAAAAAAATTACATTTTGCATTCTGGCATAAAGCAGAAAAGTCCATAAAAACAAATCGAGAACTTGCAATAAGTGGTCTTGAATGCCAAGCTACAAAAATGCAACAAGAAAGTGACGCCAAATTTCAGCCTTTGATCGTTGGTACAAATGTTACAATCCCAGTTCCTGATGTAGACATAAGAAAAGCTGACCTTAGAAATGTTCTCGTTATATCTTTATAGAAGTTAATATTATATAAATATATGAATTTTTATATTAAATTCTACTTTATAGGTGTGATTTTGGAGGTACCGGAAGATAACTTTTATAAAGTCGGTAAAAAGAGAAAAGTAATTGCACAACTTTATAATAGAAATCAATTGATGCCTATAGCGACTGATTTTATAAACGTAAGTGATGTTTCTAATAGTCCGTATCCTTCAGAACAGTAAACAACGAAGTCTCATTGCTAAGAGAACAAGGGTTCACGAAATGTTCGTGTTCAACAAAATGTACACGAAAAGATGTACTTGTAGAAAACAAGTGTTTTGTGTAACTCTAAATGTCATAATTTGCTTAGTTATGTTAATAAGTAAAATTTAAATAGCATGTTTAATATTGTGATATTGTTTGCGTTATATTTGTCTGACCGCACGTGTAATAAAACATAGTTTGTTCAGCACCACACAATAAAATTAAATGAAATTTATTATTATATAAAATTATTATATTTTTGCATAAAATTTATTAAAGGAGCTTTTTACAAAGTAAGTTGTACGGAGTCGACTTAGTACAAAACTCATTGTATCATGCACAGAGATTTGGACTTACGTACCAAATGACCTGTACAGATCGGACTTGGTACAAAGTTTTCTGTACAAACCCCGATCTGTACAATATCGGGCTTGGTACGTAACATATACATAGAAAAAACTAATTTAAATGCAATCGGTAAAGTAATCAAATAGATCATATTATTTTCCTAAAATTATCGGATAGATTTGGTGTTTGTTGATGTTATGATGTATCTTTCATTTGAAAACAGACAACATACACGCAAAAACAATGCAAGTAAATTTTATTTCAATATTAAATACTTTTAAATAGTAGCAGTGTGAAACAGGGACTGGTTAAGAAGGAATATTAAATTGTTTAAATTTTAAATTAACTTTGTGGCAAGATTAAATACTTTAAAACTTTTTAAAGGCATTTCCATATTCCAACCAGCATAATATATTTGGAAACTAAATTATACACTATCACTTTAACAACTTTCTAAATTTACAAACCATTTAAATTTTTGTGAAGGGTTTCTTGTACGATCTTTAAATGTATTGACCAAAATTGATGGGTTAACAGTTATAGGTACTAGGTAAAAAAAGGCTAGTAGTACTTTTCCAATGATGTATCAAGCGTCAATGTAGACACAACAAGCCACTTTGCCAAAGTAAACTACTAGTCTTTTTTAAATATAACTCAAATCGACTAATAGTTAAACCTATTAATAGTAGAAAAAAGCGACCGAAAAAAACATGGGTAGAAACCACTTCCAAGGTATGAGACTTTTTTCAATGAATGAAAGGTTGGAACTAAAATGTCGTGAGTTGAAGAAAATACATATATTTACCCGTACAATTGAAAAAAAAATTAAATTACATACACTCCCGATCAATAATATTGAACAGATCTGAAATGTTAATTTTCTTACATTTCATAAAACTCCTCACTTTTGTGACTCTTTGTATAATTATTCATTTAAAAACAAAGATAAGAATATATTTTAAGTGTGAAAAAAGAAATGGAAGTATAGTAAATAACATTTACTACAAGAATAATCAAAATTGTGAGAGAATGGTTCGGTTCAGATCTGTTATTGAACGGGAGTATACATTCATTGATCCTAACATTTATAAAACCTTACATTTAACAATCATATCGGACCAAATCGAATTGAATACAAAAAAACAATAGCTAATAAGTAACTGAGGGCTACAAAACTAACAGCGATTTTTTGGGAAAATTTTCTGCTGAATTTATCGGACATTCCGGAGAAAGCTAGCAGACTAACAATACAAAATATCAAAATAATATTTTGTGAAGATATTTAAAAAAATAAATGTCAACATACAGTAAACTCAAGAAAAAAAAAATTAGAAGTAATAAGTTTATATTAAAAAGAAAACCAAATATTTTCACGCAAATGTAAACATTTCGTATGAATAAATTCACCATTCAATTTTATTTTTCCATAAAATAGAAAAAAATAAAATACAACGCACATAAATACGGCTGAATGTATATTGTACTTATGTGTAGGTTGTATAGGTTGTGAAAGGTAACTTGCTTTTAAAATTATATAAATTTGAATATTAAAAATAAATTACAAGGTGTACCTTGCATGTATTAATTTTTAATACTCTTGTTAATACTATGATCTGCACGCCACAAACAAAATTTAATGAAATAATTTGAAAATTCGAGAATAAAAATTGCATTCATTGCAAAGTTTTCGGTTTCGGATGAGTCAATAATAAAAAAAAAATTTTTCTATGTAGTACAATAATTTGGTGCTCAAAAAGAGGGTTGCTTGGAAAGTTTTCCGGGGATTGTTGAAACTAATTAAAATTCTTGAGAAAAAATAACTTATCAATATTATTTAAACATAACTGAAACGATATGTACGTTTTTTTCCAGACACTTGATTCTTCAATCAACCAAACTGAAGGATAAACTGCACAGCGCATTGTTCTCAATTTATAGTCCTCTTAAGTAATGTTATGTCATTTCGTTAATAACACAAACTAAGAATCATCATTACGAACTCGATCAGTTTCTGAAATGCAGTTTTTATACCCAGTATATATTTTATATGTAAATGCACAAGGTATATTAAGTTTAGTTCCGATTTTGTAACGCTTGATAATATTAACCCTTGACATAAATGCTTGGTAAAGTTGTTCATAAAATGGCCTAATTCGGTCATTTGTGCATGTCCGTCCGCCTGTCCGTCTGTCCGTGAACCCGATAACTCAAGAACGAAAAGAGATAAGGAGCTTTTTTATGTGTTCTAGAGCAAAAAAGTAAGGTCAGGTTCGTTAATGGGCAAAATCAGAACGTGTTTCTCCCAGCTAGGAGGGGGGGGGGGAATATACATCTTTGAAATAGTCGGGGATAGAAAAAATACAATAACAAAAATCTTCTTCTTTTTAAAATAAACAACTTTTGTTTGAAAATTTTTTTCATAAACTCAATAGTTTTTCATAATTCGTGATTAAATCTTCCTCGGAAAATAGCAAATAGCAAATTGTTCACAATTCGAATATGCAGAACTGTTAACAATTCAATCGTTGATATAAAACTTAGTATATACTGGGTATTCAAATAATTAACTAAGTTCATTGTTACATTACTTGTTTATCGAAAATTTACGCACTCTATATACCATACTACGATCGAACAAGCACGCCTGTTTTTGATTTGCTATAAACTGTTCTATTATCTTAGCAGCACGCAATAAAAGTGATCCCTGAATGCGAATGTTGGGGTAGTCGATCGCGGTTTTGAATGGAAAGATGCAGAGATACAGAGATTAATTTTTCATTATATATCGTGTCTCATGAGTACGATCGATTCATACTGATGATTCAGGCATGAGCTCTGTCAGCAAATGTTTCACAGAAAGGGCATCAAGGCCAAAGGAGCGAATCGTTTCATACCTGCGACGGATCTTATTAGTATTCCGGGTTTTCAACGCGTAGTTGAATATTATTCGTAATATACGAAATACGCGTGTTCCTATGTATGTGTGTTGGTTTGCGGCATTCGTACGCTGAAACTATTCATTTTACAAAAAAAAAAAAGGTTATAACATTAATTATAGGACATTTTTTCGTATTTGATTTATTACACAAATTTTACATCGTAAAAAGAATCGGATAGCAGATGTTGGTAAAAATCTGTTTTTAGGCACCATCATTCTAATATGGTGGCGCGAGCGGCAAAGTTACGAGATGGTAAAGAGTAAATTCGAAAAAAGCTTGTCAAAATCTTCTCAAAAGGTAGGTCTTCAAAGGTGTTCTCTCATTGGTAGTCAAAACTACCAATTTTCAAAACTCCCGGAAAACTATCCAGGTAAAAAAAAAATCATCCGACTAATAGTAATATATTGTTTATAAGGTGAAGACTAACACATGCATTTTATGATTTTTCATAAATACAGAAAGCTGTATATAATGTCGGGGTATCTTGGCTCTCTCTTTTTTTTCAAAAAGGAGCACTGTCGAATCTACTACAGATTCTATTACTCGAAACAAAAAAAACCAAAATATTTAATTTTTTTCAACAATTTTTCATTATTCATAACTTAGTTATATTCAACAATATTCATTTTTATTAACAACACAACAATGGTAATTTTAAACCGCATTACTGTTTCTTTCGGACTGAATTTAAGAACTGACTCTTGGATTGGTAGAATCGGGCCTTTATATACAGCCAAAATAAAAAAATGTTCAAACGAATTGCGGTATATGTCCCCAAGTTGAGGCTTATGTTTGCTTCAGGACTGTCACCGTAGATTCCCGCACTAGTCCCTTCTTCAGATTTGGATCTGCCGTCTGTATACAAGAAGATTCCTTTCTTGAGATAAGGTGGTTCTCCTTCCGTCCACATGGCTCTATCGCAGACTACAGTGAAAGGTTTTGAGAAGGAGTATATTTTAGGAAGCATATCTGTGCCCATTTCAATGGGCATAGATCCCGCTGATGGGTGCTGATGGATCCCGCAGATGGTTGCTGGATCCCGCTTTATCTATTATTGCAATGCTTAGCGGAAACTGCCCAAGTATGACTTCCAAGGCAGATGTGGGTGTACGGCTCATGGACCCAGTGATTCACAAACAGGCCAGTTTTGAATCCTGAATAGCTTTTTGCATGCTCTTATCTCGGTAACTATTGGCCACCACATTAGAGCAGCATGAGTTATAATGGGACTAACTACTGTTGTGTACTTTTGTTCACTGTTGTGTTTCCGCATACTCTCTTGCAAGCTTTCACCGAAGATGATGGGTGGTTTTATATTATCCACCTTCCTTTTTCGTGTGAATGGAATAAGTGCGGTCTTACCAGGGTTTATTTTCAATTCCTGGTTGATCGACCACTCCTGTGCGAATCTTAAAGCGTTTTGCATTCGAGATTGTGCCTTCACAGGGTCCTTGGATTGTAATTACAATGTAGTCGTCCTATCCCTGTGTATAATTTATTTTTTGGTTAAGATTCGTCAGTGAGCTGTTCACTATCAGGCTCCACAGGAGTGGGGATGAGACACCACCCTGCGGACATCCTTTTGTGGCCCTTTCAGTGACAAACTCTCAGAAGAGACGTTTGTATTCTTCTACCTATAAGCATAGAGTTTATCCACCTTCAAAAGGTGTCTTCTACTCCGTGCCGACTTGCAGAATCAACCATAGAATTGTAAAAGGCATTGTTAAATGCCCCCTCTTGTTAAAACAAAAACGCACAAGGTGGTTGAATTCCTTGATTCACATGATTTTCCCACCTGATACGCGTATTGTTTGGCATGATTTTCAGTAGAAACAATGACATACTAATTGGTCTAAAGTCCTTTCCCGTGGAGTGGTTGATCCTCTCCGGTTTTGGCAAGAAGGTCACTCTTACTGGGCTTTCCCTGAATATATGACCAAGAAGAGTAAATAGATGCTCTGCTCCTTTTTGTAAAAACATTGGGTATATCCCATCTGGCCCCGGTGCTTTATAGGGGTCGAATGATTTTATTACCCATTCGATCTTAGAGCGATTAATGGTAATCGCCGCTCTTCTCCAGACCTCGTTTGTCGGTAGGAGACCTTAGTTAAACTGCTTGTAACGAATTAATTTTTCAAATCAATGACATTTGAGTCAATAAAGTTTGAGTAATGGATGTCACCTCACGTCTTAAAGTAGTATCAGTCGGTGATATTCGCCAGAGGCGAAGTTACTGTTTCGTTTTTTCTCGCGAAACACGATAGATATAAGTAGACAGGCAGAAAGCATAAAGCACTGCTCTTTGGAATGTCACGGTGAAATCATATAAAGCACTGCTCTTTAGAATGTCTCGGTGAAATCATATATACGACTGCTCTTTGGAATGTCACGGTGAAATCATATATAGGCACTTGTTTTTGGAGTGCCGAGGTGAAATCATAAACTGGATTTGTTTTTGGAATCTCGTGGTGAATTCATATATACCGCTCTAAATGAGTTGGTTTCAATTTATTTTCAAAATGTATATATAAAAAATGGGTGTCTGCGTCAATACGGTGATGTTCCGCATCCTCATGGTGATGTATTATTTTAATTAATTTCTTTAAAAAAAATCTATTAATTCTTCTGGGTGATCGAAATTTGTTTTGTAGTTAATTTCAGTTTTGAAGATAACTTATTTTCACGTGTGCAAGTGAGAACTCGCTTCACACGAATCGTTGTATATTGTTTTAAACCTTTTAAATTAAACTGCGGTTTCAATATTCACTTTTCAACCTCTCGGGACGGGTCAGGTCGGTTGAAAGATTTATACCGTTTCTGATTGAAATTCTGTGAATCGTTTGATAAGATATATATACTTTTCAATTTCAATTAAACTGCGGTTTCAATATTCACTTTTCAATCTCTCGGGACGGGTCAGGTCGGTTGAAAGATTTATACCGTTTTAGATTGAAATTCTGTGAATCCTTTGGTAAAATATATATATACTTTTCAATTTTGGGTTAGGTCAAGTCGATTTCATTTATACTATCCCAGTTTGGTTATTTTGTTTCGCGTTTCGTAAAACTACTACACTTCAATTTAATATTATTCGTCGTTCGATCTTATAAAATAAATTCATAATGTTTCGCATCAAGGATCTCATTTCATAGCGCAATTTACGCTACTTATAAATAAAGAAGATTCTCTAGCAAGCATTTCAGAACGCAATATCTCATCATCATCATCCATCGTTTCGAATCATTTCACCGTTACCTTTTGTAATTCTCTTACAGTATAATTCAAAGTCATAATTTCATATGTCACATTCAAATGAATGTGAATATTTCATACGTAAACAAGTTTTACGTTTTACGTAAACAAGTTTGGACGCGATTTAGGTTACATAAACGGCGGGCATTTTGTCTAATTTTAAACTGCACAAACAATTAACGCTCTTGCGCACAGTATATTTAGCGACCAGTTTCCGGTATCGTTTTTTCTCTCTTTCTTTGCTTATTCACTCCACTGTTTTCATAAGCAGCGGACATCTTGTTCAAATCTTAAACTTGTACAAACTATTGCACTTGCGCATAACACGATTAATGGTCAATTACATTTCCTGTTTTATCACGTTTATTTCCCCGTTTGTGCATCCGAATCTCACCAATACACCGCGACACTCCAAAGAACAGTCAATATAATTAATTCGTATTCCTAGAGAATACCTTGGGTATATTCCTCAACGGGTATACCCTGTTAAGCGAATTTTCCGCATCAATTGTTTTCAACAATTCTAGGGTACATTCACAATTGAGTGTGCTCTTTTAAATAGTTATCCGTTACCAACGAGTCATATACTCGATAATTTATGTATTGTTACAATCAAAATTCATTATCAAATGATAAAGGATTGAATATTAAATTTGAATATGGAATATTAAGTCATTATTTTTGGTTGAATTCTAACAATCCAAATAGTTTTTCAATTAGTTCAATTAGTTTTCATTTGTTCAATTAGTTGTTCAATGTTACCTTCAGTGACATATAGGAATATTAATATCCATTTAATTTTTTTGTAATTAAATTTAATTGTTTGTTTAAAATATTTTGTTAATTCGTCGACGTAGGCCGCAGACGATACCATTTAAATTTCCCCTTTTAAATAATTTTCAAATTGATTTGATTTTGGTTAACGTCCCTTCAGGGCTTTTGGTTAAATTTTGGTTATCGTTTTATTTGGGTCTGCGACCGAAATCGGCGTATTTGACAATAGAGTAAAACACTGCTTTTTGGTAATCAACGGACATATAACGATTTTGTAATAAAAATTAGTTATCACACACGACACAATTAATTTCAACTGAATTATCGTTCACACCTGTAACACAATATCCCAATTAATCCCAGCACGCTTTCAACACGATCACACCTGAGGAGTTCACCTCTGGCTCTTCAACTATTTTAATGGCGCAATAGTTTGGTGTGACCGAATCCGAAAATACACTTATATATGAATGCAAATATTCAAATGCACTCACAACAGTCATATAATATTCGAATGCACGTTTAATGGTCATCTTGTCCATTCCATGTTATTTGAAAGGTCTGACCATCCCTATCGGCATTCGCTCTTTATATTATATGTATGTTGTCCCCAAACAGTGGTAAATATCAAGTTTACCGATATTTTACCCTCCATAGGAAATTTTAAACAATAAGTTTCAAGTTTTCTTTCGTTCTAATAGTCTTTTAAAATCAAAATTTATTGATTTTAATTCCTTTTCTCTCAATCATTGCATTCATTTTTAAACAACACTACAGTGCCATAACAGAAGAGAAAGTATTTTTTTTCTCTTAAAAAAATTTAAAACTTTTAGTTTATAATTTTTTTTTTTATTATTTTTTTTTCTCGCGTCATGCTCTTCAGAACGATTTTCACTGTCAACTCCCACCAATCGACTTTTGCATTGTAACTTTTAATGAAAGTTTTCAATCGCAATAAAAATATTTGATATAAGTAAAGTTAGATTGCTGGCACACGATGAAATTCACATGTAGTATATCAATCACATGTTTGATAACAGCTATCACTCTTGTCTTGTTAAATTTTTCTTTCATTGTCAACTACTTCTGTCACTTGATTAGAGTATACCAATCACAAGGAAGTAGGATATCAACACATCGTATACAATACTCTTACATATTAAGTTACATAGAAGATTTCATGAAAAAATTCGTCAAAATTGAAGTTCTTCTCTATTTCATCAAACTAAAATCATGCATAGAAAAATACTACTGCGCTTGTTCCACAAATCATTCGCATGAATACATCAAAAGTTGCATGTGTAAAAACGAACCAAGATCCATTGAATGCCATTCAACAGAAACATTATATGAGGTTTTATCTCCGTTTCAAGAATCCACGGTCTAACAGAGGTCCCCACATCATTATTATTTTAACTTTTATTAATTTTTAACCAAACATTAATGAGGTGAGTGGAGGAGAAGGAATTAGTATACAGACTAGGAATTGGTAGGTTGTACGGCTGCAGCTTCCTTTGACAGGAGCTATGCCGATAGTCATTTGGAGTTCGTAATGGGAAACTGCTTTCACATGTATAGCCATCTACTACGTCTCATTTTTTTATCCTAGATAACGAATTGAAAATTGGCAATTATGAACCGACTATCAATTTTGGAAAGAACAGTATTTTCAAACACATGATAGCAAACCTTCTGGGAAAATTATCTAATTTCTATAATACTCTTGTAAATTTGACACCTACAACTAACAATTAATGGACGAGTTGATTTCTGAACAAAATGCTTAGATTTTATAGAATTCATTCAATCATACCACCGCCCATAAAAAAACGTCATATGAAAATAAATGTCATAGGTAGTTAGTAAAATTTTGTATTTTTTATTTTGATTCATAGGTTGTAGTAACCTAGTATAATATGTTGTATTATTATCCTTCATGACAGACATATCATTTTATTACTTACTAGTAGTAGCTGCAGTAAGTACAAACATACAGTAAGCATTCAAGTTATAGAATATAAAAACGATGAACAAAATTTATTTTAATGTGTAATAATATGTGTGTACGATACTTGAGGAAAATGGTAAATGAAAATACTTTTTCTCTTTAAATGTATGCGATCATCATAAGTATCGTCTGAGTACTGAAACATATCTTTTATTAACTACTTAAAGATCACGATACAGCTTGTTTTAACTGTTTATGAATATACGGTATTTATTGTTGTTAGCAATATAGAGTGGCTATTTATAATCTTGCAAGAAAGTTATTGAAAGAACAAAACTTATACCAATATTCGAACGAGATTTTTTCTTGTACGAAAATATCTCCTTTATATCATTTCTCTTGTAGGAATTTTTGGTATCTGAAAACTAATGACGTTTCATATTTATGTATCAGTACGTCAACATATTATAGTTTCTATAGTTAGGAAAAAAGGAAAAGAATCGTCGAGAAATTTTCATAAAACTACATTAGTTAGACAGCCGATCTGACCCTCTCTCCCTTGTGACATCGCTAAAATTTTTATATTAGTATATATATATATATATCTGTGGATATGTGTCTGTGGACTCTCTAGTGGTCACAGTTTTAATCCGATTGGAATGGGTAAATCGGGCAAGGAGAAAGGGGGGTTTAGGGGGAGGGGAAAACACAAAGTTTGTCATATCTCCATTAATATTCGAAAAATTTAAAAATTTATAAGAAGTAAAGTTGTAGGTACTAAGTTTTACTGTAATTTTGTTCTTTATCATTTTTCTGTTACACTACTACTAACACAAATATTTACAATTATAGATTGAAAGTTATAACTCGAAATATCTCTGTACACATTAGAGTTTGGAAAAAATTATAAGGTAATGAATTGTAGCAAACTTGATTTTCTACAATTTCACTCCTTATTCATTTGGGATTGTTCAACTTTTAAGAGAGATATTTTATATTTTGTGTTTGTTTTACACGAATACATGAAATATCAATATATATATATATATATATATATATATATATATATATATATATATATATACATATTTTATTGTAAATACTTGACAAAAAACTTCTTTTTAAAATAAACAACTTTTGTTTAAAAACTTAAAAAAGTATTCTCATAATTTTTTATTAAATTTTCCTCGGACGTAAATTGTTAATAATTCAATCATTGATATACAACTCAGTATATACTGGGTATTCAAACAATTAACTCAGTTTGCTGTTACATTACCTATAATAAAATATTAATATTGGTATGTGCTACCTACTGATCGGTTTGAAGTCGGTTTCTCTTCCCTTGATTCCCATGGGATCATCCCATCAGATTATGACTTGGTGACAATGGACCATCTTGAGAGTATACCCCAATAAAACTAAAGTTTTCAAAATCAATCAACAATTGACGGAGATATCGGTTAACATACATTTAAACAAAATACATAGAGTCGAACATAGAACAAGCCTGGCTACGAGTTATATCCCAACAATATGGAAGCCAGTAAGATAGACCTTCTTGCCAAAACCGAGGAAGCTCAACCACTCCACGGGAAAGGAATTTAGACCAATGAGCCTGTCATTGTTTCTGCTGAAAACAATGAAAAGACTAATAGGATTTCATTTGGCTCAGGGGACGTTGTCGAGAAGTCCGCTTCATGCCAAACAACACGCGTATCAGGTGGGAAAATAATGTGAATCAGCCCTCCACAAGCTAATATACAGGATTGAGGAGAGATTCGCAAGGAAACCTGCTGTAGTGTAGTGGCCAAAAGTTAACCAGATAACAGCATGCAAAAAGCTATTCAGGATCCTGGAAGACTGACCTGTTTGTGAATCACTGCGTCTATGAGCCGTACACCCACAGCTGCCATCGAAGTCATACTTGGGCTGCTTCTGCTAAGCGTTGTAATAATAGCTAAGGCGGGATACAGCGTCTATAGAATGTCTTGCAATAATAACTGGATCTAAGAAAGTCAAGTCGGGCATGCATCAATCATCTCAAACCCCGTTTTTGAAATGGGCACAGATATGCTTCCAAAAATATATTCCTTCTCAAAACCTTTCATTGTAGTCTGTGATAGAGCCATGTGAACGGAAGGAGAACCACCCTATCTCAAGAATGGAATCGTCTTGTATACAGACGGATCCAAATCTGAAGAAGGGACGAGAATCTACGGTGACAGTCTTAAAGCAAACATAAGCTTCAACTTTGGGACATATGCCACGGTCATTCAAGCAGAAGTCGACGCCATGCTGGCTTGCGTCCGTCTACCGACTACCCTTGAGGTCACCTCAAGTGTAATCGAGGATTGTCTGGAGAAACTGCTTGAGCTGACAAAACGGAACAATGTTAAGTTGAGCCGGGTCATAGTGGTTTCGAAGGAAATGAAAAAGCTGATACCGTTGCAATGATGGGAATCGAAATACCCTTCATTGGTTTAGAGCTTATTTTAGGAATTCCAAGCACTGCATGTAAACCGGTGATAAATGAATGGTAAAATGCCTAACACCGTGATCACTCTCGATGCACTGAGGCTGAACAGGATGCAACTGCGGATGGTTATTGGATTCAATACTGGGCATTATTCCCTGCGGAAGCATCTGCACACAATGGGACTCCATAACGAGTCCATTATGTGCAGATTGTGTGACGAAGAGGACGAAACATCCAGCCACATTATCTTTGACTGCGAATCTCTATGTTACAGCAGATACAGGATATTCACATCGAATATATGAACTGTCAGGAAGACCTGATCAGCAAGCTCTTGGCTATTTTCACATGGAAAATTTAAATATTTAGAAAATTATCACTGGTATTCGAGTAGAATAAACTGTCTCAAACTATCATTCATTATTGAAAATACAAATTCAATTATAACATAAAATAACCATCGAGGCATACCTTATTGCAATTTTCTTTCGAAAGTGTAGCATCGAATCCTGTACATATTGATGTTGCGGCATTAAGACCAGATTTTTTTTCGTGTAAATTATACGTTACACAAATTTTTTAATTCAATATCCATTAATAAAAATCTAAAATGAATTTTATTGTTACAAAACCGAAATAGATGTAATTTGAAAGTACAACTAAACTTCATTGAACTTTCAAGCAAACCAACTGATATAGATCATATTTTTCTCTCGAAGAACCTACACCAAACTCAAAGTATTGTTATGTTGGGTTATGATTATTATTTTGTGTATTTTATTTTCTATATTTGTGTACTTACATAAGAAATAAACTGGTACATACGTAAATACTATGAATATGGTAGTAAGGGATACAGAAAATATAAAATAAAATGACACATATATCCCAACAACAATGAGGAAACGGAAAATAAATAACAGATGTTTGTGGAAAAAAATCCTGTAAGTTTATCATTTGTATTACAGTCATATTTGTGTACATTTAGTTTTTTTTTTTTTTGTATCGTACTGTGTGAGTACATTTTTTTTTCTTCTCTTTCCATCGAGAACGAGGCAATGAGTTGAATATTTTTCGTGTAAGCTTTATTATTATTGTTACGTTATTTAATATTTTATATCTTTAGGAAAATGTTTTAGGATAAACAATTGGTTAATCTTTACATACATATAGGAAATTTGGAAGGAGCTAATAACATAATTGAATTTAAAGGAGTTTCAGACAGAATAGCCGTCTTAAACATCATACTTCCTGATCACAAATATCCGACCTCAATAGTTCAAGTATATGCTCCTACCGAGGTAGCAAAAAAGGAAATTAAAAATAACTTTTACGAAAATTTGAACAAAACAATGGAAACCCTGTATAACACCATTATTGTGATGGGAGACTTTAACAGCCAAATTGGCCAAAGGGAAAAGAACGAAGAAAAGATACTTGGATCCTATACAACTGGTAAACGGAATGATAACGGACAAAGATTGATAAACTACGCGTTAGAACACAACTTACATATTATGAATACTTTCTATAAAAAGAAACCTAAAAGAAAATGGACGTGGGAATCTCCTAACGGCCAAATAAGAAATGAGATAGATTTCATTACCACGAATAAACCAAAACTTTTCTTAAACGTGGAAGTTCTTAATAACTTTAACTATTTTACTGATCACAGATTACTCCGAGGTCACTTACACATACTTGAGCCAAAGAAATCAAGAAAACATATACAAAATACAAAACAACCGATTACACTACCATTACCAAGTCAAGTTTTAGAATCCCTAAAAACTAAGCTGATACCAATGAAAATACTTAAAACGGTCCAGGAAAAGTATGATACCTTAGAAGAAGAAATAAAAGAAACCAATAAAAAACTTGAAAGAGACAAACCAATAAAAGATAGATTAGGAGCTGAAGCAAGGAAATTAATAAAACAAAGAACACTCTTATTTAAAAACCGAAAAAACAATAAACAAAAGATAACCAAAATAAGCAAAGAAATAAGTTTAGAAATAAGAAAACACAAGCATACAATGAGAACAGAATCAATACAATTCCACATAACAAAATCAGGTGGAATCAAGAATGCTTGGAAAGAACTTCAAGAAAATGCAGATTGGATTATTAACATAGCACATCATAAAACTAAAAAAATTTAAATCTAAAAGGAACGAAATACTAAATACAGCGACGGATTTCTATCGTGATCTTTATCATGACGACCAAATCACACCAACTACAAGCAACAAGACAATTATAATTACCGAAGAAGAACCAATCCCAAATATACTAAGAGACGAAGTTGTCAAAGCCATAATATCACAAAAGAGAGGAAAAACACCAGGTGAAGATAACATTTCTAATGAACTTTTAATTGGAATATCCGAAACTATTTTAAACACAATAACAGACCTTTTTAATGAAATTTTGACAACGGAATATATACCTCTTCAATGGACCACGTCCACTATAATCTTACTTCACAAAAAAGGGAGAACGGATGACGTCTCAAACTACAGACCTATCTCTCTAATGTCTAATGTATACAAACTTTTCTCCAAGATAATACTACAGCGCCTAACGAAGACCTTAGACGAAAACCAGCCAAAAGAACAGGCAGGGTTTAGAAGTGGATTTTCAACCATCGACCATATTCATACCATCAAACAAATTATCCAGAAATGCAATGAATACGGAATAAACTATTACTTAGCGTTCATAGACTACAATAAAGCATTTGACTCGCTTAAACATGAGAAAATATGGGAAGCCCTTGCTTTACAAGGGGTCCACAATAAATACCTTCGTATAATAAAGAACATATATGGAAATATGAAAGCAAAAATACGAACAGAAAAATCAGGAGAATACTTCCCCATTAGACGAGGAGTTAGACAGGGAGACCCTCTTTCGCCCAAACTCTTCTCGGCAACCCTAGAACATGTATTTCGACAGCTTGAATGGAATGAATATGGTATAAATGTTAATGGAATACTACTGAACCACCTAAGATTTGCCGACGACCTTATACTAATAGGTGAAGATCCAAAGACCCTACAGATTATGATTGAACAGTTGGTATACGAAAGCGAAAAGGTAGGACTATCGATGAACACCAATAAAACAAAACTGATGACAAATTACGTTAAAACTCCTATTAAACCTAACAACGTTTTTGAACTGGAATATGTTAACGAGTATACATACCTGGGCCAAATAATATCTCCTACAGACCTCACAACAAAAGAAATTCAAAATAGAATAAACATAGGATGGAAGAGATACTGGGCTCTAAAAAATATCATGAAAAACCTGGATATACCAATCGAAGGAAAAAAGAAAATATTCAATACATGCATCCTACCTAGCATGACCTACGGATGTCAGACGTGGAGTTGTACAAAAAAAAATATGAAATCACTAGAAACTTGTCAACACAGAATGGAAAGAAGTATACTCAACATAAAACTAAAAGATAAAATACGATTAAAAACAATAAGAAAACAAACTAAGATTATAGATATAAAATACAGAATCAAACAACTGAAATGGAAATGGTCAGGACATCTGATAAGAAGTAAGACAGAAAAGTGGGTCAAAGAAGTGACGGAATGGTGTCCTAATTATAAGAAGAGAAATAAAGGCAGACAATATCAAAGATGGGAAGATGATATTAAAAAGGTGGCAGGAACATGTTGGGCGAGGTTAGCAAGGGACAGATCGTTGTGGAGAACACTTGGGGAGGCCTATGCTGGGGAGCAAGACAATCAAAAAACCGGTGTCTAATACATTACCTATTATATACATTTACTTTCTAAAAAAACAAAAATTTCTTTATAGTAATCTCAGCAGAAATAAGATGAAATGTAATTTATAAGATTGTTAATAAAGGCTATATTATTATTATTATTATTATTATTACATACATATATACCAAGAATATTCGTTGCGGTAGTCACTCGATGATATTTTTGTAAAAGAAGTCGAAGCGTATTCTATAGACTTAGTCATTATGAGAATTATATCTGAGTAATAAGAGATATATGAGTAAGTGTGGGAGAGAAGGAAGGAGAATGATGGCAGCTTTCAGGCTATTTCAGGCACCTTTAAACGGTTGAGCACTTGATAGAGGAATGTCCGGAACATCAGGCCCAGTTAGGGATAAATTGAGCAATATGTCTGCAGTAGACATACTAAATAATTATGATTCAAGTGATCTAAAAGACATTGTGAAATACCTAACACTAATTTATAGTCGAAGAAAGCAAATAATCTAGTGAACTCAAGATGTGCCTTCAAAATTTATCAAATATTTTTATTTATTACTAAATATTGAATCTTTGTTCAATTTTCCATAATTTATCTTTAGTTTTAACTTGAATATTTTTTTATTGAATTCCAATATTGTTTATTTCATTATTGTAAAATTTTAAATACGATACACGTTGATTTATATATATATATATATATATATATATATATATATATATATATATATATATATATATATATATATATATATATATAAATCAACTTGTATCGTATTTCAAATTATATATATATATATATATATATATATGTATAATTTGATATATTATATATGTATTTAATATATTTATTCATTTTTTTCAGTTACATGAATTCGTTTAATTTTTCCTTTTGAGATTGGTTTCTTCTTTAAACACAACGATAATGATTACTTTATAAATTTTTATGAAGACTTTTTTAACAATCGGACTTTTGATAATTTTATTCTTTTCATAAAATATCTATACTCAAAATAAAAACTATAACGTGGTCACGGTCAGTTAATTATATAAAAGTTGATAGATTGTACAAAAATCGTGGTTTGGAATTTGCGTCTAAACAAATTTTAAATCGATTATTGATTTTCTACACGCAGACCCAAACTTTTGTTTTCTAAATGAGAAACTGATATTAGTTTTGTGAAAATAATTTGTTTGTAGATTTAAGAAACATCAGACTCAAGTTTTGGAAACTCCATAAAATTGTATGTAAACTTCCACGATTTAAAGTCCCTAATGATTTAAAAAGAAAGCCAATGCTCAACGGTTACATACATACGCATAAACGACTGTCAATATATTGTGTCTGTTTATAATAATATATTCTTAACTTTTTGCAAGCTTAAAAATATGTATAAATTCATTTTCTAATAATGTAATATAAGTAACAAAAATTCTGGATACTTTTTGTATTCAACTAGGCTCAATTGGACTGTTACAGACTGTAACAGTGGAAACAAATGATAATACTAATATTCTATGAGAATCAAGGACCGCAGTTTGAAAGAGAAAAATTACCCATCATATTTTTTTTTATTTAGCAAACAATTCGTCTCCTATGAAACTAATTTTTTAGCAGTGTTGGACCAATTTCTCAAAATTTCAAAGGTATGAGGTACGTTTAATGAATCTTTAAGTCATCCATAAAGATATATCCCCCCATCCCCCATTAATGACTATGAAGAATAATGAACAAATAACGAAAATATATTTAAGAATAACCAAAAATTATTGAAACATATAAAAAAATAATAATTCTAAAAATAACATTTTTATATTTTACAGATTCAAGTTAAACAAGGTAAGTCCTAAAAATGATCCATAGATCTTACATAGGTTTTGATTGCTACACTATTACAAGAAATTACACAGCAAAAATAGTTGAATCATCATGTTTTTTAAACGGTAGTATTTGATACGAATCTAAATTATTATATAATATAGGATTAACGTAAAAATTATGTATCAAAGGAAATGAATGACACACAACTATGTAATTATTATATTTATATATATAATAGGTGAGCATCCTGTGATTGAACATAAACCAGACGATGGCCAGACCAATGCTACCCACTTGTAGTACTCAACATTTATACCAATGTAGGTGTTGTAGTATCCAAATTAATGACAGCTTATTCCGTATTCAAATTCTAAATGACTTTTAGTAGTTTTGTTGCTTAGAAGTTAACTCATGCGTTGTGTAATAATCTCCCTGCATACGATTAATATCTTGTAGACCAGATACTTTAAATAAAAATATATTTATTTAATTTTAATTTTAATTTACAATTTGCTTTAAAGTCGTACAAATTTTAAGTAGCAACAATTAAAATATTAACGTTATGAGAAATAGTTTTAAAATATTTAAAATAAACTTAAATATTCTATTAATTAAATTAAATACTGATATTGTGATGCAACAGCCAACTTTTTTATATTATTCTAATTTTTATTTATTAGACAGTATAAACTTCTGTTGAAGTGATATTTAATTAATATTTGTTTATTAGTGTATACTTTCGTGTCAACATAACTTTGTTTGTCCAAATTTCTTTCGGTTACGTATGACAAACTGCAGAAGACTATAGCGTATACTCCGACAAATTTCATTGTCATTGAATTTATTAATTTAATTAAATACTGATATCAAACATTAACTCGTCAACCAGGAATCGAACCTCGGGCCTCTGGATAACTAGTCCAGTATGCTTTCGTCAACACCAAAGACGATTGTGATGCAACAGCCAACTTTTTCATATTATTCTAATTTTTATTTATTAGACAGTATTAACTTCTGTTGAAGTGATATTTGTTTAATATTTGTTTATTAGTGTATACTTTCGTGTCAACATAACTTTGTTTGTCCAAATTTCTTTCGGTTACGTATGACAAACTGTAGAAGGTTATAGTGTATACTCCGACAAATTTCATTGTCATTGAATTTATTAATTAAATTAAATACTGATATGAAAAAATTTAATTTAATTCAGTATTTAATTTAATTAATAAATTCAATGACAATGAAATTTGTCTGAGTATACGCTATAGTCTTCTACAGTTTGTCATACGTAACCGAAAGGAATTTGGACAAACAAAGTTATGTTGACACGAAAGTATACACTAATAAACAAATAATAAATAAATATCACTTCAACAGAAGTTAATACTGTCTAATAAATAAAAATTAGAATAATATGAAAAAGTTGGCTGTTGCATCACAATCGTCTTTGGTGTAGAGGAAAGCATACTGGACTAATTATCCAGAGGCCCGAGGTTCGATTCCTGGTTGACAAGTTAATTTTTTCATATCAGTATTTAATTTAATAAATAAATTCAATGACAATGAAGTTTGTCGGAGTATACGCTATAGTCTTCTACAGTTTGTCATACGTAACCGAAAGGAATTTGGACAAACAAAGTTATGTTGACACGAAAGTATACACTAATAAACAAATATTAAATAAATAACACTTCAACAGAAGTTAATACTGTCTTATAAATAAGAATTAGAATAATATGAAAAAGTTGGCTGTTGCATCACAATCGTCTTTGATGTAGAGGAAAGCATACTGGACTAATTATCCAGAGGCCCGAGGTTCGATTCCTGGTTGACAAGTTAATTTTTTCATATCAGTATTTAATTTAATAAATAAATTCAATGACAATGAAGTTTGTCGGAGTATACGCTATAGTCTTCTACAGTTTGTCATACGTAACCGAAAGGAATTTGGACAAACAAAGTTATGTTGACACGAAAGTATACACTAATAAACAAATATTAAATAAATAACACTTCAACAGAAGTTAATACTGTCTTATAAATAAGAATTAGAATAATATGAAAAAGTTGGCTGTTGCATCACAATCGTCTTTGATGTAGAGGAAAGCATACTGGACTAATTATCCAGAGGCCCGAGGTTCGATTCCTGGTTGACGAGTTAATTTTTTCATATCAGTATTTAATTTAATTAATAAATTCAATGACAATGAAATTTGTCGGAGTATACGCTATAGTCTTCTACAGTTTGTCATACTATACCGAAAGGAATTTGGACAAACAAAGTTATGTTGACACGAAAGTTTACACTAATAAACAAATATTAAATAAATATCACTTCAACAGAAGTTATTACTGTCTAATAAATAAAAATTAGAATAATATGAAAAAGTTGGCTGTTGCATCACAATCGTCTTTGGTGAAGAGGAAAGCATACTGGACTAGTTATCCAGAGGCCCGAGGTTCGATTCCTGGTTGACGAGTTAATGTTTGATATCAGTATTTAATTAAATTAATAAATTCAATGACAATGAAATTTGTCGGAGTATACGCTATAGTCTTCTACAGTTTGTCATACGTAACCGAAAGAAATTTGGACAAACAAAGTTATGTTGACACGAAAGTATACACTAATAAACAAATATTAAACAAATATCACTTCAACAGAAGTTAATACTGTCTAATAAATAAAAATTAGAATAATATGCAAAAGTTGGCTGTTGCATCACAATCGTCTTTGGTGTTGACGAAAGCATACTGGACTAGTTATCCAGAGGCCCGAGGTTCGATTCCTGGTTGACGAGTTAATTTTTTCATATCAGTATATAATTTAATTAATAAATTCAATGACAATGAAATTTGTCGGAGTATACGCTATAGTCTTCTCTAGTTTGTCATACGTAACCGAAAGGAATTTGGACAAACAAAGTTATGTTGACACGAAAGTATACACTAATAAACAAATATTAAATTAAATATTCTAATCTATATGAACTTTGAACTTGATTTTGAAATATTAATTACATAATAAAAATTTAACATTAAATATATTAAAAATAGATAATTAATACAGAAAGTATAAACGTTAAATTATCGAATGATAATTAGTGAGAACTCTAGGTTTTTGAAATAAAATTTCAAATTCGTCCCCTTTACCTAGATCAGTTTTTTGTATTATAAATACGTATTTCGACTACAATGTAGTCATCATCAGTATAAATTAGCTAGTCGTACTTTACTCTTTGACAATTAGAGATAGTTATAAAGTCGAGATCAACAGATAAAAAATAAATAGAAAATTAACTAGATTAAAATATATACTAGATTTAAAATATAATAAATTTTAAATTATATTGAAATTGCTCTTGTTAAAATTTCTTCATTCACATTTGTTCCTGTTAATTTTACTCTTATTAAAATTACTCTTATATTGTCGCAGGATATGTTACTTGTTACTAATTTGGTGGCAATTTCACGAAATTAGTTAAAATGTAAAAATATAAGTGCAAAGTGATACTGTCACCAAATTAGTAACAAGTAACATATCCTGCGACAATATAAGAGTAATTTTAATAAGAGTAAAATTAACAGGAACAAATGTGAATGAAGAAATTTTAACAAGAGCAATTTCAATATAATTTAAAATTTATTATATTTTAAATCTAGTATATATCCGACCAAAAACATAAATGTAAGAAAGGGCCGAGTTTTCGGGAAAATCCTTAATGTAATAGTTCCTTCTTAAAAAGTGATGATATGAGAGTAAGGACCGAGCTATTTACAAAGTAAATAGCTCTAGACTTCATATAATAGTTGCTTGTTAAAAAGTGATGATATGGAAGAAAGGACCGAGCTATTTACAAAGTAAATAGCTCTAGACTTCATATAATAGTTGCTTGTTAAAAAGTGATGATATGGAAGAAAGGACCGAGCTATTTACAAAGTAAATAGCTCTAGACTTCAGATAATAGTTGCTCTTTGAAAAGTGATGATATCCCATTAAAGAGCCGAGCTATTTACATAGTAAATAGCTTGGTAAACTATTAACTAAAAAAATTAATGAGGGGTAAATTGATTAAATGTAAGAAAAAATTTTGTTCAAATTTATTTCATAAGTTTTCTCTTAGTATGATTTTAAAATTTTATAACGCGGCAAGTTTTAAAATATTTGAAATCATCAGAAAAAAAAACTTGCCGCGTTATAAAATTTTAAAATCATACTAAGAGAAAACTTATGAAATAAATTTGAACAAAATTTTTTCTTACATTTAATCAATTTACCCCTCATTAATTTTTTTAGTTAATAGTTTACCAAGCTATTTACTATGTAAATAGCTCGGCTCTTTAATGGGATATCATCACTTTTCAAAGAGCAACTATTATCTGAAGTCTAGAGCTATTTACTTTGTAAATAGCTCGGTCCTTTCTTCCATATCATCACTTTTTAACAAGCAACTATTATATGAAGTCTAGAGCTATTTACTTTGTAAATAGCTCGGTCCTTTCTTCCATATCATCACTTTTTAAGAAGCAACTATTATATGAAGTCTATAGCTATTTACTTTGTAAATAGCTCGGTCCTTACTCTCATATCATCACTTTTTAAGAAGGAACTATTACATTAAGGATTTTCCCGAAAACTCGGCCCTTTCTTACATTTATGTTTTTGGTCGGATATCAATCCTTTTTGAAAGGCTTAAATATACAAAGCCGAAGGCTTTATATTTTATACTTTGTATAAAATATACTTTGTTTGTTTTATACTTATTATTTATACTTTGCGTTGCTTTACGCTTCGCGATACTTTACTCTTTGTAGATTCACATTTACAAAGGATACCGCTTCGCGTTATATAACGTCAACTCGCTCTGCTCGCTTTTTGAAAGGCTGAAACATCAATATAGTATGGGTGTCATATTATAATCGTAGGCATGACTTACCGATCGATTTTACTCACTGGATTTACTTGATGGATTATTATTGTTGATATTTTAATACATCTCTTTTTTTTTTGTTGTTGTTGACCAATACGTATATATTTATGTATATGTATATATTACTCATATATAAATAATTAAATATATTACTCTTATTAAAAATTATTTTGTGGCCTCCAATGGTGAGGCCATTTTGATAGATGAATATATTATATTTGATGTTGAAATAGTTGTTTTCCGATTTTGAACTGCATAGACGATATATTTATTTTTTGTAGCTTGTTTGTTTGTTTTAACATTTTCCTATAACACCAAACCAATTGCTGTTTTTATGAATTTAGAAACTTCTCGCAGGTAATTCTAAGTACGAAATTTATAAATAAAATCTTTATTTCATTTTTTCGTCTTTATAACATTTGAATTCAATTATAAGTGATGATTTGGATTCAATTGTTCAATAATTGTTATGTTATTATAATTCTGTATTTATTTATGTTAAAATGCATATATACTTAAAAATGGTATGTGATTAAAATGTAAAATATAAATTTAATAATACTTAGTTAAAATAAAAAAAATCTTAAATGTGATAATAAAATAATTTATACATTGATATTTACAATTAATTTGATCTATAACCTCTTCGCTATTGATGTACATACAACAATATAGGATACATTACGTATAAATTCGGAGTACGTTTATTATTTTTCAATTGACATACAAAAACTCTGTGATAACTCTGAACTAGCTATTAATAAGACAACATTTGACAGTTTTTTCAAAACGACAATATTTATATATTTCTTAATGTCGTTAATTTTATTCCTGTTCAAGATGAGTACTTTATTCAGCTGTTCATTATACTTCACATTAAGTTTTGAATTAAAATTAAAATAATAATTTATATCGTCATAAAGTTGTTAATGTAAAAAATATTATACAAATTGAATCAATAATCGGAAAAATTTCAGATTAATTGTTCAGTATAATAAAAAGGATAATCAATTTCAATTTTTCATTTTATTAGTATTAATAAATTTGTTTTTTACACTCGTAATGAATTTTAATGTAATCATAATTTGTAAAAGTAATTTTATCTAAAAATTAAATTTTAAATATTAAAAAATCAATCTTTTTAACAGAATCGCATTGATTTTTATAATAAAATCATTTATTAAATAATCCAAAATCCTCGATAAATTACCAATTTCCAACAAGTGAATCCATCACATTATTTTAATTTATTCAAAGTCACAATTATTCATTTATTCAATTACTACAATCAAACTTCTTTTTTTTTTGAAGTTTTCTTGGATGTAGGCTGTTTTCGTTTAGATGGATTTTTTTTATCCATTATTGATTCAACTATTTTTTGAGCTGCTGTGGTGTGTGGATGTTTTGACCACACTCTATCTGTAACGTCTTGCAGATGACTTTTCTTGAATGGTAGTTTCGATAAATCAGGACGATAAAGCGTTCTGAGCCTGTTGTATTCTATTATTGCACTCTTTTGTGATTGTAATTGGCTTGGATCAAAATTAATAAGATGAACTCCGGTAAGATTTTTAACTCTAGATAGCGCAACATATGCTTGTCCACAGGAAAATATACAGGAACCTATATCCAGAAGTGCACTATCCAAACTTAAACCTTGACTTTTGTGAATAGTGATAGCGTAAGCAAGACATATTGGAAATTGCTCACGATACACAAACGCGTGATAGAAAACTTCAAATTTATTTTTAACTGGTTCCAAATCGTGTACCAAGCCATGTGTAAATTTTATGCGAATTTTCTTAATTTTGTTTATGTCGTCAATATCCCAAAAGATTTGCTCCACATTACCAATTGAACCATTAACAAGTCCTAAACTGAGATCGACATTTCTTCGAAGCATTACACGAGCTCCAATTTTTATATTTATTCTTCTCTCTAAACCTGCTGTCATAGATGAATCATCTTCATACTTATCTAATATTTCACGAACTTTTTTAGAAAATGATTTTCGACATTCAACCTCATCAATAGCAATTACTTCTATGACCGGTTGTTCAATTCTTTTTAACATTGCTTCATTAAGTTGAGCACACATATTTCTTGTTGGCAGTAAACAAACTGTGCTCTCAGGTAATGATGAGAGGTGAACTGTCAATTCTTGAAGTCTGTCATTAACAGAAGTGGAATTAAATTTCAGCAATCTGGAAGATAATAATTTAGAATCTTCTATTGTTATAACTCCTAATCGTAATCGACTCAACAGATTCATGAAATCATTATCATTTTTTTGTCGCATGTTAATACAAAGTTCTTCATAACTAAATAATTTTTTCCACAAATTTGTAATAACACTTAATGAACCTATCAGTTTATTTATATCTTTAGCTGATATATCTTCAAAAGGTGATTGTTCTCTGACAGGCGGTAGTTGTAACAAATCTCCAAATACCAAAATATGTTTCCCTCCAAACCAGCCATTTTCATTATCGGAGGTATCAAATATTTCCATTAGACGTAAATGAATATACATAAGAGTTATGTTGGAAATCATTGACACTTCATCTATGATTATAAGCATCATGTTCGATAAATCAGCTCGTAATACTTTTAAAACTTGATCTGAAAGCGGTTTATATTTAGGTGTTAATCCATGTTCAACTGGTAGTTGTAATAACCTATGGACAGTTAGCCCATTAACATTAAACGCCGCAATCCCAGTGGGTGCAGTGACAGCCACAGTCTTATTGAAATTTTTCGACACCCATTGTTTTATTGTATTTATTAGGTAACTTTTACCCGTACCCCCTGTACCACTCACGAAAAGTCTAAGAGTGCTCGAAGTTTTGTCCAATGTTTCGTGAATTTTATCAAATATACGTTTTTGGTCTGAATTTAAATTATCAATCATTTCTTTCATTTCTTGATCTGATATATTTTTAATTAATCGAAAATCATCCATTGCATTAATTGCTTGTACTGGTTCAAATTCTATTGGATTTTCGATTGCATCATCATCATGTTCATTTGCATCGTTTTGCCTGTTCTCTTGTATTTCAGTTATTTTCTGTTCGATCATTTCAAATGCTTTTTCCAAATTTTCTCTGTAGTCATTTTGCAGCTGTCCGTAATTTATACCATCGTTTATAGTTTCTTTAACTATATTAAAAGCTTCCGTATATGAATCTTGCCCTTTTTTTAATTCGACAAGACAAAAGTAAAATGCATAAACAAAAGTAAAATTGCAAAGTAATATTGTTCTGGATACTTTTTAATATCAAGTGGATAATGATTGATTAAATATGGTAGTTTTCTTCTTTTTAAAAATTTTTCGTCACCAATTTGATAACATTCAGCATTACTATAAACAGGACGACTATCGACAATGTCATACCATCTGGCAAAATCATAAAGGTTCATTTCTTCCAACTCTGCTGATCTATTTGGATAATAATCATCAATCAATGATTTGTAAAATAAATCTGATGAATTTGGATGCAAATTGTTTATATCTTTCTTAGA
The DNA here is from genome assembly GCA_963920215.1 of Nineta flava. Lineage (NCBI taxonomy): Eukaryota > Metazoa > Arthropoda > Insecta > Neuroptera > Chrysopidae > Nineta > Nineta flava. The sequence goes on along the minus strand of OY986043.1, from coordinate 39,969,941 downwards.
TTTAACTCTACGGTTACGATGTATTTTCACGTCAAGCCATCTGAAAATAGTTTCAGGATCAGTTCCATAAAGGGATAAACCGAGCAAAGTATCACTTGCTTCAAGTAATCCGCACTCTCTGTTATTGAGTGCACGAAGACCAACATTAAAAAGTCGACTCGTTAATGTTTTTGTAGAATTTATAATTTCAAACATTTCTGTTACATGACTTTTTTCGCCCTTTGTTGTATACTTAGTGATAAAGTAATTCAATACTGTAGAAATTTCACCAATGAACTGAATATCAATATTTCCATTCCACACTAAAAGTACTACTGGATTATAGTCATTGATATAAACAGATTCTTTTGTCCTAGGTATATTGTACAATCTCTTATTTGATAGAGTTTTCTTTGCTGCTACTGATTCTGTAACTCCTATTATTTTCATTTGATCTGTTACAGGACGTGGAAAACCAAATCTGCAAACGCGAATATAGCCAGTTGATTTTTTTTTATTCCTTAAACAATAATTATTATGTTTATGAAGTTGATAATTCATAACTCGATCATGTAATTGTGGTGAATTTTGTTTGTTTGGAATAACGCACGTTACATATTTTGATATGAAATTAGCCACCTCTTTTACGGTAGACTGTTCAAGTATAGGTGCATTTTTTATCCACAACATACAATGAAAATGTTGTAATCCTCTGGATTGATACTCACGACGCCAGAAATAATGTTCAACTTTTCCTAAAGGTTCTCCTTTTGAACATAGAAAATCTAATAATGCTTTAAATTTAAGATCCATAAATCTTGAAACTGCTACGGGATCTTGAGCAATTAATTCACTAATCGACTTTTTGGCCATATCAGGGCTATTGATATCTTTAATATATTGCCCAAGATCAGTCCAATTCCATTCTGATGGACTGACAGTCAAGAACCAAGTAGCTGGTCCATAATATCTCGTCATACACAAAACTTCATTTCTAGGCTTTTTCCAATATTGTTCTGTGTTTCTTAAACCGCTAAATATTGCTGTCAAATCTCCTTCGAGTTCTTCTCTTTCCATCATTTCTAAATAAGTTTTTTTCGTTAACTTTTCATTTTGCTTAGTTATATTCATCATATAAAATATACCAGCATTCAATTGACGCATATTTGCATCATTTAATAAATAAAAAATATATTGATGGTTACGTCTATATTGAGCGTGACTCGACATCAACTTGGATTTAATAAATTCAGCTGATGAGATTTTTTTTTCTCTGGGATAAAATTGACCATATTTACCATCAACATACAAATCTGGAAAACATTTTACATCAATATCTTTGTCCCGATTATCTAAAGGGCGGGCGTTCACTTTTAACATTTGATAAACAGATGCCGCATATTTATTTTGTCGCCTCTCATGAAGAGGATATATTGTATACTGCTCGTACTCATGTTGATTTTCTTCAGTTACTTGTGTTAATAATGCACCATCAATATTTTGGTTCGTTGGATCTACTGTTTCAATTTCAAATTGTATATCTGAATCTATATGATGTTGTAATTGTCGAAAGTTTTCCGGTAAAACTATACCAGAATAATGTTTGTTATTATATTTGAAAAACTTTAAGGCATTATAAATATTTTCTAAATTTACAAGATCCTGCCATATTATTTTACTTTTTGTTGGATGTCCTCTAACAAGAATATATAATTCATGGTCTGTATTTAAAGGCTCTTCAGGTCTTGGTATTTTTTTTAATGTCGCTTCCAATGGTAGTGGTAGATGAAATGTTCTGCCTTTCACTTTTTTAATAGCGTGTCTATTAGGTATGCGTTTCTTGGAAACAGGAACCATGGATGTAATTACTTGAAAGGCTTTTGCTCGTTGGATTAAAATTTTTTCATACTCATTTAATTTTCTTATTTCATCAGGAACTTCTGCATTATAAAGTCCATTAAGAATACATTTTGTGGGAAGTTTATTCGATCGGAAGTTCAATAAGCATGTAGTACAAATAAAATTACTCAACTTGACTTTTTTATCTTCAATAAACTGTTGTAATCTTTTCCAGTAATTACTTTCTAATGGTTTTCGTATTGCTGAAAGAGATGTTAAATTTCTTAAACAGAAAAGTCCTTGACAAGATATACACTCATTTTTTGGCGTATCTAGACATTTTTCTTTCATGTCAGTCAATGAAGTATGATATTTTTCTATTATTTGGTCTTCATTTAAATTCAAATCGGACAAATCGCAATCCACATTATATACATCGTGTCCTTTGTTCATTATAATGTTAGCCGGATTCCATAATTCGTTAAGTTTATCTATATTAACGTCCTCTAAAGCATTATCTAATTCATATATTTTATAAACATACGATTTCATTTCATACAGTTGTCTAATCATAGTTCTGATACTTGGAAAATGACTCTTTAAACTATTAAAAAATTCAAGATTATTTTTAAATGAATTTTCTTCACTTAACATAAACTTATAAATAGTTTTTGGTGGACACTCTGATAGCTCAATAAATTTTCTTTCCAAATTTGTTACCATTTTTTCAGTTAATAAACAAATTTTTATATCACATGTCCAACTTTCACCTCTTCTTTTATTTCTAATGTTTTCTTGGGAGTCGTGTAAAACACTTCTCCCATTATTATTCATAACGGCTACACTACCGTGTTCCAATAATTTATACGAAGTTTCAGTGAAATACGGTTCTTGTGTAGGACAATGTAAAGATTTGCCTAAAAGTGCCTGAAATTTGGAAAGTATATCATGACAGTCGTTAGGTAATATTCGACATTTTTCAAGTCCTGTTACCATGATTTTTTTTAAATTTTCAAATGATTTTAAATAATTGCCGATTAAGCTTTTGCGATTCTGTAAAACCCATTTTATATTCTTTTCAGCTTCTAAACGATCTCCAATTACAAGCGTTAATCGCGCAGTAATATTTTCAATATTTCCCGAAAATTCTAAATTTTTTCGTAATTTACATTTCTTAACCCATTTGGTTTTTATGTCAGGATTTTTTTTACCAAATACTGACACTGCTTTCATATTTACATTTTGATTTTTTTTATGTATCGCTCCTGCGCATCACGAACTTGTTCCTCGCGAGTTTTATCTGAAGTTTTCGGTCGCCCGAGTTTCTTTTTCTTTGGCCGCCCGGGTTTCTTTTTCCTTGGTTGTTCCTGTTGAGATAATTGATTAGTATAATAGATAATTATTATTTAAATAAATAATAAATAAGTGTTAAAGATATAATTGATCTTTATTAGATTGAATTATGACATATTATATATTTATATGTAAATTATCAAAGTTGTTAACATTTAAAGCAACCGTGATAAAAGAGGAAAGTTATAGTTGTTAAGCAACAGATAAAAATGATAAATAAAATTATAATAATAATTTAATGAAAATGCGATACCGCTACATACTTCCCCCCATCAACTAATAAAGAAAAACGACTAGAAAAAGGTTGTAACATAAAACATCCTTGTTCACTCGGAAAAAACTTTAATAGTTGATGTACATCTTAAAATTAAATACAAAGTAAATTAAGAAAAGATTAACATTGAAAAAAGTATGCAGGTTTTAGCCTGTCAATCGAAATAGAGGTAGGTTTGTTATTGATATCAATAACAAAAAATTTAGGAAATCTCTTGATAACAGAGAAAGGACCTCTATAATTACAAGATAGTGGAGGTTTGACATGATCCTCGCGTATAAAAACTTTTTTTGATGAATCTAAATCTTTAGGTAAAAATACAATTTTGTTGGTGAACTGTCTGGTAAAGAAAAATTTTGCGTTTATCATTCTATTCTTCAACTCTCGAGTAGATTGTTGAACAGAATGATATGTATCAACGTTTTCTGAAAAGAAATCATATGGTAATCGTAGAGGAATCCCATATAAAATTTCTGCAGAAGAAAGGTTAATATCCTCCTTGACCGAGGAACGCAAATTTAGAAGAACCCAAGGTAAAATTTTGTACCAGTTATTATTTTTTTGACAGCAATTTAAAGAAATTTTGAGAGACCGGTTAAACCGTTCAATAATACCGTTGCTGTTAGGGTGATAAGCAGTAGTGGAAATATGCTTAATCCCTAGAGAAGACAAAAAATCTTTCCAAATATGTGATTGAAATTGTTTACCTTGATCAGTAGTGATCCTCGTAGGTAAACCAAAACGCGAGAACCAAGAATCAATCAAATTGTTAATAATTTCTTCCGACGTGATAGTTTTGATTGGAATAGCCTCGACCCAACGCGAAAAACGATCAATGATAGTGAAGATATACCGATATCCTTCACTAGGAGGAAGAGGTCCAACAATATCTAAATGTAAGAAAGAAAATTTGATACTTGGTTCTTCAATTGGCATAAAATCACTTTTAGTGTGACGAGTAATTTTATTTAATTGGCAGATCGGACATGATCGTGTCAAATTTTTGATTCGCGAAATAAGATTAGGGTTAAAAAAGAATGTGCGTACTTTTTTCAAGGTTTGTCTAATTGATGGATGACCAAGATTGTGGACAGCTTTCCATACATCTTCTATATCAATGTCAGATACGAAGATTCTGGGAATTTTCAAAGAAGTCTCCACATAAACCTTAAAAAGAGAATTCGGAGGAGTACGAATTTCTAAAGAATATTTTGGATTTTTTAACAAATTAATAAGAAGAGGATCACATTTCTGGTGATCAGAAATCTTCTTAATATCAATCAAATCAATACCTGAAGGTAGTGAAATTGTATTAATTCGAGATAAACAATCAGCCGGAATGTTTTCACTACCTTTAATGTATCTAAGATCAGTTGTATATTGACTGACAAAGTTTAAATGACGTATATCACGATTTAATAAATTTTCATTACGAGAATTAATAGCATTTATTAAAGGTTTGTGGTCAGTCTGAATGAAAAAATTTCGATTTGAAATGAAATGACGAAACTTTTTTATGCCAAAAACAATAGCTAATAATTCTCTTGAAAATGTACTATATCGTTTTTCAGTGTCTGTCAGTTTTCTTGATGTGAAAGCGAGTGGTTTCCAGACGTTATGAATTTTTTGTTGCAAAACTGCACCAATGCCAGTACCGGAGGAATCAGTGAGAATGCAAGTTTCAGCGTTCGAAACAGGATGTGCTAATTTAACAACATCAATTAATTTTTGTTTAGCTAAATTAAAAGCTGAAATTGCACGTTCATCAAGAATAACTGACTTCGTTGAAGTTTTACCGTGTTCAACAAGTTTATTCAATGGAGCTAAAATGTCACCACAATTCCGAATAAAGCGATTATAAAAGTTAATCATCCCAAGAAAATTTCGGAGTGATTTTTGATCGTTCGGAATAGGAAAATTTGAAATAGATTCAACTTTGGAAGGAATAGGGGTGATTCCTTCAGAATCTACGTGATGTCTTAAAAAATCTAATTTTGTTACACCAAAAATAGATTTCGAAGAATTTATTAAAATTCCAGCTTCATTGAGAATGTTGAAAACAGTTTTGAGATCTTGAGTGTGTTTTTCTTCGTTTTCACTCGCGATTAAAAGATCATCAAGATAAGTGAAAACAAAATCTACATTTCTGAATAAATCTGCCATAAATCTAGAAAAGGTTTGAGCTGCATTGCGTAAACCAAAAGGCATTCTCAAAAATTCAAATAGACCAAAAGGAGTGATAATGGCAGTTTTCGCGACATCATAATCGTGTACGGGAATTTGATAATAAGTTCTTTTTAAATCAACTTTAGAAAAGATCTTTTTATCATTTAATTTTACATTGAAATCATATAAATGAGGAATTGGATATCTGTCAGGTACCGTGATCGAATTCAGTCGACGATAATCACCACATGCACGAAAAGAACCGTCCGATTTCTTTTTCATGAGAAGAGGTGATGACCATTCAGAATCCGAAGGTCTACAAATACCCAAATCTACAAGTTCCTGAAAATGTTTTTTAGCAGCTGACAACTCTTCAGGACATAGCCTGCGATATTTAGAAAATATCGGATAAGAGTTTGTCACAATGCGATGTCGAGTATTATGTTTAGCATTAAGATTGAATTTTTCTGATTTGGTTAAATTTGGAAAAGAATTTAAGATTTCCGTAAATTGATTTTGAAGTGAGATCACTTCAACGCATGAATTAATAGGTTTTAATAATGTTTGATTTTTAAAATCGATATTCAAATTGAATTTCTTTAGAAAATCTAAACCTAGAATGCCATGAATTACATCGCCAACAATGAATTCATGACGAAAAACCAAATCATTTCCAAAATTGAGAAAAATTTCAGAAGTACCAAAAGTATTAATTTTAGTATTGTTTGCTGCAATCATTGAAAAAGGTAAATTTGTAAATTTACATGATTTACAATACGACTTTGGAATCACAGATAGTGAACTTCCAGTGTCAACTAAATATCGAGTACCTTCATGTAAGAGATCGTACATGAAGATTAAGTTGTACGATGATGATGTTGTGTTATTGAATTGGGTTTTTTTATTGACAGAGCTACTGACCAACTCAACAGGAGCTCTTAGAATTTTTTTGAAGTTTTATTTGAATTTATACATCGAGTATTTAATTTACAAAAAGAACAAGGAAAAACACACTTACGTGCTTTGGTACCATATTTATTATGATACCAACACACAGACTTCACCTGAACTTTGTGTAAATTGGTTTTTGGAGTATATTGGATCTTCGAAGGTGACTTTTTTGAATTTTCCAGTTCAGTTTGTTCCAGTTCCAGTTTCAGTTTGAAGTTTCCGCTACATTCCGAACCTATTTTAGTTGTTTCTTTGACATTTTCAATAATACCATCACCTGGTTGTTGAATCTGAATATTTTCAGATTCTTCTACATTTAAACTCTCGGGCGTATTTATTGGAATACATACATCGTAGTGTCCAGAAACACCAATCCCGAAACAACATAGTCGTGCAATCTGACTCTTTTCTTTATTAATATCAACTATACACTTCATGTCAATTGATTGGTACACTTCCATTCTCAAATTATACAAGATACCAGCGGCTTGTATTTCCCATAACGAGCCATATGTATGAGGTTTTACCATAGCTTCACGATATTGTTCAATAGAATCATAAGTGCTGTCATTTTCGTTACAAGTCATATTTTGAAAATCTTGCCAATTGTCAATAACGTAATTAACTGTTGCTTCTCTAACCTTTTCTGTATACTGTAAAAAATTTTCTCCATACAGCGTATATGATATTGAATTAAATACAGAATTTTCGTCTGGTGGCATGCATATTACTGTATGCGGGATGTTTTTGCCTTCTATTATAAGATCTTTTCTGTACCTATCCATACCATTTTCAAAAATATCATCACCTATTTGTTGAATATTTTGAGAATCTTCTTCATTAGATCTCTCGGAAGCAACTATTGGAATACAGATATCGAAGTGTCCAGATCGAAAATTTCCAGAAAAACGTAATACTGCAATCTGACTTTTTTCTGAATTAAAATCAACTATACACTTCATGTCGTCTGATTGGTAAACTTGCATTCTCAAATTTTTTTGAAGTTTTATTTGAATTTATACATCGAGTATTTAATTTACAAAAAGAACAAGGAAAAACACACTTACGTGCTTTGGTACCATATTTATTATGATACCAACACACAGACTTCACCTGAACTTTGTGTAAATTGGTTTTTGGAGTATATTGGATCTTCGAAGGTGACTTTTTTGAATTTTCCAGTTCAGTTTGTTCCAGTTCCAGTTTCAGTTTGAAGTTTCCGCTACATTCCGAACCTATTTTAGTTGTTTCTTTGACATTTTCAATAATACCATCACCTGGTTGTTGAATCTGAATATACAAGATACTAGCAGCTTTTATTTCACTGAGCGAGCCATATGTATGAGGTTTTAGCATGGCTTCACGATATTGTTCAATAGAATCATAATTGCTGCCATTTTCGTTACACGTCATACACTGCAAATCTTGCCAATTGGTAACAACGTGATTAACTATTTCTTTTCTAACTTTTTGTGTATACTTAAAAAAATTTTCCCCATACAGTCTATATGAAATTGAGTGAAAAAGGCAGCTTCCGTCTGGAGGCATTAATATAACTGTATGTGAAATAGTTTTTCCATCTATTACGATATCTTTTATGTACCTATCCATATTGCGATCTAAAGTAAGAACTGTTATGGATTTAGTAAACACCAAACAAATCAAAAAATATAAGGACACAAATCACTTTGATACCTAAGATGCCTGTAAAAAAACTACTTTTAATAAAATTTAAATAAAGAAATATAAATGTTATGCTAACAAAATATAGAAAAAAAAATTTTTTTAATTAGTTCAATATTTTTTTTAAATGAAAAAATTATTTTGATATTGATATTGTCCAATTGATTTTTTTAAATATATCAGTATTTGGATAATCAACTAATTAATTTTGTTAATAAAACAAATATATAAAACCGGTTGAAAATTATAAATATATGTCTACTTACTACCAACGTTGGTTTCGTATTAATTAGTGAAAAACTAGATTGAACAAATAAAAAAATTTAAGTCAAATTTTTTTGATTAAACATAAGCACATTGAAAATAACGTTACAATACAGGGTGTGGAAAAAATTATATTACAAAATTTACTTAGATTAAACAATAAAATGCAAAGCCATAGTAATATGTGTGATCCATCGCCCTCATGGTATAAATTATCTTTTAAATAAACGATACAAACTAAAAGAAACATATTTAATAACAACAACAAAATATTCTTATCTCATAAAAACAAACTACTTTTGTTTGGATCTTTTTTTATACGCTTTTTATTAGTTTCACCTGTATGTATGTTTGTATGTATGTATGTATGTAACCGACCCTTTTGGGCTCGATTTTCTCCTACTTTGAACGATCAGATTTAAATCAAATTTTGCACACCTGTCAAAGACCGATGACAATGCAATAATTCAATTAAAATATCGGATTATCCTGATTAGATTCACCAGGATTCATCAATTTCTTTCCGCATCCTTTGCATGAGAGTAAGTGAGATAGAACTAGTGCGGGAACTACGCATGCGAGCAGTTCCACAGACTTACTCTTTGATCGGGCACTCAGCTTAGCACAACCGCGTAGAGACTCTTATGGTAGTTACGTCTTGTTCGTATACATACATAAATGTACCGACAAATCTAACACGCATACTATTATTATTTCATAATATCCATAATATAATGATAACCGTGATTTACAAATAAATTATAGTTTAAAAAACTAAAAAACACGCTTTTATAGAAAATTCAACAAAAAAATTAAAAATAAATAATAGTTTAAAAAAACTAAAAAAACACACTTTTATAGAAAATCCAACTAAAAAATAGAAAATAAAATTTAATAAATTTGGAATAAGAAAAGTGTAAATAAGAAACTAATGTATATTAATCGAATAACTATTGACACTAGCAGCCACGCTTTTTTCCATTAATATACATTTGTTTCTTATTTACACTTTTCTTAATCCAAATGTATTATATTTTATTTTCTATTTTTTAGTTGGATTTTCTATAAAAGCGTGTTTTTTAGTTTTTTTAAACTATTATTTATTCATACATAGTTTTGATATAAATGTGAAGCGTTAGATGCATAACAAACAGTTTTTTTAAATATAAAATATTTATATATATATATATATATATATATATATATATATATATATATATATATATATCCATGGACATATATATATATATATATATATTATATTTATATATATATATATATATATATTTATATATATATATATGTATATATATATATATGTCCATAGATATGTATATATATATATATATAAATTTTACAAATGGTGATTTTCGACATCTACTAGGTAGGATCAATGGACATTTGCAAAAATTTTTAAGTCGGTACCAGACCAATAGCTCTATTTTCTTTCAGAAAATTTGCTAAAAAATTCGTTACGCAGAAGCTGCTTCAACTTAGCGATTTCCTCAGAATACATAAATAATTCTCTAGCGGTCACAATTTTACATTTTCAGTTTGATCAAAATGAAATGTTGTATATGATTTTACTATTTACAAGTCCAATTTTATCGTTAAATGACATACGTCGAGATGAATGGAGGGGGGGGGGGGGTATAAATAAAGAAGAAAACACAATATATAAAATATCTCTATTAATATTAGAACAATCGAAAAATGCAAAAGGAATAAAATTGTAAAAAATCGAATTTGCAACAATTCATTGCCTAATCATTTTTGCTCAAACTCTAATGCGTACAGAGATATTAGGGAAATTAATTTTCAATCTTAAACCGTCAATTTTTCAGTAAATATAAGTGTAACAATAGAAAAATTATAAGAAACAAAATTACAGTAAAACTAAATACCTACAACTTTACTTATTATAAAATTTGTCGATTTTTCAAATATTATGGGAGATATGTTTAAATTTTTGTTTTCCCCTCTTGTAAATCCCCCTTTCCCCTTGTCCGATTTTACCCATTAACGAACTTGACCTTTTGAATATCAAAAGAGCCTCAAATTCCAAATTTCTAAGAAAATTCACAAAGCAGCTCCTGCCTACGCATTTTTAGCGAATTTCCTGAAAGGAAATAGAGCTATTGGTCTCGTACCGATTTCAAAATTTTGCAAAAATTTTTACAAATATCCATCGATCCTACCTAGTAGATGTCGAAAATCACCATCTGTGAAATTTGTATATATATATCTATGGACATATATATATATATATATATATATATATATATATATATATATATATATATACAAATATATATATATATGTGTCTGTAATCACTCTATCGGTCACATTTTTGATCTGATTGGAATGTTATTTGGTATTTGCGGCCCTTTTGGTATTCAAAAGATCAAGTTCGTTAATGGGTAAAATCGAACAAGGGGAAAGGGGGGTTTAGAGGGAGGGGGAAACACAAAATTTAACATATCTTCCTTAATATTCGAAAAATCGAAAAATTTATAAGAATTAAAGTTGTAGGTACTAAATTTTACTGTAATTTTGTTTCCTATCATTTTTTCTGTTACCCTAATATTTACAGAAATATTGACGGTTTAAGATTGAAAATTAAATTCCTTTATATCTCTATACACATTAAAGTTTGAGCAAAAATGATCAGGTGATGAATTGTAGCAAACATGATTTTCTACAAGTTTATTCCTTACGCATTTTTCGATTGTTCTAATATTAAGAGAGATATTTTATATTTTGTGTTTTCTTCTGTCTTTATTCCCCCATTTCCCCTTGACGTATGTCATTCATTAATAAAATTAGCCATGCAAATACTAAAATCATTTCAGAACGACATTTCATTTTAATTAAACTAAAATTGTGACTGCTAGAGAGTGATTTATGTATTCTAAGGAAATTCGCTAAGTTGAAGCAGCTCCTGCGTAACGAATTTTTTAAATTTTTCTTTTAAAAATATATATATTTTTAATATTAATAACTGCTCATTCACGAGTTACATTGTAAATAATACGTTTGGTAAAATTAAAACTAACTTACATTGAATTTGTATCAGTAACAAAAGAGATTAATAAACGAAACCTAAATTTTTTTACACATATTTTTTTTAAAATAAACAGAAATATTGAAATAAAAAAATAAATTGAAATAAAAAAAATAATTGAAATAAAAGAATAATATAAATAAAATACTTATAGAATTATAACGATTGTTGTAATATAAATAATATAAATTTTTATTATTATTATAAAAAACAAAAATCACACATTCATGTATTTTAGTTAAAATTCTTAAAAATTGACCATACTGTAAATGACTATAAGTAAGTAAACTGCCATGTAGAAAACATAAAAAGTTAAATATATGATTTTTCCATTTAAGAAAAAATGTAAAATATTTATAGATTTCGATGTATTTATTTAATTAATAAGATGATTTATTATAGGTAAAGCTTAGGGTAGGTACTATAGATTCTAAGACGTATGGTATTGCAACTTCGTAAACTCACGATATTAATATATAATTTTCAATTTCATGAAAATATAACGAAACATCAATATTTTTTCATTTTTTTTATAATATATAATGAATTTATTAATTTATTAATATAATAAAATTATTTATAATATTAATAGCAAGAGCTGATTCAACTTAGCGAATTTCCTTAGAATACATAAATCACTTTCTAGCGGTCACAATTTTAGTCTGATCAAAATGAAATGTCGTAAAAGCAGACAAGGGGAAAGGGTAGTTTTAAGGGAGGTGGAAACACAAAATTCGACATGTCTCCCTTATTATTTGGAAAATCGAAAAATTTATTAGAAGTAAAGTTGTAGGTATTAAGTGTTACTGTAATTTTGTATCTAATCGTTTTTTCTGTTACATACACTAATATTTACAGAAATATTTACAATTAAAAATTAAATTCCTTGATATACCTGTACACATTAGAGTTTGAGTAAAAATGAAAAGGTTATGAATTGTAGCAAATTTGATTTTTTACAACTTTATTCTTTTCACATTTTTCCATTGTTCTGATATTAAGAGGGATATTTTATATTTTGTGTTTTGTTCTTTTTACTGTCATGCAAAATTTCGTTTTGTTTTTTTACATGACAGTAGTGAAAACTTAACATGAAAACATTAGTTTGTTAAGGAGCAGGAATCTACGGTGAGAGACCTAATGCAAACATAAACCTCAACTTGGGGAAATATGCCACGGTCTTCCAAGCAGAATTCTTCGCCATACTGGCTTGCGTCCGCGAGAACCTACGTAGAGGCTACATAAACCAGAACGTATGTATTCTGTCGAATAGTCAAGCTGGTTTAAAAGCCTTTTCTGGAACTTAGGTCACCTCGAGGGTAGTCAAGGAATGTCTAGAGGAACTTCTGAAACTGGCAAAACGGAACAATGTTAAATTGATCTGGATGCCGGGTCACAGTGGTTTCGAAGGAAACGAAAAAGTGGAAACCTGAGCAAAGAAGGGAGTCGGAATGTCCTTCATAGGCCCAGAGCCTGTATTAGGAATTCCAAGGACTGCATGTAAACAGGTGATCAACGAGTGGTCAAATGCTGAACACCGTGATCACTGTGAAAAAGTACCATGGCAAGAGCTCGGGAAGGTACTGCTTCAGAGTGCAACAAAGAGGTTATCTCTCGATGCACTGAGGCTAAACAGGATGCAGCTGCGGAGGGTAACCGGATTCATTACCCGACATTATCCCATGCGGAAGAATCTGCACACAATGGGACTCCATAACGGCTCCATTATGTGCAGATTGTGTGGCGAGGAGAAAGAAACATCCAGCCACATAATCTTTAACCGATACAGATACAGAATATTCGGTGCATCTCACCCCAAATATATGAACCTTTGGGAGGGCCTGATAGGCAAGCTCCAGGCTATTGCCAACATATGGGAGAAGCGAGTCTCGTCAGACTGAGGTAGGAGGGGGTGCACAATGGACCATAGGGTCGAAGTGCAATAGTTTTTACCCAGATATTAATCAATCAATCAATTAGTTTGTAATTAAACAGACAAAAAATAATTGAATTTTAGATGATATTTTCTAACTTTTTATGTTTTCTACATGGCAGTTTACTTACATATTAATATAAATGGTAATTTAAAAATAATTTATTCTATTATATTTATTTACTACTATATAATAATTAATACTATATAATAATTAATCTACTAAATTTGTATTAAATCTACCAAAAAAGTAATTAGGGAAAATTGTTTAAATGTAAAAAAAAATTTGGTGTATAATACCTCTTTGTAAATAGGATCATTATTGGGATATCATCACTTTTTAAGGAGCAACAATTATATGAAGTCTAGAGCTATTTACTTTATTAATAGCTCGATACTTACTCTCATATCATCCCTTTTTAAAAAGGAACTATTACTTTAAGGATTTACCCGAAAACTCGGCCCTATCTTACATTTATGTTTTTGATATCCGATATATATTTACACATTAATTTTTTAGAATGGACGTTGATAAAGAAGACTCAGCAACCGCAGATATTCACACTGTTGGAGGAATTGAAACTGAAACTGGTCAAGAGGAATCTCTGGCTCAGGTTGTAGTTCCAATTGCAGCTCCAATTGCAGCTCCAATTGTAGCTCCAATTGCAGCTCCAATTGCAACTCCAAATGCAGCTCCAAATGCAGCGCCAGTTGCAGCTCCTATTGCAGCTCCAAGTACAGGTTTTAGAGCCAGTTATCGCGGTAATCGATTTAGTCGCGGTCGCGGTAACGGCACACGAAGTCGCCGACACAGTCGCGGTAACGGATCTCATAGTCGCCGTCACAGTCGCGGTGGACAATTTATAATTCGGGGGTATGGGTGAGATTTGCATTTCAAATTTAATTAAAGTCTCCCCAACCCCCGAATATAATTTTTTTAAATAAATAAATAAACAAAAAAAAAAAAATACAAAAAAAAAAAAATAAAATTATTCGAATAAGAGTAATTATTATTTATTTATATAATAAATATATATTTATAAAATTTTCCGATTTTTCAAAATTTGCAACATTGACATGAAATGCATCCAAAAAAATTCAAATATTTAAAAAAATGTACCCTTATAGAGACAATCTAAATAATTGAAAAAATAGAAAATTTTTATTCAAAAATAAATTTTATCCTTAAAAAATCGAAAAGTATTCTTAAAAATATCTTGATTGCATTTTTGAATTACAATTAAATGGATAGATAACCACTTATTCGATTTGCAAAATCTATTGCCTATTGATGTTTTCCGTCGGTTTCAAGCAAGATCGTGTCGAATGCCAAAAACCACAACTTTCTAGCATGAGTCAGTCAGCTTCACTTTCAGCTTTATAGTAAAGCAAACATGTCCATCGATCATAGCTAATAGATGTCGAAAATCACCATCTATAAAATTTTTTTATACATATATATATATACATATATATACATAAAATTTAAAATATATATATATATATATATATATATATATATATATATATATATATATATACATATATTTATATACACATATATATATATATATATATATATATATATGTATATATACATATATATAATTATAATTTTTTATAACATAAATCTACGTAAAACATTAATTAGGGGTAAATTGTTTAAATGTCAGTAAAAATTTGGTTGAAATTTATTACGTAATAAGTTTTCTTAAAGTACAATTTTTGTAGTATGTTTCTAAAATTTTATATAACGCGGCAAGTTGTTTAGCGAATTTCTTGTAAGGAAATAAAATAGTGACCGCTAGAAAGTGATTAATGTATTTGAAGGAAATTTGCTCGAAGATGAAGCAGCTCCTGCGTAATTTTTGATTTCAAATATTTTAAAACTTACCACGTTATAAATAAAATTTTTAATTAGAAAATTTTAATAAAAACATACTAAAGAAAACTTACGACATATTATTTCATTTCAACCAAATTTTTTCTTACATTTAATCAATTTACCCCTAATGATAACAAGAAAACTCGTATTTTACCTCGTCATTTACAATTAGCAATTCGTAATAATGAAGAATTAATTAATTTATTATCTGGTGTAACAATCGCTTAGCACTTTCAGCGTTATAGTATAACAAAAATGTCCATCGATCATAGCTTATAGATGTCGAAAATCACCATCTGTAAAATTTATATATATATATATATACATATATATACATATAATTTATATATATATATATATATATATATATACATATATATATATATACATATATATGTATATATATATATATATATATATATGGGACTATCTAATAGTTAATTTGTTAATATAAAACATAGAAAAAAGGAATTATTAATATTTAATATTGTCGGTTTTCTACAAGGTAGTTTACTTATATATATAATATTTTTATGGAATTTTGTATAATTATAATTTTTGATAACATAAATCTACGTAAAACATTATTTCGGGGTAAATTGTTTAAATGTCAGTAAAAATTTGGTTGAAATTTATTACCTAATAAGTTTTCTTAAAGTAAAATTTTTATAGTATTCCGAGAAATTTTTGTAGCAGTGTTATGTTATTGCCAATGAAAACTGAAAAGAAACCGTAAATTATTTACATTGGATTATTGACAATAATATTCATCGATCATAGGCCTTTTATTAAAGCGCCACAAATTAATGTGAAATAAGAGTGATATATTTTTTATTAAAATAACTATATAAAATTTAGTATATATATAAAGAGCCGAGCTATTTACATAGTAAATAGCTTGGTAAACTATTAACTAAAAAAATTAATGAGGGGTAAATTGATTAAATGTAAGAAAAAATTTTGTTCAAATTTATTTCATAAGTTTTCTCTTAGTATGATTTTAAAATTTTATATAACGCGGCAAGTTTTTTTTTGTGATGATTTCAAATATTTTAAAACTTGCCGCGTTATAAAATTTTAAAATCATACTAAGAGAAAACTTATGAAATAAATTTGAACAAAATTTTTTCTTACATTTAATCAATTTACCCCTCATTAATTTTTTTAGTTAATAGTTTACCAAGCTATTTACTATGTAAATAGCTCGGCTCCTTAATGGGATATCATCACTTTTCAAAGAGCAACTATTATCTGAAGTCTAGAGCTATTTACTTTGTAAATAGCTCGGTCCTTTCTTTCATATCATCACTTTTTAAGAAGCAACTATTATATGAAGTCTAGAGCTATTTACTTTGTAAATAGCTCGGTCCTTACTCTCATATCATCACTTTTTAAGAAGGAACTATTACATTAAGGATTTTCCCGAAAACTCGGCCCTTTCTTACATTTATGTTTTTGGTCGGATATCAATCATTTTAGAAAGGCTTAAATATACGAAGCCGAAGGCATCGCACAAAATGCGTAGCGTTTTGTTTCTCTTCGCATATGCTACGCGTTTCTTTCGCTTCGCGATACTTTACTCATTTTAGATTCACATTTACAAAGGAGACCGCTTCGCGTTATATTACGTCAACTGGCTCTGCTCGCTTTCTGAAGGGCTAAGCCATCAATATAGTATGGTTTTAGTATAATATTGGGGACAATGGGAAATCAAACCCTTTAAAACAAAAAATTCAAAATCGATTCATAAATGACGGAGTGCTGAGGTAACACGCATTAAAAATTGTCCTGCAATTTTTGTGTTTTTATTAATAAAACAATTAAATGTGTAACACTTGTATACCTAACATATATGAGATTCTGTACAATATTTTGTAAAGTATGTTTTTATTAAAATTTTATGACGCGGCAAGTTAGTTTTTCTGATGATTTCAAATATTTTAAAACTTGCCGCGTTATAAAATTTTAAAAACATACTAAGGGAAAACTTACGACATAAATTTCAACCAAATTTTTTCTTATACTTAATTAATTTACCCCTCATTTATTTTTTTAATAAATAGTTTACCGAGCTGTTTAGCTTGTAAATAGCTCGAAACTTTATGGGATATCATCACTTTTTAAGGAACAGCTATTATTTGAAGTCTAGAGCTATTTACTTTGTTAATAGCTCGGTCCTTTCTCGTATATCATCACTTTTTAAGGAGCAACTATTATATGAAGTCTGGATCTATTTACTTTGTAAATAGCTCGGTCCTTTATCCCATATCATCACTTATTAAGAAGCAACTATTTTATTAAGATTTTCTCGAAAACTTACCTTTCTTACAAACGGAAAATTTAACAACTTTAATTGTAATTAAAATAACATATGAAGCATATATCGATCTGATTTGTTGACAAGGTTACCGCCTCCTTTTTGATTAGATAGACATTTAGTATTTAAATAAAAAATAGCTAAATTAATATACCAGTATGTTTTAATACTCCAAATAGAAAACATTGATTGTTTTATTGTATTGTTACAATGTAACTTTTTTTAAGTAAACAAGTTGTTTAAAAATAAACCAGTTTATTTTCAATTAGCAATTCGTAATGATGAAGAATTAAATAATTTGTTATAATTTGTAATAATTGCTCAAGGCGGTATATTACCAAATATTCAAGCAGTGTTATTGCCAAAGAAAACTGAAAAGAAAGTATAAATTTTATACATTGGATTATTGATAATAATATTCATCGATCATATATCATAGGCCTTTTATTAAAACGCCACAAATTAATGTGAAATAAGAGTGATATATTTTTTATTAAAATAACTATATAAAATTTAGTATATATAAGATGTTATTTGATTTGTTTCGATTATGACTTCTAAACTAATCGTTTATTACAGATAATTGATTATCAACGTTATAGTCTTTGAAGAAATGACTTGACCCGTTGGCTCCACTTCACAAAAAAAAATTCGTTACGCAGGAGCTGCGTCAACTTAGCGAATTTCCTTAGAATGCATAAATCACTCTCTAGCGGTCATATTTTTAGTCTGATCAAAATGCCTTAAGGCAGTTTAAGGGGTATTTTCCCATTTTCGGAGGTTTGCGTTATAGGTAAAAAAATTTTTCAAAGTGTTCTGTTAAATTGACTTTATTTCGGGTCGATTGGTCAAAATTCCATCATTTCATCATATATAGAACTAAAAACGTAATTTTGGGGGGTGTTTTTTCAATTTTTCGGGAGTTTGCAAAAAAATATATTAAGTTTTTCGAAATAACTTCCTAATTTGTAGCTATTAAGCGTCGATTGCAAAAAACTGCATCTTGTTGTATGTATAGAACAAAAAGGTTGGTTTTGGGGGTGTTTTTACCAAGTTCGAAGGGTTGTGATGGAAAAAAACTGATCTTTCTATCATGAATAGAAGTGAAGAGGTAAGTTTTAGGGATGTTTTTCCCATTTTCGGTGTGGTTGCGATGTAGGTAATGAAGTTTTTCAAAATATTATGTTAATTTTGACGTTATTTCGGGTCGATTAGTGAAAATTCAAACTTTATAGCATTAATAGAACAGAAAAACATAATTTTGGAGGATGTTTTTCCAATTTTCCGAGGCTTCCGTTGCTTAACTTTTAAAATCAACGCATACTGCTGTATTCAAATTGCAATGTCTATTTCTATATGGTATAAAAATTAATAGGTATATATGATATATCGTTCTCTACATGGTAGTTTACGTTGAACTAGTCTTAAAACAAAAAAAATGTTAAATTTTCCACTTTTCCGATACAAATTTCCAGTTTTCGCAATTTTCCCGTCGGTTTGGGTACTACAGCTATCTACATGCCCAATATCAACTTTACAGCATATCTGGAAGTAGCTAAACATTTTGATCTATTAGTTACCAAGAATTGTGGGCGTTCCCACGAATTTTGCGTTTTTGAAGTAAAATAACTTTTTAACGGTTAATTCGTTAACATTGATTGAAAACATTGGTTCTTATAATTCCGTAAAGTATCTATATTCGAAATATCAACCCTGTAGCTCTTTCCGTTCAAAAGATACAGCACCCAAAAAATGAGCCTAAATTAAGTTGTAGTAATAACACTGTAGTGAAAAGTCCGAATGTCTCCCTTAAAACTCGGCCGCACTACCGTGCTCTAGATTTTAATCTAGTTAATTTTCTATTTATTTTTTGTCTGTTGATCTCGACTGTATAACTATCTCTAATTGTCAAAGAGTAAAGTACGACTAGCTAATTTATACTGATGATGACTACATTGTAGTCGAAATACGTATTTATAATACAAAAAACTGATCTAGGTAAAGGGGACGAATTTGAAATTTTATTTACAGAAAGTGTAATTCACGCGCAGATACAAAAACATTACGTATTTAAATGTTTTATAGCAAGTATTTACTAAAGGCGTATTCTCACGAATCAAGTTTAGTTGATCGATTATAGTTGATCAAACAAAGTTGAATAAGACTTTGGTCAATTGTTCTTCACATATTTCAATAGAAATTGATTCAATTAAAAAACCGTTTAATACAATTTAGTTGACCAGTTGAAATCGAACTTGCAAATAAACTGATTTCACATTGAAAACAGGTAGGTTTCAACTTGAAAACAAATGGTACACTTGAACGGTAAAGTTTGACTGAGTCAATCTTTTCTTAATCCACCAAAAACTTGATCAACTTTATTGAAACAAAGGTTCTCACTAGAAATTTCATTCAACTTTTGTTGATCAACTATAATCGGTCAACTAAACTTGGTTCGTGAAAACGCGCCTACAAACAAACAATATAGCGAATGATTAGTAAGTCATTATACGATAAATATCGTATCAATTAGATAGTCATTCAGTACTGAGTCAAAGCTCAAAGAACAAATATAAATTAAGTTATGTTATTGCTTTAGTTAAAAAGTACTTCGTTTCCAAAGCTTTATGAAATAGACGTTGTTAGTTTCGAAAAAATTTGCGATTTGATTAGTAAAAATTATATGCGACCTGCTTTTGTTGCGGCGCTCTACCTGGAGTTAATAATAAATTTCTTTTGAATTCCATAGTTTTTGAAAATATGGCTTTATTTAACCTCTACCAATAAAACTTGAAGAAAAGTGAATGGCAAAGTGATATATCTCATTTCTTGAAAAGCTCATAGAAGTTTTTGAATTGGCAAAACAGAGGTAACTGTTTCAACTCATAAGTATCTTAAAAAAATATTATATAAGCTTCAGATTCAGAACATATATTAAAATAGCGCAACAAAGTTTCAGATTTGTATTTGGCATTTTAATTATTATAATTGAAAACACGTTTCAGCGTAATATGAGTAAAGAATAAATATGAATAAATTAAAAATTAAACAGATTTTACCAATTTCATTAAGCAGAAATAAATAGATTAAGAAAATGTGAATAACATTTATCTTACATATTATTTTTGTGCAAGTTAGTCGTCACAGTACTATAATAATGCCAATCTCCAGTACAGTTACGAAGACATAAGTATCAAAGAACAAGTAGGAATTAAACCTAGAGTAAGAGTTCATTTTTTATATTAATAGTATTTAATGAATGCAATGAATTAATTAATTAGACGAAATAGTCTACGCTTGTCCTTTCATACTTGTCTCTTCCAGTACGGAAATTTGAATATAGTATTGTGACTTTGGTATACTAGCATTAGCAACCTTTAAGCGCAGAGAGAAATAATATATATATATATATATATACATATATAAGAATCATTAATTAGATGGACTTGAAAAGTAATATGGTCAATGATATGAAATATTCCACGCATCAAGCTAATTATCCGTAGTGTAACTGTTCGCGATATCCATAAGTCCAGGGTTCGATTCTTGGCAGATGAGTTACTTTTTGCATGTTAACATTAATTAATATTTTTTTGCTGTCTTATTTTTAGTCTAAATGAAAAAATAGCCAAATAAATCAATAAATTAGGTTGAAAACAAGGGTGAGCGTACTTATGTATGCACGTTAGGTGCTATACTTCTTTGGCGTTAATGAAAAAGCATGATGTTAAAACATGAACGTTCCAACAAGCTTGAAATTAAGTTCGTTTATAAACAAATATGACAATAAATGTTTATATTTATATTAGCTTTGCTCAGCATGGGTTGCGATGCCTCTTTTTAACCTAGTGGAGGTAGATAGATAGATACATCTTGGGGTCTAAATAATTGTTGCACTTCGACCTTATGGTCCGTTGTGCAACCCCTTCGACTTCAGTCCGACGAGATTCGCTTCTCCCATATGTTGGCAATAGCTAGAAGCTTGCTTATCAGGTCTTCTGAAGGTGCATATAAGATAATGTGGCTGGGTGTTACTTCCACCTCACCACACAATCTGCACATAATGGACCCGTTATGGAATCCCATTGTGTGCAGATGCTTCCGCAGGATATAAAGCCCAGTAATGAATCTTATACTTAAAAGTAACCCTCCGCAGTTGCATCATGTTCAGCTACGGGTCCCTAGCACCAGGACCCCTTGGTCTTGGTGCTAGGGACCCGTATGCGGTACCCCTCTTTTTGATTATTATTATTATTATGAGCAGATTTTTTGAAAAAATATAATTTTATACACTGTCATGGCATGCATAAAAAACTCCAAACGAAAAAGCACTTAACAAGTTATTTATACAAAGATCTTTTTATGACAATAAAGTAAGTTAAAGTTAAACCTTGTTGAAACAACTTGTTAACATAATTTTGTAAATCGCAATAATTTTAAGTATTATCATACACAATTTATGAATGGTACGTATTTACAAGTGGATGTAGCTCCTAAATACAAAGTTTAACGAGACCTCTAAGATATTCGATATATTTATTGGTATTCAGAAAATTTTAACAAGCTTTGC
Organism: Nineta flava; assembly: GCA_963920215.1. Lineage (NCBI taxonomy): Eukaryota > Metazoa > Arthropoda > Insecta > Neuroptera > Chrysopidae > Nineta > Nineta flava. The sequence continues at coordinate 39,947,662 of OY986043.1, read as the reverse complement.
AAGCTAACTATAACTGTTTAAATCAAGTACGATATGATATGCTGTTTAATAAATTAAATAACATACAGTTAAACGTAACTGGTTTGCATTTTATTATAGCTGTATTTTTTGTAAATCCGTTTTCTTAATTTCTGGATTATTAGAAGATTTGTTGAAAAAATGACTAAATTTGCTAAAGGTAAAAATCAATCAACTTTTTATGGATTTTTTGGGAACTTTGATGTATGATATGCTTTGAACTTTGATGTATAATATGATATGAGATCTATGATATTTGATGTTCCCTAAATTTAAATTATTACTTTTTTTAAATAGAGACTTGAATATATGGCCTTTTGTTGATACTGATGAATATTTGGCTTCGAAAATAATATGTACCGGTTATCAGCATCCTGTAAACTTGAATTCAAATAATTATGGCCTTGTTCAAAATAGATAGTTAAGCTTTATTGTTAATAATAAAATAACAGGTGGTGAATGGATGAATGAATGTGTGGCAGTATGGTTCACCGAAAAAACTATATAGTAAAGATTATCATACAAGGGTAGATGACTATTTGGTTTCCTGACTCTTTTCGCTGTAGGATCTCTTTAAAGTAGAATCAAACTATGGGTGGTGGGACAAGCAGGAATCAATCAGAGAGCCATAGGAAAAAATATATGCAAAATTAATAAAACTATACAGAATAAAAACTCTTAGTAATTAATATATATGGGTAAGTAATAGCAAGTCTATTTCAGATGTAAGTAAATAAAGCCCTAAAATTACAGGATTGATAGATAATTTATTTACAGGTAAAGGTGGACCAAAATTGGAAAACATTGTTAATTATACCCAGTATTATTAACTAACATTAAAATGCTTTTTGGTAAGGTGAGCTTTTGATTATGGTGTTATTACCTATTTTGAATGATATAACAGCAAAGTGACGATGGACAATATTTTATGCAAATCAATAGAAACATAAAACTAAAAGAAAATAAACTTTGTAGTTGATATCAATGTATCCTGTGGCCCACTACTGTAATAAATAGAAGGAAATCGGCCTATCGACAAATTTCCAAAAAACGATTTTCATAGTATTTTTTGTGCATGCGTGGTCATGAAAGTCGTGAAAGTAAATTGCTTATATACGTTCATTGTATAATCTTCTTCTCTCTGCCTAAATAGCTGGACAAAAAGGGATCAGTTTTGGGTTAGAAGAGAAAAATGGGGGTGGGTTATCTCTCTTAATTTTAGGAGCATGAAAAGGTTCAACATCAGTAACTTTATTATAAATTAACTTTATTACTATTTATTTCGTGACTATTTTTTCTTTAATATAAACAGATATATTTACAATTTTAATAATGTAAAACTTGTAAATAGTTATAAACTTTACGAAATATGAGAAACAATTTAAATAATGACAACATATGATTTCTATGTTTTTACTTACGTCCAGCGAACTTTTAAAAGTCTTACCTAAAACGTGGTTACCAATTGAATTTTTTGATACATACAGATTTTGTATACCTATTATAAAGTATACATATTTTATGCACCTATTTAACAATTTAATAAAGTTAAGAATCGTTTCAGCAACCGAAATCGGGGGCTTAACATTAAGAAATACTTTATCTGATTAAGAACAGCTTGTCTAACGGTGCAATAAAATGCGTCAGTTTATAAGAATTACTTAAAGTTAATCCTTACTTAAATGTTTCGGTGCAAATGAGCATTAGTATTCATACGGGTACGACTAATCTACCCATTGCCAACTCTCCAATTGGTACCCTTGAAAATAAATAATTTCAGCCATTTACGGATTATGTTTACCTTAATTATGGCCATTTTGTCTTGCTTTTCAAAGTTTAATTATTATTTTTTTTAAACTAACATTCTAAATTTTTTGCAAACCTTATCATGTGTTTATTATGCAATTATGCGTCGTATAAAACTTGTCCGTAGTTGGCAACAGTATTCGTTCTTGAGGTATACATTTGAAAAAAAGCACACGAATGTACTTAAACCTGCACACATAGTCATCTCTCTAAATACAATGGATTAGTACTCTCGGGACTTCGAGTATTGGAGTGTTGGTCCATTACAATAACTTCCCAAATATTTATTTATAAATAAGTATTAATACTTATTTATAAATAAATCAGTAGTAAACTCGTAAGCATAAAAAAAATACTCCTTTACCAATTGGTAAAGGACACCACGTATTTTGTGTGGTAAGTGATCTCTTTTCTTCTTAACAGTTTTTCTCATTAAATTGGAAATTTTAATATATTAAATTTACTGCAAATACTGACAAAACTTTGTATACTAAACGAAAATTTATCGCTAATTAATTCTTATATTAGTTCACTTAATTGAACATGTAATGAGTTAATACTTGAATTTGAAGTGTTATTATAAATTGATTTATAACATATTACTTAAAGAAAATAAATCGCTAAACATATTAACAATGTATCACACTGTATGTAACACTAACCCACCAAACTAACCAACTGATCCCATAATATTTGTTTCTAAACTAGAAATGTTTAACATATGTTTACTTACATGCTGCTGTGTTATTTAGTGATCAATGATGAAAGTATTTACATACAAATCTATACCAAACACACCATCTGCATAACTATATACACCTACCCAATTTGTGTTATAGTTAAAGTTGAATATAACATCGTTGAATAGTCAAATGTGAAAGTCATATTTAATTAACCACAAAATTCAACAACCATCAGATCTAAGAAATTTTAGTTCACTTATAGTTATGACAAAAAACAACATTACTTAAATATTGACTTATTTTTCACCCACTTCCTGTAGTCGCATCGATTACAAACTTTGCAAATCTATTCAATTTCGATAACAATACAATAATGTGATACAATCAGATAAATCTAATGATTAAAGTAGGAAATGCACCTAACCACTTGAAATTTATTGACATTGCTAGGAAATTTGGGAAATTGAAGAAACTGCGATCATCCATTTAACTCTTAAAACGAAGAATGTTAGGTTTGGGAAAAAATAATTTTTTTTAGTCCCTTCAAAAAATTATGAAATATATAATAGATAATTTCAAAGACAAGGGTTTCTTGGTGTTGATAGTAGTCCGCCATACTCTTTTGAAAGAAATGTAACGGAAGTATATTTTTTTAATTTCTTTTTCTACCATTAAGTTAATATTGTGATAAACCACGTTAAAAACAATATCTGAACGGATAAGTACTACCCAATGTTGTAATGTGAGTTGATTAATTATTATTTATGAATATGACAGTCTTTCGATCAAACAAATACAATGAAACAATTACTCGTGAACTTTATAGACAATGCATTCATTAAATTGTTTTCAATTAATTTGGTAAAATAGAAAAAATACAATCAAATAACTTTAACAGTAAGTTTTTTAGTGACCAATATTTATCGACCAAAAACGTCAATATTTCTGGTAGTATTTTTTTTGTATGTTTACGAGTTTACTACTGATTTATTTATAAATAAGTATCAATACTTATTTATGAATAAATATTTGGGAAGTTATTGTAATGGATCAACACTCCACGACTCGAAGTCCCTAGAGTACTAATCCACTGTATTTAGAGAGATGTCTATTTGTGCAGGTGTATACCTCAAGAACGAAAACTGTTACCGACTACGGACAAGTTTTATACGACGCATAATTGCATAATAAATACATGATAATGTTTGCAAAAAGTTTGGATTGGCAGTTTAAAAATAATAAGAATTAAACTTTGAAAAGCAAGACAAAATGGCCATAATTAAGGTAAACATAATCCGTAAATGGCTGAAATTATTTATTTTCAAGGGTACCAATTGGAGAGTTGGCAATGGGTAGATAAGTCGTACCCGTATGAATACTAATGCTCATTTGCACCGAAACATTTAAGTAAGGCTTAACTTTAAGTAATTCTTATAAACTGACGCATTTTATTGCACCGTTAGACAAGCTGTTCTTAATCAGATAAAGTATTTCTTAATGTTAAGCCCCCGATTTCGGTTGCTGAAACGATTCTTAACTTCAAAATGTTGCAAATTGTTAAACCTTGAATATCGCTGCAGATGATAATTAAAATATAAATTATGTTAAAAATGCTTTAATCAATAATTATTTTAATTATCATTTTATTTTAATATAATAATATTCTGTATTTGCAATTAAGCTTACAGGTGGTTGATACATTTTAGATTTATAGTAATATATGGCAAAATAACTACTATGAGTACAGAAAAATATGAATACTAAATAGAAAATATAAATAAACAATAATGTGGAAAGCGAGTAATAATAAATTAGCATTTAACGATCTAAACAGACGTAAACAGACTTAATCAACAATTCACAATAATATTGAGGATCCAAAATACGGCATAACAACAATACATTCCCGCATATATGTGCAGTATAAATTTTAAAGAAAATTTAGTATAAAATATTGTTTTGAAGAATATTGGCTGCAGTAATAAAAGTAATTTCAAGCTGTAGTTTCGACAAATAAATATGTATAATTTAATTTTATATGTTTTATCCAAAAAATCAAACAACATTTTTGTGTAATTTATTGTTTTAATTTTTTTAATTCTTCTTAATTTATTTTACTCTAATTTTAGAAACAAAATTACATGAGGATGTACGAGTACTGAAGCTTCAAAATGATTAAGACTTGATTTTTTGTTTATATGTACCTAGTTGAAGTGCATATAAATCAATTATAAAAGTTTCCGGGGGGGGGGGGGCGTTAACGGGGGTCTGGAATTCATTATATAATGTTATAATTCGAGTTTTGCATTGCTCTTATAGAAACCCATATTTTACACATATTTTGACATATTGTGATAATTTTCACAAGGAATAAAATAAGACGAATAAAAAAAACTACACAATAAAAAATTCAATATTAATATAGAAGATTGATCCATTAAAATTCCGGTATGACAGGCCTAAAAAAAAGATATTTTAGAAAAAAACTGAGATTTCCGGAAAATTTTATTTCTGTCGGCGGTAGCTTAATTACCCGCAATCTCAGGTTTTTTTCTTAAATATCTTTTTTGTTAGGCCCGCTGTGACGGGCCTAAATTAAATTTTAATTCTAACTTACGACAATAAATAATGACTATATAAGATTTTGCAGAATTATATAAATGGACTATACATCAGCGCTCATGCATCCTTAATCAATCTGAAATCAAAGTTAAGTTTGCTTACATTTAAAAATTTATTTATTTTATTTCGGAAGGCAATCCAAAAAAATAAAAAGTTACTAGAAAGTAACTAGAATTATAGTTTGTTTATATGCGTTGAATCTTAAGTATGTATGATGAAAGTACGACTTATATAATAGAAACTTATATAATAGCAACAAACGAAATAATTTAGAAAGTCCTAAATATAAGTATTACTTAGTAAAAGCACACTGAAACAAAAAACGGGGATAATGGACAATATTTATTTATAAACAGTATTCAAAGACAATTATAAAACAATAATTTCTTTACTTCATAGATTTAAATCCAAAAAATACATTACAAAAGACTGTAACTGTATAACAGCGAACTATATATTTACTGTAATTCTATGACTACTGCTCTATAACATATGTTCAAACTACCTAAAATCTTTCTTCCTCAATTCCACAAATACAAATTTTCTGTACATATATGTCTGTATTTGCCTATTTTAGCCATAATACAATGTGTTTATACTGTTAGTTTACTGTATTAATCAATGATGATTACTTGACCAAATATTTTACACATTCAACATAGTGTTTGAATTGTTAGTGCTATTGGTTTTGTAGGTTTATCAAAGCATCAAAGTTTTAATCAATCCAGTTGTAGTAATATAGTACTACCGTATATGGTTTACTTTCCTTTCGTCGTGATATGCTTCAGTACTTTATATCTATCTATATGTGTCCTATGTTTCGTATGTCTGGCTGAATGTAATGTTGTAGTAGCTCCTATACATGCTTCTATAAATGTTTGTGTTAAATTTCTATTGAAACTTATATTGTAGATGTGTGGCGAAATAATTTTCATTTCATAGTTCTCATTCTTGTCACATAACTTCCATTATTCGTGAAATTGTTTTTATAAACGTTTATGTAAAAGCTTTTACTTATACACAGATTATGTACATATAGTCAATTCCAATATATGGCCATCAAAATGGCTTCTAGAGTAGCGTGATTTTAAATTCAAACTTAAAATAGTAATGTAAATTACGAATGAATGATAATTTTATTGTCCTCAGAGCCATCAAATTTTGGTTATTTGGGTTTTATATATTTTAAAGCATGGGTATGGTCTAAGATCCGGCATTAGTGAAAACCTTCCCTCATCTGTTAATTGAATGAAATAATTTTTAAAAGGCAGATAACAATATTATAAATATAGGAGTGCAATGTCTGCCACCGTAGTCCTGCTGGCTATATCATATTAGTTAATTGATTAATTAATATGATATAGTGTCTTTGTTTGTTGCTCGATCAAATATATTTTTCTCTCTCTCTGCGTAGAACACATTTTTTGAAAATTTTATTACTGTGATATTATAAAATATATTTTATATAATAAACATATAATTAAATTATTTGCAGCCTATATAAAAAAATTTTTAAGTAATAAAATTTTCAAAAAATGTGATCTACGCAGAGAGAGAGACAAATATATTTGTTCGAGCAACAAACAAAGACACTATATCATATTAATTAATTAATATGATATAGGCAGCAGGACTACGGTGGCAAACATTGCACTCCTACATTTATAATATTGTTATCTGCCTTTTAAAAATTATTTCATTCAATTAACAGATGAGGGAAGGTGTTTTTATTGCCGGATCTTAGACCAGTACCACACCTTGATTTTGTGACTTTGAGAGCAATAAAATTATCATCCGTTTACTAATTTTACTTTGAATTTAAAATCACGCATATTCTAGCAGCCATATTGATGGCCACAGATTATGTACATATAGTCAATTACAATATATGGCCATCAAAATGGCATCTAGAATAGGCGTGATTTTAAATTCAAACTTAAAATAGTAATGTAAATTACGAATGAATGATAATGTTATTGTCCTCAGAGCCAGAAAATTTAGGTTATTTGGGTTTTATATATTTTAAAGCATGGGTACCACACCTCTATTTTGTGACTTTGAGAGCAATAAAATTATCATCCGTTTACTAATTTTACTTTGAATTCAAAATCACGCCTATTCTAGCAGCCATATTGATGGCCAAATATTGTAATTGATTGTTAATGGTATCACATTACTGTTTTAAGATCAGTATGCAGTCTCAGTATTGAGTCTCAGGATCAGTATCAGTATTGAGGCTCTTTTTAATACAACAATGTACTACTTACTTTACTTGATCAAATTTTACTTTTAAACTGATGTTACTCGAACAATGGTAATTTTAAACGTTTATTTTAATCGAAAAAATGTCAAATTTAAACAGTGGTTTTAATCCAACAAATAGTAATTTTAAACTTATCAACTGTTCATTTAGAACTCACTTGAAATTGGAAAATTCCTCCGTTTATATAGCGTCCTGGACTATTCTAGAAGAGCGCTTGTTTGTATCAAATAGAAAATATTGTTTTTTGAAAACATATTTTTATATATTCTTCTAGAATATTGAGTTAACAACACCTCTCTTTTCCGAAGACTCAACGCACTGGGCCACTGGCTGTAATAGACTTTAAATATATACCGATTTCAATTTACAAAAATACTTATTTACAAAATTTAATTCGTTCTTTCAAAACATACTTTTTTTGTAAATAAATTATATTTTATTTTTGATTTAAAAAAAACAATTTTTTTTAAAGATAAAAAATAAAAAAATAAAAACTAGACCTTATTATTCTCTTTTTGTAATTAGAATTGTGTGCTGGAGTCTTAAAAATTATTATATCAAATTTTGTGTTTTCCCCTTCCCTTTTATACCACCCGCCTTTTCCTGGTCCAATTTTTCCCAATAACGAACTTGGCCTTTCAAATACCAACTTACATACCAAATTTCATTCTGATCGCATTATAACTGATCACTAGAGAGGCTACAAACACATCCCTGATGATAATTGACAATGTTTGAACAGGAATTATGGCCAATCTATAAGTATAATGAAAAAAGTTTCAAATAAAAGTTGTTTATTTTTTGACAAGGAAAAATGTTTAATTTGAAATTCATTTTCATCTTTTACCCATTATGAGGTACAAATTTTCGGGGAAGGGAAATTTTCGGTTTTCAGACTTCTCTGGGTGGTTTTAGCCTAAGACTTACCAATCTGCATACCAAACATGAACTTTCTAGGACAACTCGAAGTATCATAAAATATGATGAGTGACCGAGTCAGTCCCCAAAATGTCAATTTTTAGGGTTAAATATCTTGGAAATTATTAAATCTGTAATGTTGAAACTTGTTGCGTACCATCAGATGGTGGGTCTCAAGCTACGTTTTAAATTGAGCTTCATAGCTTTTTCGGTTCCTGGGATACAGAGTCCTAATAACCATCTATAATCCTTCCTGTCTTCCATTGTTGGGGCTTAAATTTGGTCTTAAAAATACTTAGTAGGTACTAAGGAATAATTTTCAAGAGCTTAGTCCCCACAGAAAAATCATAAATTTTTTCGGCTATCGGCTAAATGTTTAAGAAGAGATTTTTATTTTTTATATTTGATGAGGTGATTAATTTTTGCCAAGTAACGACATCACCAATATTACACAATCAGTATGTATTAACAAAACGAAAATTTTCTTATGGTTGTGAATTTGTAGAATTTACGTTTAAAACTACTTAGTAAGACAAATATTCCGTGATTTTCAAACACTTGAATGGAAATGAGGATACAAATTTAAGCTTATTGAAAAAAATTTATATCGTCCTATCAATATACAGCTATAATAATCCTATTCTTGAAGCTAAATAATTTGACATGTGCTTTGAGATTTATAAGTATTTTTAAGTCAGTGGGTGGTCATAATATACAGTATCAAAGATTGTATGATAAAATAATAGTTTTGTAGCTATGAACTTCTAACTTGAAATACATGTTGTCTAACAGATTAGGTTATGTATGTATTGGGTGGTTACTTGACGAAAATCCATTATAATTATTAAATAAAACAAATATTTGAAATTTTTGTAAAATCACTTTATTTGAGTTTTATTGGCTCTCCGGCGGGAGAGTAGAAGATAAGATGATTCTAATTATCTGGAACCTATTTCTAAAATGTATAAAAATAGTTAAATTTTTGGGATTAAAACCAAAATTTATTTTCCCTAAAAAAAATGTCAGAATATGATTGTTGACAGTTACTGAGATAACAACATGTAGTTAATTCCAATACTTTGGAATCTTCGAACGACTGACTAATATATTCCTCCCATCAATTCTTTACATCCTCCTGATCACACAATATCTAATTGTTTTTATTCACCATGAAACTTAAAGCTTTCTTCCGTTTGAACTACCCACACAGCGGTCTAATCTCCTTATATATCTTGTGATCCTGATGAGCTTTAACAAGAGCTTCTATTTTTCCACATTTTTGTTTCATCCTCTTTTCCTTTGCTTCTTTTATTTTCTTTTCTATTAGTTTGTGTACATTGTTATATTGTTTAGTTTCTACGTTTTTGGCTTCATTTCTTTGTTTTTTCATTAATGTCATTATTTCTTCGGTCATCCATTCCTGTTTTCTGACTATTGTGTTTTCTTCCGTGATACTATTGAGTGACTCTTTTATCCCATTTTTTATGTATGCCAATAATCCTCTACAGTGGTTACTTTTTTGTATTTGTATTTTAATATTTCTTAAATATTTTCATTATATGCTTCTTTTTAACCCGACTTCAAAAAAGGAGGATGGTTCTCAATTCGTCTGTATTTTTTTTTTTTTTTATGTTTGTTACCTCAGAACTCCGTCATTTATGAACCGATTTTGAATTTTTTTTTTGTTTTAAAGGGTTTGATTCCCAATTGGTCCCATTGTCACCAAATCGCATTCTGATGAGGGGATCTCCGGGAAATTGAGGAAAATCCTCATTTTATATGTGATAACCGATTTCTGCGAAATTTTTTTTTTTTTTTTTGAAAGGGTATACTCATTCATAATGGGAAAATAAAAAAATTTTTTTAAAAACCAACTTCAAAAAAAATTTTTACAAAAAAAAAAACCGACCCCAAAAAAAAAATTTTTACAAAAAAAAACAAAATGCTTGTAAAAAAAACTGAAAATCTGTTATAAACACATGCACTAAAAATTACAAAAAAAAAAAAACGGGTAAAAAAAGAGTTATAAAAAAATTCACTAAAAATTAGTTGGTCGTTTAGTGGGTTTACCCATATTTAGACAAATAAAATCAGTTATAGAACTTCAAAGTCACTAAAAAGCGAGAAATAAAACCTATTTTGACAAAATGGAAACCCGACTTCTAAAATCAAATATTCTAACAAAAGGTGAACTAAAAAGTAAAAAAATAATTGCATATTATTGTGCCAATTTTAGTCCACCAAAGCAAAAATTTTTAAATATATATGTACAATTATTGTTATTTTTGGAGGCGGTGTCCAAAAGTTATGTGAATTTCTCTATGTTGACACCGCCTCCAAAAATAACAATAATTGTACATATATATTTAAAAATTTTTGCTTTGGTGGACTAAAATTGGCAAAAGAATATGCAATTATTTTTTTACTTTTTAGTTCACCTTTTGTTAGAATATTTGATTTTAGAAGTCGGGTTTCCATTTTGTCAAAATAGGTTTTATTTACTATTTATTTTTAAATTACGTATTTGATTTTGTACATTAGTATGTTTTTTATGATTTCTTTTGATTATTTTTAGTTTTATGCGTATTTTACCATCTAGCAAATTATTATCTGATGCAACATCTTATCCCGGTCTGGTTTTACCGTTTAGCACATTGTTTTTATATATGGGAGAAGCTAATCTCGTCGGACTGAAGTAGAAGGGGGAGCACAATGGACCATACGGTCGAAGTGCAATACTTTTAAGACCCCTAGATGTATCTATCTATCTTGTTCTTATAACGATTAACGATTATCTTATAACGATTACCTGATTGCAAAACAGGTATTAGACATCAGGTCATCCTGATGGGGTCCATATGTGGTCCTTCTCAGGATGACCTGATTGCAAAAAAAGTATTTGATATCGGGTGATCCTGATCAGGTCTAGTTGTGGTTTTTCTCAGGATGGCCTCATAGAAAAAAAAGTTAATTGCCATCGGTTTATCCTGATCAGGTCCATCTGAAGTCCTTCTCAGGGCGACTTGCTTGCAAAAAAAGTATTTGACATCGGGTCAAAGTCATCATTCGCATTTTTCATATATTTTACCAAATGTATTTATTGTACTATCTACAACTAGTTCGGTTAGCAGTAGTATACTCAGTTATGCTCTGTGATTGGTGATATATGAACAAAATTATTCGTTCTAAAAAACATAGTGTGACTGTACATTTATGATTATTTTAAATTGATTATTACATTTTTTTACTGAAGATTTAATAGTGATAATTATTATATTTATAAAAAAAAATGCATGAAATAAAAAAATAGTTGGAGTTTTATTAAATATTGTTATGTTTTATTTATTTATTATGTATATTTTTCTCCATAGTCTATAGTCTATACCATAGGTAGGTAAAGTTTGACTACAGTCAGCTCTGAGTGAGAGGTAGGAAGAGAGATAGAGTAAATACAGGGTACCTACAAATTATTATTATTTTCTTTTTTTAATTAAAACATTTTCTGAAAAAAATAAAATAATACCAACTCTTTGTTATGGTCACTATTATACAAAGTATACAATACATACAATACATTGAATACATACTCTGGAATTTTGGACTGGTAATTTGGGGCATAAAATGTACCTTCTTAATATATTTTTGTATGAATAAAATATAAATGTTATTTAAATTATAAATCTTTTGACCTTTTACGTTTACCGCTTGACAATTGTAAACCGCTTGTAAATTTGTTTTGATGGTTTGGATAGAATTAGATTTTTGGAAATTCCGAATAATTTTCCTAAACTATTCACATCGGAGAACTAATAAACAATTATTTACCTGATTTAATTATTTTTTCTTCGTAGGGGGTAAAGTATAGTGTCATTGAAATTTGATGACACTGGATACAATAAACATGCTAATAATAAGACTCGGGGGGGGGGGGGTAATTTGTTACTGATTTCTCAATGGTTAAATTGTTTTAATTACATAAAGTAGGAATTTTATGTTAGCTAACTTAACCTGACTGAGTATCTTCTAGTTAGTCTACGAAAAAATAATATGTTTAAAATAAGATATAATACTAAATAAATTAATCAATGAAATTTAATAAGGTAATCCTTGTCAGATCCTAACCAGGTAATCCTGACAAGGATCTCATAAGGTTATCTCCTAACACAAACCGTACAAGGTAATCCTGATCAGGACCATATAAGGTGTTCCTGATCAGGCCCTTATAAGGTGTTCCTGATCAGGACCTTTAAGGTGTTCCTGATCAGGACCTTATAAGATGTTCCTGATCAGGACCTTATTAGGTGTTCCTGATCTGGACCTTATAAGGTGTTCCAGATCAGGACCTTATAAGATGTAACTGATAAGGACCTCATGGGTCGTCTGCGTTAAATCCTAATCAGGCTCCTCATCTGGTAATCCTGATCTGGAGCTTGTCAGGTGATAAGGTTAACCTGATCAGATCCACGTAGGGTAAAAGAAATTCTAGCTGGGTAAAGCTAAAAATTTAATTTTTTTTAATGGCAAACAATATTATTAAACTTTATATAACAAAACTAAAGAAATGAGCCCAACATCAAAATCAATTTATAAGAACTAGAGAAAACAATTCCCAAAGTTTAAAGTAAAAAACGCAAAAATTTTAAATTTAAATAAAAAATCTAAAAATTACCAAATTGTTTTTTAAAAACTGTGGCAAAGTATGCCTTTCTTATGTTAAAAATAATGTGTCCAATTTTAGCCCTTTCAAAAAATTAGGTCCCCGAAAACGAATAAAATATCATGTCACTTATTTTTTTAAATAAAAGAGGTGCAAATAATACTAGATGAATATATCTTTTTTTAAATGAAAGATCTTAAAAAAATGTACAAAAAAAATGATAAAAAATTTATTTTTGCAGTTTCGGGACTACAATGACAACTTTACTCCCTCCAAATAGGTACTAAAGTAGTACTTTTTGTCTCATGGGAGAAAAAGTAAAACATTTGATAAATAGAATAGTTGGTCGTTTAGTGGGTTTACCCATATTTAGACAAATAAAATCAGTTATAGAACTTCAAAGTCACTAAAAAGCGAGAAATAAAACCTATTTTGACAAAATGGAAACCCGACTTCTAAAATCAAATATTCTAACAAAAGGTGAACTAAAAAGTAAAAAAATAATTGCATATTATTGTGCCAATTTTAGTCCACCAAAGCAAAAATTTTTAAATATATATGTACAATTATTGTTATTTTTGGAGGCGGTGTCCAAAAGTTATGTGAATTTCTCTATGTTGACACCGCCTCCAAAAATAACAAAAATTGTACTTATATATTTAAAAATTTTTGCTTTGGTGGACTAAAATTGGCAAAAGAATATGCAATTATTTTTTTACTTTTTAGTTCACCTTTTGTTAGAATATTTGATTTTAGAAGTCGGGTTTCCATTTTGTCAAAATAGGTTTTATTTACTATTTATTTTTAAATTACGTATTTGATTTTGTACATTAGTATGTTTTTTATGATTTCTTTTGATTATTTTTAGTTTTATGCGTATTTTACCATCTAGCAAATTATTATCTGATGCAACATCTTATCCCGGTCTGGTTTTACCGTTTAGCACATTGTTTTTATATATGGGAGAAGCTAATCTCGTCGGACTGAAGTAGAAGGGGGAGCACAATGGACCATACGGTCGAAGTGCAATACTTTTAAGACCCCTAGATGTATCTATCTATCTTGTTCTTATAACGATTAACGATTATCTTATAACGATTACCTGATTGCAAAACAGGTATTAGACATCAGGTCATCCTGATGGGGTCCATATGTGGTCCTTCTCAGGATGACCTGATTGCAAAAAAAGTATTTGATATCGGGTGATCCTGATCAGGTCTAGTTGTGGTTTTTCTCAGGATGGCCTCATAGAAAAAAAAGTTAATTGCCATCGGTTTATCCTGATCAGGTCCATCTGAAGTCCTTCTCAGGGCGACTTGCTTGCAAAAAAAGTATTTGACATCGGGTCAAAGTCATCATTCGCATTTTTCATATATTTTACCAAATGTATTTATTGTACTATCTACAACTAGTTCGGTTAGCAGTAGTATACTCAGTTATGCTCTGTGATTGGTGATATATGAACAAAATTATTCGTTCTAAAAAACATAGTGTGACTGTACATTTATGATTATTTTAAATTGATTATTACATTTTTTTACTGAAGATTTAATAGTGATAATTATTATATTTATAAAAAAAAATGCATGAAATAAAAAAATAGTTGGAGTTTTATTAAATATTGTTATGTTTTATTTATTTATTATGTATATTTTTCTCCATAGTCTATAGTCTATACCATAGGTAGGTAAAGTTTGACTACAGTCAGCTCTGAGTGAGAGGTAGGAAGAGAGATAGAGTAAATACAGGGTACCTACAAATTATTATTATTTTCTTTTTTTAATTAAAACATTTTCTGAAAAAAATAAAATAATACCAACTCTTTGTTATGGTCACTATTATACAAAGTATACAATACATACAATACATTGAATACATACTCTGGAATTTTGGACTGGTAATTTGGGGCATAAAATGTACCTTCTTAATATATTTTTGTATGAATAAAATATAAATGTTATTTAAATTATAAATCTTTTGACCTTTTACGTTTACCGCTTGACAATTGTAAACCGCTTGTAAATTTGTTTTGATGGTTTGGATAGAATTAGATTTTTGGAAATTCCGAATAATTTTCCTAAACTATTCACATCGGAGAACTAATAAACAATTATTTACCTGATTTAATTATTTTTTCTTCGTAGGGGGTAAAGTATAGTGTCATTGAAATTTGATGACACTGGATACAATAAACATGCTAATAATAAGACTCGGGGGGGGGGGGTAATTTGTTACTGATTTCTCAATGGTTAAATTGTTTTAATTACATAAAGTAGGAATTTTATGTTAGCTAACTTAACCTGACTGAGTATCTTCTAGTTAGTCTACGAAAAAATAATATGTTTAAAATAAGATATAATACTAAATAAATTAATCAATGAAATTTAATAAGGTAATCCTTGTCAGATCCTAACCAGGTAATCCTGACAAGGATCTCATAAGGTTATCTCCTAACACAAACCGTACAAGGTAATCCTGATCAGGACCATATAAGGTGTTCCTGATCAGGCCCTTATAAGGTGTTCCTGATCAGGACCTTTAAGGTGTTCCTGATCAGGACCTTATAAGATGTTCCTGATCAGGACCTTATTAGGTGTTCCTGATCTGGACCTTATAAGGTGTTCCAGATCAGGACCTTATAAGATGTAACTGATAAGGACCTCATGGGTCGTCTGCGTTAAATCCTAATCAGGCTCCTCATCTGGTAATCCTGATCTGGAGCTTGTCAGGTGATAAGGTTAACCTGATCAGATCCACGTAGGGTAAAAGAAATTCTAGCTGGGTAAAGCTAAAAATTTAATTTTTTTTAATGGCAAACAATATTATTAAACTTTATATAACAAAACTAAAGAAATGAGCCCAACATCAAAATCAATTTATAAGAACTAGAGAAAACAATTCCCAAAGTTTAAAGTAAAAAACGCAAAAATTTTAAATTTAAATAAAAAATCTAAAAATTACCAAATTGTTTTTTAAAAACTGTGGCAAAGTATGCCTTTCTTATGTTAAAAATAATGTGTCCAATTTTAGCCCTTTCAAAAAATTAGGTCCCCGAAAACGAATAAAATATCATGTCACTTATTTTTTTAAATAAAAGAGGTGCAAATAATACTAGATGAATATATCTTTTTTTAAATGAAAGATCTTAAAAAAATGTACAAAAAAAATGATAAAAAATTTATTTTTGCAGTTTCGGGACTACAATGACAACTTTACTCCCTCCAAATAGGTACTAAAGTAGTACTTTTTGTCTCATGGGAGAAAAAGTAAAACATTTGATAAATAGAAATGTCATTTTGATTTTGTTGCTAGGATACGTATTAAATTTACTTTTTCTTCCATGGGAAAAAAATTTAATTTTTCTCCAATGGGAGAAAAAAGCCGTAGTCTTTGTCGTAAAGGGTCAAAGACTAGACATTCCTCAAGAATATGCCTCACGGCTTGCACTATCCTGCAAACAGTGCACCTTGACTGATCCTGGCCGCAGACAATATATGCGTGCGAGATTTGAGTGTGGCCTATTCGTAAAAGAGTAAGGGCCACACTCTCTCTGCCGCTCAGATTTGCAGGTGCCGCTATCTTATTGATGTTTGGCTTGAACAGTTTGATCTTTTTCGTGAGGTTGTTCCACTCACGCTGCCATTTTTCATTAATTCTAATGCGTAAACACACTTTCAGGTCATCTGGGCGTATTGGAATTTGATCCAGGTGGTCTGAATCAACCGCGACCCGTGCAGTTACATCACGATCAACGAGTCATATTAAATGAGGAATGTCTTGTGAACGTTTGAAAACTCTTCACAATATCGCAGGGCTTGCAAAATTTTATACAATTCAGCAGTGTATATGGATACCTGTGGGGAGAGCGACCAAGTGTGTGAGCTAGTGCCAATGGCAAGAGCGCTCCCCATACCAGAAACAGGTAGAGTTATTGTGCTCGTTGATCAATTCGTTGAAGCCAGCCCGATAGAACTGAGAACTGGTCTCTTCTTTACGGAGACCAGCCAGGTCAAAACGGCACCTCGCCTTAGAGATCAGCCAAGAAGGTTTTTCATAAAAATTATAGGGAAGAACCTGAGCAAATTCGAAATTAAGACTCTCTAAAAGCTTTTGCGTTCGAACGGCCAAAGGTTTTGTGACCGTGGCACGTCTCTCATAGAGTTTCCTCAGAAATCTTCACTTTCTGAAGAGAGCCGGGCGACATTATTGGGCTTAACCCATGCCCTCGCGACAAAATTCAGGAGCAGGCGCTCACGCCTCAACCTCAATGGGGGCAATCCCGACTCTATACATAGACTCATAGAGGGACTCGTTCGAAAGGCTCCTGTAGCAAGTCTAATGTCTGCGTGGTGAATAGGATCTAGGATTTGATGCGTTGACGTCCGGGCGGAGGAGAATGCTACACAGCCATAATTCATCCTGGAAAGAACCAGCGATGAATAAAGCCGCAGTAGCATCTCCCGGTTCGCACCCCACGATTTGCCAGCCAATCTCTTCAGCACATTCATTGCCTTACGAGAACTCGCCAACCACTTGGCAAACCGAAAACCAACAATTTCTGCAGGATGCACCTTTTCGTTGATGCCCTGCTGGAGTCTCGTTTCAATTGTATCCATTGAAGGAGCTCCGCAGAAAATTGCAAGGTCATCAACATACATTGATGAATCGGGGCTGAAGCTGCGATGTGATTGACCGCTATAGCAAAAAGGGTGACACCAAGCGTCTAGCCCTGGGGAACACCATTCTCCTGGTAATGGATCCCAGAGTAAGTTCCACTCACCCAGACACGAAAATTTCAGTCACACATAAAATTTTGAATGAACTGGGATAGAGATTCTCTTAGACCCCAGTCATGCAGCTTTCTGAGAATGCCATACCTCCAAGTCATATCATATGCTTTCTCCAGGTTGAAGAACACTCCCAAAAAGTGATAACCCCGGAGAAAGTGGTCGTGAATGGCATTCTCAAGGCGAACAAGATATTATTTATTATCATTATTATTATTATTATCGTTGTTGTTGTTATTATTATTACTATATTCTCTCAGTCGTTATTAATATTGTAATGTTATGGAAGTTTACTTATAATAATGCATATGGGACAAAAGTGATTCTCATAAACATAACAGGGGGAGTGAAGTGATGTAAAAACTGTTTAGGATCATGTTTCAAATAATTGCGATATGATGTTAATAGGTTATTAAAATGGGTTTAATTATTAAATGAAAAGTTTTTAATTGAAATTACATATTTGTTTTCTATGTTTGTATATGATTTATAATATATACTTATATATATATTTGATATTTTGTTATACAGTTATTACTTAACTGATGTATTAAAATTTTACTTAAAGGATTTCATTTTAATAAAATATATACGTATGTAATTATGATAAAATATCAGTGAAGCCATAGTATATTGCATGAGATCTCTTCAAAAATTACGAAGGTCTTCTATTATATGTTAGACGTCATGGTTAGTGGACTGTATATTTTATAAATGATTCTTCGATAGCTTCTTCTGGTTTATTTTAATTTTACAATATTTATTAACAAACAAAGCAGAACAAATATGGCTGAATTGTACCATGTTATGCAATCAAATACTATTAATAACTGGATGAAATCGAACTGTGCTATGTAACTGATTCGCACATAATGATAACTTGGTATACTATTGATCATATCATACATGATATGTAAATGATCAAAAACAGTATTATTTCATAATGCAACAACAACAAAATTATATAATAAATTATGTTGTTCAATGCTGTTCAATTCATATTATATATAAAATAATATGAATGTGACAAAAGTATTAATATTATCAATTAACAAATGAATACATTTTGTTGTAATTCATAGAAATCAAAAAAAAAGTTTATGTTTATTACTTTACAAAAATAAATAAATTGTAAATGAAAATATTAAACTAAAGATTTGTTAGTACAGTCCTGCGTGAATATTTTGTGGACAGGACTCTACATTTTACACATTAAATCACCGTGACTCATCAACTATTAAACTCACAATTGCTCACTTGCACTATCTTCTGGTGATGTTTTATGTACAGGGAGTTTGATTAATTTAGTGAGAGGACGTTTGTTTTCATTTCTAGTACGGACTGTAACGACTCGAACTTACCAGTGCAAGTGGCCGAGCGTTCTAAGGCGTTATGTCTGCGCAGTATGCCTACTTGGAAACTAGGAGGTTATGGGATCGAATCCCGATATCGGCAGTTTGTCAATTATTTAAAAAAAGGGGCGGTTAATTGACTAAACTGTCGGCGTATGGACAAGGACGAAGTAACCGGCTATGCTTGAGATGGTTTTCTGTAGTTTCCTTTACGAACTCCAGATGAATATGGGCATAGTTCCTATCATAGTTGGCTGCAGCTGCATATCCTACAAATTTCTAGCCTATACACAAAAATTCCTTCCACTCCTCTCACTTTCTCACATCCTTTGGCATCACAATGGAGCTTATGGTCGAAGTATAGCCTGTCCAGGGCAGCCTCTACAATCTATCTATCTCTCTAACGACCCGAACTTGATCATCTGCTCCAGTAAGCAGTTGTATAATTTTTCCAGTTTTCCATACCGTTGGAGGTAAATTGTTTTAATTTAGTAAAACAATATCCCCAGTAGCAATATTTTGCTGTTTGATTTGCCATTTGTAACTGTTATAAAGTGCTGGAATACTCTTTTGATCAACGATTCCAAAAATGTAAGATTATTTTTGAAGTAATTCCTATCTTGATAGCCGGTTGTCCGGTGTTGTCAGAATTGTCAGGATTGCTGATAAGGGTTCCCCTATCAAAAAATAACCGGGTGTCAACGGTTAAGGATCTGTGGGATTACATGAAAAATGTGTTATGGGCCTTGAATTTAAACACGCTTCAATCTGAGTTAATATCATGTACCTTTCCTCGAAAGTTAGTTTAATTTAGCCCAAAATTCTTCGTAAATGGTTTTTTACCGATTTCACCCTGGCTTCTCAAATACCACCTTGATGAGGAACAGAAGAGGGGTTGAAATGCCATTGAATAACTTGGACTGTTAATGAGTTTGATATTTGATCCACATTTGAAGGATTATTTAATTACACATAAAGTTTATTTAGGGCGTTTGCTGCGCCTTTAAAGTTAGTTCCATTGTCACTATATAAATGTACACATTTTCCGCGCCTGCTTATAAATAGTCTTGAAGAACTTAAAAAGGTTTCAGTACTAATATTGGACACTAATTCAAAATGATTTATAACAACAAATCAATGATTTATAGTATTGTAATTCCTTCGTAGACGAATTTCTCCAGAGAATTTTTTGTAGATTTAATTGAGATATGTAAATTTATTACATTTCAAATTTTGCCCCAATTCCTAGAACATTTATTTATATTTTATAAATATGTATTTCGACTACAATGTAGGCATCATCAGTATGAATAAGTTTATCGTAACTATCTCTGGGATATGGATTCAGAGTAATGTTGCTTGTTGCTAATTTAGTGTGTGTCTCCGTGATATTAAAAACGTTATGTTTTTTTACATGATTTGACTGAGGGTATGGTCTGACCTGAAGATTATTTGAGTTTACTGACTAAAGGATTACGTGTGTAAAGAACCCCACCCTATATATTGACGGTATCCTTTTGTGACTAAGCGGAGTTGCTTTTGTCACTAAAGTGAGGGTATCGAAGCTAACCTTGATATTCAGGTATTAGATTGTTTTTTAAATGGTTCAATTTTATTAAATTAGAATTAGGAATTGGGCCATTGTCTAAATTCATTATCTGTTTTCACAATTTGTATATGTTGATACTTTCGTATGCATCTAATTATGTTGGCTTTGTACTGATTTCAGTAATTTAAGATTCCATTTGTCAATTTCGTGGTTGTTCTCAATAACGTGCGCAGCTATACACGATTTTTCGTTTCTCTCAAATTTTACATGAGCCAGATGTTCTTTGATTTGAATTTCGATTTGGCGACAACTTTGTCCCACATAAATTTCGAACAGTTTTGACAACTGACACCGTATATGCCCGATTGTTTTCCATTACTAATTTTATCCGTATGATTGCCCAGTACATGTTTGATTTTTATTTTACTAACAAGCGCTGTTTTAAGGTTGTGGTCCCTTAATTCTTTAGTGATTTTATTTGTGCATGGGCGGAAGTATGTTAGTTTGCACCATGTAGTTTGTTCAACGTTGCCAGTCTCTGGTGAAAGTACGGTGGAATTGTTTCGTAAAATTTTAAAGTTAGTTCTGCGGACCAAATTATTTATTATGTTAGAGTCGAAGTCATTAAAGATTGCAACTTGTTTAATGTGCTTTATTTGTTTAAAGTAATTTTTTTTGGACAGTGGGCTTTTCAGTAGCCTGTTTACCAAAAAATTTAAAACAGCCATTTTGTGTTAAGGTGGCCGTTCTAATTTATTAGTGTAGTTATTTTTCATAATCCTTGTTCTATTTCGGTTGTCAATTCTATCGATGGGTACATTTTATTTAATTTCTATAAAAATGTTTGAGAATTTTCTTTGTTCGTATCAAAAATAGTAAAGATATCATAGACGTATCTGTGCCATACATTTGGAAAATAGTTGAAATCTTTTTTGGCGTTTTCTTCAAGATATTAACTTAGGAACGGAGACAATGGATTACCCATACTTGTTCCAAATGTTTGCTTTAATATTTACCCTCGAAAGTAAACACATTCTGTTTCATGCATTGCCGTGTTAGTTTCAGATATTCAATTATTTCATCTGTGGGTATTCCTTTATTTATTAGCCATTTTTCTGGTACTTTTATTGCGTCTGGTATTGGGACGCTTGGATAAAATGCTTTTACATCAAAAGACATTAAAACTGAATGCGGTTCGCATTACAATTTCGTTGCCTTTGCCCGCATCTAGATAGTGTACCTGTCTTAGTTTTAGTGATTTGACAGTTTTTATGTTACTCACGTGAACATTGCCATTCTTACTACTTTTTATTATTTTTGTGCAATTCTTAGTAATTTGGTTTTTTGTTGCTTGGTCTTTCTATTTTATGCCTGTTTCGATATCTACTACTAGACTTTCGAACGGACATTTTTTTATATATATATATATATATATATATATATATATATATAGAAACTGTTTTTTCAATCATCATATACATGTATATATATATATATATATATATATATATATACATGTATATGATGATTGAAAAAACAGTTTCTTATAATTCCGTAAAATATCGATCTTCGAAATATCAACACTGTAGCTCTTGTCGTTCAGAAGATATTTCGTGGTCAGTTCACCTCCGATTTTTCAATAAGTAATAGCACTGTAAGTGAGAAGACCAAATGCCCCTTAAACTCGGCCTTGCGCACTTCCGTGCTCTAGAAACGCAAAACATTTCACTCCTAAGAATACAATAAACATGCATCGCATAGTAATATTTAAAAAAGAGCTCATCCAATCCCATTGATTTATATGTTTTTATTACGTAAATTTCTTTACTAAAATATACTCAGTATAAAAATAGTTTAACTATATTATGTGTGCCAGTCAAAACACCTTTTTTTTTAGAAATTCTCTCACAGCATCATAATCTGTTTATATATCAATTGACTCTACTTCTTCTAAATAGGTTTTTCTATACGACATGAAACATCCGGTAGAAAAGAAACAAATTCTTTAGAGAAAAAAAAAACTTATCTACCGTTCTTACATTTATATTTACTCTACGACGAAATTTATGTTTTTAGTAATGAAACTAATTAAATGTATTATGTAAATAATAAAATTTTATTGCATTGTAATTTTGATTGTATTTCGAAGACTTCCTTCAGGTTGATTGGTTTAATTAAAATTAAAAATTCAACATTAGTATGGACAAATGGACTAATAGTTTTTTTGCCACTGTGTTATTTTATTTATGAGAAAATGAAATAATCAGGGGTGACATCACATATTGCGTCGTGAATGATCAATTACCCTTCCAGGTGCAGGTAAAAGGCACTTTGCTCCTAATAGGAAATACTCTACTGAGGCATCTACTTCAGAACTACCCCTTTTAAAGAAAATATGTCAAGAACAGAATCCTTCCAGATCCAGTACTTCCTGAAGTAAGAGTCATATAGATTCTGAGGTTTGTTTGGTTTATATGGCTTTCTAGTCGGCATAGTGCTTCAGATTCTCCACTGTGTCAGATAGAGAATCAAGAATCAGGTAGAGAAGGCAAAAGTCCGCCAGAAAATATTTACGCCAGAGTTCCTTTTTGCTCCATACAAAAGCTGCAGCTGCCGTCATATCTTAATCCCAGCTTCCGGATATGTTCTTTGAGTTGGTAACGCTCCATGAGAAAACTCAACAGTAGCCTACGTGTGTGTCCTTAATTCCATCAACGTTATCTACGTTTTTATCTTCGAGCAATATTTTAAACCGTTGCAAACTCGGAACTATAATTAATATACCCTTGTATATACTATATACATCGGGTATAAAAAGTGCATATAAACATGGTAAGAGAAATATGTTTCTCGAAATATATCTTCAGAAAGTAGGAATGGAAAACAAGTATTTTTCGGATTCAAAAAATAATTAAATAAATTCGTTCGATGGTTTAGTCTTACACGAACTACAACCTAGCGTAGTTTTCCTTTTCACATTTGTTGGAGTAAAATACAGATTTAAAATAGTTTATGAAACTTTTTCCATGACCCCCACTTTCACTAAATTTTATTTGGAAGGCGATAAGAGGTAGACAAAAACTTTGAATGCACTTGTTTAAATTATTTGTTATAGAATTGTTCTACGGAATGTGTTTGAAAATCGTATGGATTCAGCACAAGTTAAGTAGCAGAGAAGAATTTACCTAAACGATACGTTAAATTGCTGAATTATTTGTTACCTACAATTTATTATAAATCCGGTGATACATATCGCTATATTTAAAAAAAATCAAAAACTACAAAACTTCACAAAAAATTCATGGTTCTCAAACGTAGCTCAAACACGAATAAACTAACTTGTAAACTTTACAAAAAACAGTTAGTTTATAACCTAACAAATGAAAAATTCACACAATCTGAAGTCAAATTATTAAATAAATTTTGCAATTCAACAAAAACAATGTCCGTTCGAAAGTCTAGTAGTAGAAATCGAAACAGGCATAAAATAGAAAGACCAAGCAACAAAAAACCAAATTACTAAGAATTGCACAAAAATAATAAAAAGTAGTAAGAATGGCAATGTTCACGTGAGTAACATAAAAACTGTCAAATCACTAAAACTAAGACAGGTACACTATCTAGATGCGGGCAAAGGCAACGAAATTGTAATGCGAACCGCATTCAGTTTTAATGTCTTTTGATGTAAAAGCATTTTATCCAAGCGTCCCAATACCAGACGCAATAAAAGTACCAGAAAAATGGCTAATAAATAAAGGAATACCCACAGATGAAATAATTGAATATCTGAAACTAACACGGCAATGCATGAAACAGAATGTGTTTACTTTCGAGGGTAAATATTAAAGCAAACATTTGGAACAAGTATGGGTAATCCATTGTCTCCGTTCCTAAGTTAATATCTTGAAGAAAACGCCAAAAAAGATTTCAACTATTTTCCAAATGTATGGCACAGATACGTCTATGATATCTTAACTATTTTTGATACGAACAAAGAAAATTCTCAAACATTTTTATAGAAATTAAATAAAATGTACCCATCGATAGAATTGACAACCGAAATAGAACAAGGATTATGGAAAATAACTACACTAATAAATTAGAACGGCCACCTTAACACACAATGGCTGTTTTCAATTTTTTGGTAAACAGGCCCACTGAAATACTGAAAAGCCCACTGTCCAAAAAAAATTACTTTAAACAAATAAAGCACATTAAACAAGTTGCAATCTTTAATGACTTCGACTCTAACATAATAAATAATTTGGTCCGCAGATATTTACGTAATAAAAACATATAAATCAATGGGATTGGATGAGCTCTTTTTAAAATATTACTATGCGATGCATGTTTATTGTATTCTTAGGAGTGAAATGTTTTGCGTTTCTAGAGCACGGAAGTGCGCAAGGCCGAGTTTAAGGGGCATTTGGTCTTCTCACTTACAGTGCTATTACTTATCGAAAAATCGGAGGTGATCTGACCACGAAATATCTTCTGAACGACAAGAGCTACAGTGTTGATATTTCGAAGATCAATATTTTACGGAATTATAAGAAACTGTTTTTTCAATCATCATATACATGTATATATATATATATATATATATATTTATATATATATATATATATATATATATATATATATATATATATATATATATATATATATATAGGAGGGGTTTAGAGGGAGGAGGAGGAAACATATCTCCCTTTATATTCGAAAAGTCTAAAAATTTATAAGAAATAAAGTTGTAGGTAATTAGTTTTACTATAATTTTGCAAAAATTACTAATTACTTATAAGGCACCAACGAGATCGACAGTCACTAATCGCGAAACGACTGACACATATCACAACGCGACTGTCACCAATCACGAACCGACTGTCGACGGGGATCGTCAGTAAATAATAGAGAAGCGACAATAACTTATGGCAGGGCGAAGGTCACTTAGCGCGTACCGACAGTCATTAATCGCGAAAGCGACAGTTAGCCGCTTTTCACGAAGTGAAAATAATTACTCGCTAGCAACAACCATTTCTCGCGAATCGATCTCGAGTCAGTAATCGTGAAGCGACAGTCACTTATCGCCAATCGATAGTCCCTTTCGCGTAACTATAGTTACTTATCGCGAAGCGACAGTCACAAATCGCAAAGCGACAGTCACCAATCGCGAAGCGACAATTACTTACCTCAAAGCGATAGTCAGTTTCGCGAAGAAATCGTCTCTTATCTCGTAGCGACAGTCATTAATCGCTAACCGACAGTCACTAATCGCGAAGCGACAGTCACTTATCGCGAAGCAATAGTCACTTATCACGAAGCAACAGTCGCTAATCACGAAGTGACAGTCAGTTATCGTGAAGTGACTTTCACCAATCGTGAAGTGAAAATGAGTTGTCGCGAAGCGATTCTCATTTATCGCGAAGTGACAGTCACTAATCGCCAAGCGGTAGTCACTTATCACGAGATGATATACGCTTTTGGCGGAGCGATAGCCATTTATCACGAATCGACTGTCCTTAATCGCAAAGCTGCAGTCTCTCAACGCTACAGTCACTAAATCGAAAGTCTTTTATCTTACGATATCGTATAATCTTGCGACGCATTCGACGCATTCAGTAACTTAAACGCGAAACATTCGTTGCTGCAACCGCGAACGAAGAACACCCAAACGCGAAACGTAAGCTGCTTTACGTGGAAGTGTTAACTTCTTAACGCGAAAAGTAAGTAACTTAATGCGTAGTGTTAGTCCCTTAATGTGAAGCGTTTAATAAAGCTTCGCATTTACTAACGTTTTACGATGAAAAAACGCAATACATTAGTTCCTTATCGCAAGCTTTAGTTGCTTAACGCAAACCATTAACTACTTATGTTGAAGCGTTATCTCAATAACGCGAAGCGTTTACCAATTTACGAGTCGCGTTACTTAACGCGAAGTGTGAATTTAGTATGATTGTAAAGCATTGAAACCTAGTTACTTAGTTAGCGAAGCGTAAGTTCGACTCCAAAAATAACAATTGTACATATATATTTAAAAATTTTTGCCTAGATGAACTAAATTTGACACAATAATATGCAATTATTTTTTTACTTTATAGTGTATTTTTGGTTTTAGAATATTTGATTTTTGAAGTCGGGTTTTCAACTTTGTCAAAATTTTTTTATAAACAAGCATTTATATCAAGGATTAATATTTTCGTACGTTACAAAGTCGGGACTAAACTTAATATACATTGTATATTTACATATACTGGGAATAAAAAGGTAATTTTTGGTGTTATTCCCCATTTTCTGAGTTGTTCCAGAAAATTTCAAAAAATTTCTTTGTTGAAAAATTTTTACAATTAGTGTTATATGAACCAATCAGCGTACAGCATTTGTATTTCATGTAAGATCGGTTTAAATATATATATACAATTAGTGTTATCTGAACCAATCAACGTACGCGTTTGTATGTCACATAAGACCGGTTTTCATGTATATATCAGAAAACTTAACAAATACAAACACAAAATATAAAATATCTCTCTTAATATTAGAACAATCGAAAAATACGTAAGGAATAAAGTTGTAGGTAATCAAGTTTGCTACTATTCACCTTTTTATCATTTTTGCTCAAGTCTAATGTGTACAGAGATATTAAGGAATTTAATTTTCAATCTTAAACCGTCTGTATTTCTGTAAATATAAGTGTAACAGAAGAAATGATGAGAGACAAAATTATAGTAAGACTTTGTATCTACAACTTTAATTCATACAAATTTTTCGATTTTTCAAATATTAAGGGAGATATGTTAAATTTAGTGTTTACCTATCCCTCTATATTTGAATAAATGTACTCATATTAAGCCCAACTAAATAATGGATGGAAATTTTTATTTAAATTATTCAAAGAACATAAAATAACATATTCGATATTCAAAATCTATTGCCTATATGTGATCAAACTACCATGTAGAAAACACTTTTGTTTTTTCCCATTTTTGCGGATATTGCGTTGGGAAATTTGAATTTTTTCGATCTATAAATAGGTTTAATGGATTCAGAGATATGTTGCTTGTTGCTCATTTGGTTGTTGCTAATCGGTACAAAACGCCACAGAATTAGATACACACGAAAGTATCAACATATACAAATTGATAAAACAGATAATGAATTTAGAAAACGGCCCAATTATAAACTCCGATGTAATAAAATTACACCATTTTCGAAATAAAAATAGAAATCTAATACCTGAATATCAAGGTTAGCGTCGATACCATCACTTTGGTGATAAAACAAACAACGCATAGTCACCAAAGAATACCGCCAATAAAAGGTGGGGCTCTCCACACACCTAATCCGTTAGTCAGTCAACTCAAATAATCCTCAGGACAGATTATACCCTCAGTAAAATTGTATAAAAGGACAGAGCTTTTTAATACAACATACACATTGTCATACATCGTCGTTTTGGTAAATGTGAGCATACAAAATACGAAATCGCAAAATACGAAATAGAGATATCGATATGGGTCGAGTTGGGTTGGGTCTGGTTGGGTTGGGTTGAGTTGGGTTGGGTCTGGTTGGGTTGGGCCGAGTTGGGTTGGGTCTGGTTGGGTTGGGTCGAGATGGGTTTGGTCGAGTTGGGTTGGGTCTGGTTGGGTTGGGTATATATTTTATCATCTAATTTTATCATGTTTTAGCTCTCTCTGTTGGAAATTTGCATATTTTTATCGTAATCGTGCCAAAATTTTCCTACTTTTCTTAAAACATGAAGGTAAGAGTATACATTTACCAAAACGTGAAGGCAAGAGTACACATTTGCCGGGAAATGTACATATTCATTATATTCAGTGCACATATACCTAACTTTTTGGGAAATGTACACATTTTACGGTAAAAGTGTACATTTCCCAAGAGTGTACATTTACTGTAACATATATATATACATATATACATATATACATATATACATATATACATATATACATATATACATATATACATATATACATATATACATATATACATATATACATATATACATATATACATATATACATATATACATATATACATATATACATATATACATATATACATATATACATATATACATATATACATATATACATATATACATATATACATATATACATTTATACATATATACATATATACATATATACATATATACATATATACATATATACATATATACATATATACATATATACATATATACATATATACATATATACATATATACATATATACATATATACATATATACATATATACATATATACATATATACATATATACATATATACATATATACATATATACATATATACATATATACATATATACATATATACATATATACATATATACATATATACATATATACATATATACATATATACATATGTACTTTTAAGGGAATTTCCTCCAAAGGAAATGTCTATTGTATTTGCACCAATGTTGGAATTTCGTAAAAATTTCTTCAAATACCATCGATCCTGCTTTTTAGATGTTAAAGATCACTACCGCTAAAATTTATATATATATATATATATATATATATATATATATTTATATATACAACATATGTACTTTTAGCGAATTTCCTGAAAGGAAATAGAGCTTTTGGTCTCGTACTGACTTCAAAATTTTGCAAAAATTTCTTCAAATGTCCATCGATCCTATCTAGTAGATGTCGAAAATCACCGTCTATAAGATTTATATATATATATATGTATATATATATATATATATACATGTATATATATATATACATGTATATATATATATATATATATATATATATATATATATATATATATATATATATATATATATATATATATATATATATATATATATACACAGTGTGTCTACTTAAGTTGGCTTCATATGGAAAACTTTTTTATTATAAGGTTTACAAAATATTAACATTCAGCTAATCACTTTTGACATCGAATGTACAGGATGTCTACAAATTGAAAAAGTTCCATAGGAATGTTTTTGACCACTTCAATTTCAAATTAAATTTTGCAAATCCTACTTATGAAACACGTTATCTGTTATCCTAATTAACCAGTCACCGTACTTCAAATTTTTATTTGCTGCTATGGATTTAAATAAATAATAATAAAATAAATTCCAAGAGAATGTAATACACAAAAATAAACGAAATAGTTTATAATCTAGATTTCTCTGACAATGGCATTTCTCTTACCGAATGTCAGTTTATAATAATGCCTACGACTTTGAGTTTGGAAAAAAAAATTGAAATATTATTAATTGTGGGTGACAAGTATAAAAGCTTTCGGGAAGCTGCCTACGTCTTTAATAACCGACATCCAGAGAAACATATTTACCCATCTACAGTGAGAAGAATTTTTAATAAATTCAAAATATCCGGAAATGTTGACAACAAATACAACAACAAGCGTCAAAAAAAGGTTGCAAATGATGACAATGTTTTACAGGTAATGCCATCTGTAATTGAAAATCCTAAATGTTCATTACGAAAAAGAGCATCTCTGCTACCAAATCCTATTAGCAAAGATACAGTTGCTAAAATTTTAAAAGACAATAACTTTCGTCCATACAAGCCACAATTTATTCACACATTACTACCAAGAGATTATGACAGACGTTTTGAATTTTGCTGTGATATTCAAGGAATGTTAGAAGATGACCGTTTACAACCGTTAACATGTTGTATTATGTTTTCGGACGAAGCTACGTTTAGTTCCAACGATACAGTCAGCTCACAAAACTGTAGGTGGTGGAGTAATGAGAACCCCCATTTTACTATAAAAACTCGGAACCAATATTCATTCAAAACCAATGTGTGGTGTGGAATGTATAAAAATAAAATAATTGGGCCTTTCTTTTTTCGAAACACTTTGAACGCAGATCGTTATTTGGACTTTTTACAAAATGAATTGGCAGATGTTCTAGATGACCTACCTATAAATGAACGACAATAGATATGGTTCTGATTACCTTGAAAATATTTTTAATGGACGAGTCATACATAGGTATTCTGTGATTTTTTGGCCGGCTCGATCTCCCGACTTAACCCCATTAGATTTTTTCTTGTGGGGTTATTTAAAAGAGAAGGTATATCAACAAGGGCCGTTTAGAAATGTAGAACATTTAGAACATATAATAAGGGAAACGGTTCAAGAAATCACTCCCGAGATATGTAGGAGTGCATTTTAAGAATATTGTAAAAGAACAATTACATGTATGGAACACAAAGGTAGATACGTTGAGGCAAAACAAACTGAAGATAAGTGTTGTTTCTTACGTCAACAATAATAATTGCATTTGTAATGTAATGTATGAAACATAAATGTTCTGTATTCATTATTTTGTTACATATCATTCATTAAACGTTTCAAATCAGCAAATAAACACTTAAAGTACGATGACTGGTTTATTAAGATAACAGATAACGTGTTTTATAAGTAGGATTTGCAAAATTTAATTTAAAATTGAAGTCGTCAAGACATTCCTATCGAACTTTTTCAATTTGTGCACCCTGTACATTCGATGTCAAAAGTGAATAGCTGCATGTTAATATTTTTGAATGCAGAGATTTTTATAAAGAATAACTTTTTTTCGTTAACCTTATAATAAAAAATTATTCCATATGGAGCCAACTTAAGTAGACACACTGTATATATACATATATATGTGTCTGTAATCACTCTAGCGGTCACAATTCTAATCTGATTGAAATGAAATTTGGTATTTGAAGCGCTTTTGGTATTTAAAAGGTCAAGTTCGTTGATGGGTAAAATCGGAAAAGGGGCAAGGGGGGTTTAGAGGGAGGGGGGAAATTTGACATATCTCCCTTAAAATTCGAAAAATCCAAAAATTTATAAGAAGTAAAGTTATAGTTATTAAGTTTTACTGTAATTTTGTTTGTTATAATTTTTTCTGTTACACTTATATTTACAGAAATATTGACGGTTTAAGATTGAAAATTAAATTCTTTAATATCTCTGTACACATTAGAGTTTGAGCAAAAATAATAAGGTTATGAATTGATGCAAACATGATCTTCTACAACTTTATCCCTTACGCATTTTTCGATTGTTCTAATATTAAGAGAAATATTTTATATTTTGTGTTTTCTTCTTTATTTATGCCCTCCTTTCCCCTTAACGTATGTCATTTATTAATAAAATTTGCCATGCAACTACTAAAATCATATACGACAGTTCATTTAGATCAGACTAAAATTATGACCGCTAGAGAGTGATTTATGTATTCTAAGGAAATTCGCTAAGTTGACGCAGCTCCTGCGTAACGAATTTTTTTTAAATGTCTGTGGATTCTCTAGCGGTCACAGTTTTATTCTGATAAGGGCTTTATAGGAACGGGGAAACACAAAATTTGACATATCTCCCTTAATATTTGAAAAATCGAAAAATTTATCAAGAGTTAAATTGTAGGTAATAAGTTTTACTGTAGTTTTGTTTAATACCATTTTTCTGTTACACTAATATTTACAGCAATATTTACAATTGTAGATTGAAAGTTAAAATTCTAAATATCTCTGTTTACATTAGAGTTTGAGAAAAATGATCAGGTAATGAATTGTAGCAAACTTGATTTTCTACAACTTTACTTGTTATACATTTTTCGGAGAGAATACACACGTTCTAGTTTATGTAGCCTCTACGTAGGTTCTCACGGACGTTAGCAAGTATGGCATAGACTTCTGTTTTCAAGATCGTGGCATATTTTTCCAAGTTGAGGCTTATGCTTGCATTAGGTCTCTTGCCGTAGATTCCCGCACCGGTCGCTTCTTCAGTTTGGGATCCATCTGTCTACCAGACATTCCTTTTTTGAGGTAGGGTGGTTATCCTTCCGAGCACATGGCCCTATCATATACTACAGTGTTATGTTTTGAGGAGTATGTCTTGGGAAGTATTTCTGCGCCCATTTTAAAGACGAGGTCTGAGAAATTGATGTTCTCATGATCCTTGCATGTCCAACCTGATTTTTATTCATCCAGCTATTATAGCAAGACAGTCTATAGGCGCTGAATCTCGCATTAGCTATTATTAAAATGCCTAGCGGAAGCAGCCCCAGTATGACTTCCATGGCTGTAGGTGTACTGCTCATGGATCCAGTGATGCTCAAACAGGCCCGTCTTAGGATCCTGGACAGCTTTTTGCATGCTGTAATCTGGGATGGATCAATAGTCATTATTAATTTTGCTCGGGATTTCCTATTTTCCTAGGTTCGCCCACTTATCATGAATTTAACGACCACGCAATTTAGGAACATTCACTAAATAATTTGCTGGCATTTTTAGTTATTAACTATAAAAATTTAAGTGATAATTTAAAAAAATTGTCACGGGACCTATAACCTATTAGCACTCGATAATGACGTGGCAAACACTACTACTGTTTTTGTAGAACTTAAATTACATGGATCAAAGTTGTTAATACAGAGAGTAACAATAATGTGGCACAGATAACAATAGGTGGCTCTAGTGGTATCAAATTAGATCAATTATTTTGTCATATTCAACACGCTAGAGAGTCAATAGACACATAATCTTGTATATATATATATATAAAATTTTATATATTATATATATACATATATATATATATATATATATTAGGGTGTTTCAAACTAAAAAAATTTTTTTTAATTTTCTTCCAAACAGGTTTAAAAGTTTCATTTAAGTATCCAAAGACGCCAGTTCAAATTTAAGACTTTAATATTGACATTAAGGGGTGGCGCATCGCACTTTTCGATTTCCCATAAGAATAACATAGAAAACATTTTTTTTGCTGCTTCTGATTTTTATAACTAGCTAATAAAGCTTCGTACCAAAAATCTCAGAACATATTTTTGTAGGAAATTGAACGCTCTACAAAAAAGATCTCTTATCAAAATTTTGTCAAACTAACTGTATCAAAGTTACATCCTGTCAAAAGTTGAGTTACCTATAATTTGACCTTTTTTTGAATATTACAGCGCATGCAGGTCTTATAAATAAAGTGGACATGATTTTTTTTTGTAAAGTATGCATTTAACTATAACTAGATGATAACTAATAATTACAGCAACAATAAAACAATTTTTCAATAGAAATTTGGTCGAAAAATATTTTTATCGTTTTATTTATTTATTTTTATGGTAAATTTTTTGTTTAACTGTAATTAACGGAAGACATAATAAAGAGACAAGTGATTTTTTTTTATAAATCTATTAATTTTATTTATTTGAATTGCTATATGCCCTCAAATATTTATGCAAATTTACATTAATTTGTTATATGAGATTTTTTTTACAACAATTTGGATAACATCGCTGATGCTTGCGCACTACTTGAAGTAGGTATTGTAGCTGTTCTTCATCCTTAGTCAGACAGCTTGAATATTCTGCGATTAATGCAATACTTCGTTCCGCTACATCGTTAGTGACGCTTAATTTTTTTTTAAATTTGACATTTTCTTTATAGCTATTATCCCTGGGCCATATTGAGATATCTTTTTCCAAAAAATCGTATGATAAATCGAATTTTTTAAACGGTAAATTGGATATGGTAAATTGGATCTTTTTCTAATAATGAGTCCAATTCGTTATCGGTTATATTGTACCGCAAATTAGTTTCCGTAAATCCTTCTCGACTCGAAATTGCGACTACTATTTTTTTTTAAATATTCATGGGAACATCGTCGTCAAATAATGAGATCATAGCTAATTCTTCATTGAGGTACTACAAATGCTCCATCATTTTTTTACAAGCTGGGCGTGGCACCGTTGGATTTACTTTTTTATACAGAATAAATTTTTTCATGAATTCCAAATCATACGTGAAGGGCAAATACGTGAAGGTTTGACCGTGTATGGCGTTGCGCCGTTAGAAAATGGTTTTCCAAGCCGGTACTCGCCGTGGAATATGGTCTTGTTGCCAATGAACTTGTAGCGGTATCGCTTCTTCATTAAATTATTATTATAATTTTGTTCATCATTTTTAGTTGTTGCATAACAACTATAACTTCCCCCTATTATCACGGTTGCTTTGAATGTTAACAACATCAATTAATTGATGTTTTTAAAGTAGCACATCCTGTTTCGAACGCTGAAACTTGCATTCTCACTGATTCCTCCGGTACTGGCATTGGTGCAGTTTTGCATCAAAAAATTCATAACGTCTGGAATCCACTCGCTTTCACATCAAGAAAACTGACAGACGCTAAAAGACGATATAGTACATTTTCAAGGGAATTATTAGCTATTGTTTTTGGCATAAAAAAGTTTCGTCATTTCATTTCAAATCGAAATTTTTTCATTCAGACTGACCACAATCCGTTAATAAATGCTATTAATTCTCGTAATGAAAATTTATTAAATCGTGATATACGTCACTTAAACTTTGTCAGTCAATAAACAACTGATCTTAGATACATTAAAGGTAGTGAAAACATTCCGGCTGATTGTTTATCTCGAATTAATACAATTTCACTACCTTCAGGTATTGATTTGATTGATATTAAGAAGATTTCTGATCACCAGAAATGTGATCCTCTTCTTATTAATTTGTTAAAAAATCCAAAATTTTCTTTAGAAATACGTACTCCTCCGAATTCTCTTTTTAAAGTTTATGTGGAAACTTCTTTGAAAATTCCCAGAATATTCGCACCTGACATTGATATAGAAGATGTATGGAAAGCTGTCCATAATCTTGATCATCCATCAATTAGACAAACCTTGAAAAAAGTACGCACATTCTTTTTTAACCCTAATCTTATTTCGAGAATCAAAAATTTGACAAGATCATGTCCGATCTGCCAATTAAATAAAATCACTCGTCACACTAAAAGTGATTTTATGCCAATTGAAGAACCAAGTATCAAATTTTCTTTCTTACATTTAGATATTGTTGGACCTCTTCCTCCTAGTCAAGGATATCGGTATATCTTCACTATCATTGATCGTTTTTCACGTTGGGTCGAGGCTATTCCAATCAAAATTATCACGTCGGAAGAAATTATTAACAATTTGATTACTTCTTGGTTCTCACGTTTTGGTTTACCTACGAGGATCACTACTGATCAAGGTAAACAATTTCAATCACATATGTGGAAATATTTTTTGTCTTCTCTAGGGATTAAGCATATTTCCACTACTGCTTATCACCCTAACAGCAACGGTATTATTGAACGGTTTAACCGGTCACTCAAAATTTCTTTAAATTGCTGTCAAAAAAATAATAACTGGTACAAAATTTTACCTTGGGTTCTTCTAAATTTGCGCTCCTCGGTCAAGGAGGATATTAACCTTTCTTCTGCAGAAATTTTATATGGAATTCCTCTACGATTACCATATGATTTCTTTTCAGAAAAGGTTATTATAGAGCTCTTAAGAATTATAAAACTTTAGGTTGATTTGGAACGATCGCACACCGCCAATGCGATTTTTTTTATGTACTTTTCTCAGTACATATATGTACCAGTATGAAGCCATTGTTATTGCCTATAACTATGTCTA
Source organism: Nineta flava (assembly GCA_963920215.1). Classification (NCBI taxonomy): domain Eukaryota; kingdom Metazoa; phylum Arthropoda; class Insecta; order Neuroptera; family Chrysopidae; genus Nineta; species Nineta flava. The sequence goes on along the minus strand of OY986043.1, from coordinate 39,911,479 downwards.
TAATTCCGCCACGGGGCACTTTTGACTCCGCGATAATTAAAATATTAGTTGAAAGGTGCTTTTGAACAATATTATAAGTTTCTTTATTCGGAATACTTTTTAAGAGGTTATTTTGAATATTATTATGTTATAGTTGTTATAAAGAGCATTTAAAAAAAGTTCCAGTACACTCCCGTTAAAAAAAAATGAGTAGACCTGAAATGTTAATTTTCTTGCATTTCATAAAACTCCGCACTTTTATAATTCTCTATATAATGTATAATTTATTTTTATATTCACCAAATATATTTGATCTCAATATAAGTGTACCTTGTTTGTTGCATTGATGTCAGTGTATTTACATCCTCCTAAAAAATATTTAGCACTGGTATAATTGGCCATATGACCATAACCAAATATTAAATAACCAAATAACCAAAAATTGTTCTCTACATACTGCACTGATTGTACATATGTATTTTGCCATGCAGAACTTTGGTCCCAATTTTTACAGAAGTTTTTAAGTATAAAAAAGTCACAAATTTGACCATTCTCTTCCCATTAAACATCCACCAAAATGAGTTTTTAAAATGAAGGGTTTTCAGATTCTACATTATACAGATAAATCCGTAATCCCAAATATTTGTATTGTAAAGAATATGAAAAGAAATTTTTCCGTACGAAAACAACCACTTTTTATAGTATTTAAGCAATTTCGCTTTAAAAAAATAGGATCAAATTTCACTGTGCAAAAATTGCATTTTTACAAATCGTGCAAGGAACAAAGAAAAAATTCAATAACAAAAATCGTATCAGAACAGTTTTTGATACAATCTCTCGATATCATCCTATTCTATATTTTTTTAAACCTGTTATTTATATGTACGACAGATGACTCACTCATTCATGTGTTCAATATTTTATTTATATTATAATATTCAGTATTCTTTATCATTATTTTTATTTTTAAAATATTACAATTTGGTATAATATGACTGTTCATTCACCTAAGCAAAAATTTTTAAATATATATGTACAATTATTGTTATTTTTGGAGGCGGTGTCCCAAAGGTATGTGAATTTCTCTATGCTGACACTACCTTCAAAAATAACAATAATTGTACATATATATTTCAAAATTTTTGCTTAGGTGAACTAAAATTTGCACAAGAATATGCAATTATTTTTTTACTTTTTAGTTAATTTTTTGTTATAGAATATTTGATTTTTATTAAATAAATGATTAAATAATTGATAAATGTCAAATATTGAATATTTGACATTTTTAAGTCGGGTTTCCAATTTGGAAAAATATGGTTTATAAAGGCAGAATTCGCTCCACCATTCAAAGAGGCCTTGGTATTGCTACAATGTTGATGTTAGTATAGAGTTCACCATTATGTCTGCAAAATCCAGATCTATTCATTTCTTTATAAAAGCTTTCTGGATACATTCCCTGTCACTAGTGAAAGCTTCGGTGCTAGTGGATGTGTTTTCTGTCTAAAAGGAGATAGTAATAAATTTTTATTAGGTCTGAAGATAATAGGCGATGATAGGAGAATCGATGTAAAGAGGGTACCACGGTTGTGTTGGTCATAGTGGTAAGAAACCGATAGTTATTTTTCTTAGAGTTCTAATGGAACGTGCGAAAGGAGGGAAAGCGTAATTTTTTTCGTTTGTTAAAGAGATGATAAATGCATTTACTGTTAACGCTTTTTGGTCGGGAAACCGTGAATTGAATCTCAAACACTTTTTGTTTATTCTTGAAGCGAATAAATCAATTGTAAATGGCCAAATTCATTGATTACTTTCTAAAATACTATGTTGCACAGTTCCCACTTAGTGTGGACGTTAGTTATCCTTGAAGCTCTGTCAGCCTCTGTGTTTTGTATTGATAGGATGCATAAATCCAGATTTTCCTTCTTTCGCAACATTGCCAGATTTTTCTCGTTAGTTCATTCAAATCAGGGTATTGAACACAACGCCTGTTCGTTCGATTAATATACAATATATAGAAGTAATAAATCAAGTCAAGGCAAAGCTTGAGGAAGCTGGAATAAGGATCTTATTACATGAAATAGACAGTAAATCTTCATTACAGCTGTTTAGAAAATGAAACCATTACATAGATGGTATAAAGTATGTAAACTTGCTACAAAGAGAAGCTCAAAGGGATCTTACAAGATTTCGGATGGGACATATAAGGTTTGTCCACTGTGCAAAGAAGCAGAAAATGTAGAGCATTTTATAATTTATTGTAAGGGCATGGAAGACGAAAGGAGAAAGTTCGCTCAGAGCGCAGGAGTAGAGAACCCGGATGTTTCCTCGATAATAAATCAGAGCAACAAAGGAGGATTAAGAATTGTATTTAACTTATGTATTTCATTAATATTAAATATTAAAGTCGATGTACGTTAAGAAATAATAAACCTTAATATAATATATAGCAGACGTATTATCTATTCTAAGTAATAATTCGCATCTAGTTGTCTCTCCAGTTTCTTACAATAAATTGAACCGTATGCAACGGCTAGACAAGCTGCGGTTAAAGTCTCGATCAGTTTAGAAAATCTCTAATTTAAAAATATTTGTCTTGTATAAAAGGTTTTGAATAGTGAAGTTATTTATTTTTTCTTATTGTTCTAGTGTGAATTCGCTTGAATTAATTATGAACCCCAGATATTTGCATCTTTAGTTGGGTTCCTGAGAGTGTTTTTTGGTTATTGTAAAAAATCCTAATCGTCATATTCTTTACGTACTTTAAATTGTTCCTGCAAGATTCGTACGATTTACCGATCAGTAATAAATCATCAATATAAATTACTGATAGAATTCCAAATTCTCTAATTTCAGTTATTACCGGTTTCATTTAATACCGGCAGAGATATGAATTGAAAATTTTTTCCCTGGAATTTAAATCGTAAGAATTTTCGGAAAGATTTGTGGATGGGAACCAAGTAATATACATCCTTCGGATCAATGGAGCATATAAAAGAACCAAATGATATTAGATGTTTAGCAGATTTAGTATCCTTTATCTTAAAATGGAGAGTGCCAAAAAATGCATTTAAATGTGTTAAATTAATTATACATCAGCTGGAAGCATCTTTTTTATTGACAAGAAAAAAGGGATAAATAGGACTATCCATCTTCCGAATCACATTGCTCTATTACCTTTTTGGTTAAGAACTTGTTTATTTTTGATACAATTTATAGCTTCATTTTCAGACGAATGCTGATCTGATGGAGGTCAAGTTTGAACTGGTGTCTTTTTGAAAGGAAGTTTGTACCCTTTCAGACATTAGAGTATAAACTGATCGCTAGTTATTTGTTGCCATTGATCAATGAATAATTTTACCGGACCAGCTGGTGTGCTTACCTCGTTCACCTACTTGGAGGAGGGTAACGGTTTGACGACTTGCTTGAGGACTTCGGTGGATTGTAAGCCGCTCGTTGGATTCTGGGTTTGAATTTTATCGGAATCTTTTGTTCTGATTTCCCACCTGCTTGCATTTTGCAGGTGTGTACTTCAAGTTTCCCTGATACTTTGGTTTCGAGCTTGTGGCTTTAGGTAACGCTTTGATGCTGGAGTACGCCTTTTCGACGTCCTTAGTCTGTTTAACCTAAGTTTAACCTGTACGATTATTTTAACCCTAGTGAGTATTTTTGGGATTACTCCACAGATGTATAGAAGGCCCGAAATTCAGCGCTAATTTTTAAAAATTTTAAAATTTATTTGTATAACTTGGTTTTTGTGGCATTTTTTGGTTTTGCTTTTGGCTTGGTGACAATTTCACCAAGTTAGCAACGAGTAACATATCCTGAGACACTATATGAGTAAGAGCAATTTTAATAAGAGTTAGGTTAATCGGAATAAATTTAAATTTTATTTGAAAATTTTAATTTAGTTAATTTTCTATTTATTTTTGTCTATTGATGTCGACTTTCTATCTATTTCTAATTGTCAAAGAGTAAATTACGACTAGCTAATTTATACTGATGATGACTACTTTGTAGTCGAAATACGTACTTATAATACAAAAAAACTGATCTTCGTTGATGCCAAAAAAATATCCTCCTTTTTTTCGCAGACGGCGCCGTACCTCCACTGCTGAACTTATCCAAGACTACTTGCGATGTATTCTCCATTATTAAAATCACTACTTTTATTTTTTTTGAAAAAAGAAATTATGCGAAAAATTATTTTCACTAGCACGAATAGTACTTTTCACTTTTTTAATTCAAAGTACACTAACTCAAAGAAACTCAGTCAGGTTACATAAAAGGAGTAACATAACATAAAATTCCCGCTTTATGTAAAATTTAACCATTAAGAAACCCGTAAAAAATTACCATCCGCCCCCAGTGTCATCAAATTCCCATGACACTATACCCCCTACGAAGAAAAATTAATTAAATCAGGTAAATAATTGTTTATTAGTTCTCTATATGAAAAGTTTAGGAAAATTATTCGGAATTACCCAAAAATCTAATTCTAAACCATAAAAAAATTTTACAGATATCTCGTCTAAACTAGTTTTCAATTTTATTCAAATTCTTAGGAAAAATTTACCTCTTTTATTATAATGGTCAAGCGGTAAACGTAAAAGATCAAAAGATTTATATTTTATAATTTATATAACATTTATATTTTGTTCATACACAAAAATATTAAAAAGGTACATTTTATGCCCCAGATTACCAGCCCAAAATTCCAGAGTATGAATTCAATTTATTTTATGTATTGTATACTTTGTATAAAAGTGACAATAGAAAAGAGCTGGTATTATTATTTCAGAAAACGTTTTAATTAAATAAAAAAATAATAATAATTGGTAGGATACCCTGTAATTACTCTATCTCCCTTCCTACCTCTCACTCAGAGTTGGGTGAAGACAAACTTTGCCCACCTATGAGTTGTGTTAATTTGAAATAAGTTGTAGGTGCATTATGTTTTAGTGTTTATTCCGAAGTAATTTTTATGTTAACTATAGTATTACATATAGACATTATGTAATTCTCTACTATTTATAACATGTGTTTATGTTTGTTACTTTAGATACCTGATGAAGCACAAATAATTTATTGACCGAAACGTTACTAAAATAAAAATTTGGTAATTTCCAATAAGCATTTTTTTCGTCCACGTTCCTGCTATCCTAATTTTAATATACATTTATCATTGATGTTAACACTACTTTGGATACTTTATGTATTATGTTATATGTTTATGTATTATGAAATTTTTCTATAGAATCTATTTTTCTAATTATACGTATATAATTTGAAGCTTCTAGCTCTTTAGATTATTGAATACGAAATATCCAATCCAATTTCATGGTGCATAACCAATAGACACTTTTATTTTTTATTTTTAAAACTCTCGTATATAAATTATTAGCATATACATTTCTTTGTCGTTTGACGCGTGCTGTTTGATTTAATTTGGTTCTCATCTTCAGTATGGTGAGGCGCTGTCTTCCACACAGTGTAACTCTATTTTTTTAACTTTTTTCCATAAGTAACAGCTATCCATACTATGAAGATCAGAGCATTCATACTATGAAGAAAATCACAAAGAATCATTTCTTCATAAATTATCAAATAATACGAATCTCTGCAGCCTATTAAAAATTCTCATTAATTACAATTTTTCTCCAAATTCAATCCAAGTCCAGTTTTAAGTTCTAATCATTGTGAGTGTACTCGTAGTAGATCTTAAACAATGTCTAGTCAGCTTAGTGTAATACATATGTCGCCAGATTACAATGAAATGTCTTTCGTCTCTTTAATAATTAAACAAGGTTTTTTTTGGATACGACATGTTAACTGACGACATGTATATTGCGCTAATGTGACTAGATATAACATCCAACTTAATTGATGTGATTTATTAAAATGGATACGATAAAAATTTTTAAAATTCGAAATAGTTTATTTAATCTTCTTTTTGTATGTTGCATTAGTTGGCTTTTTCCTAAGGAAAAGAACGTGCGCAGTAATTCGTTTTTGTTTTATACTTGATTTCATAGAGTGAATGCTCTGTTCTCCATAGTATGGATAGCTGTTACTTATGGAAAAAAGTTCAAAAAATAGAGTTACACTGTGTGGAAGTCAGCGCCTCACCATACTGAAGATGAGAACTAAATTAAATCAAACAGCACGCGTCAAACGACAAAGACATGTATATGCTAATAATTTATATACGATAATTTTACCTTGTATTACTTTCAACAATCCCGCTTTTTTTTAACCGAAAAAATATATTTTGCAATGAATGATGTTTTCATATCTACTTTGTTAAAGAAAAATAAATTAACAATAATATTTAGAAATATTTTTTTAATTTAATTTTTTATAATTTTTTATTAATATTATACATTTTTTTTAAATTAAAAAATAAAATGAATGAAATTTTTTAAGAAAAAATTTTACCAATAATAACATTAATAAACTTAATAAAAAATTTTTCCAATAGTAACAATTATAAAAATGAAAATACTAATAATTATGAATAAATTAACAGTAATAAAAATGAAAGTACCAATAATTTAAAAAAAATTAATAATAATTACACATCGATAATTAAAATCACAAAAAAGCTGCAACATTTTTAAATATCCAACTTCATATCCAATGCTCTAAGTTATTTTTAAACAAAAGTTTAGTTCCTGCTTCAGTTAAAAGAGACGCTGATGTATACTCGAAAGTAGCTAATGGCGGACTATAGCATCAGCTGTTAATACTGTGGAGGTCAGTGCCTTGATGTGATGCAGAAGAAAAAGATAAAAGATTCAAAAATAAAGACTGTAATAAGACAAGTACGTTTGGTTTAAGCAGGAAGTAACTTATCTTGAATGTCGGCTTCCACTCAATTCTATTAGAGACAAATGAAGTTTCACGAAGCATTGCATACGTTTTCATTAATATTTGTTTTACAAAGGTTATATAAAATGAAACTGTGTTAGTGTTACTTCAAACATTAATTTTATTTTAGCAGCAGCTACTTCCAGAAAGTTTAATAATTGTGCTTTTTGTGAAGGAATAACTTGAAAACGAATCTATGAATGAACTTTATATAAAATTTAAACTGTTTTTATTTTTATCATAAATGAACGATTTCTTTTTGCATCCTCTGACAGGAAACTCATAATATACTCAACCTTTGCGTGTTTGGTGTTCTTGGAGAATAATTTTTTTTAGTACTCCACTGTTTAAAATTTATTATTGATATTTTTTCATATTTTTATTATTCAAAAAGAATAATTTATATAATTATTGGTTTATGCGAGTTGAGAATTTACATAATTTCAACAAACATTTACTTAAATCGGATATGACTTGCGCATATCCAAGCTTACTTCGATATTTCCGCACATATTTAAAATTAGTTACAAAAAGTACTTCTCTCAGTACAGTTACAAAAAGAAAGCAGTTACCAAAAGTACTTCTCTCAGTACAGTTACTAAAAGTAATTGTCTCACATGAATTAATCAGATGGTATTTTGAATTTTTATTTCTTCAATTTACAAATTGAATATTTATTATGGATTGTGCTGAAGTATCGAATGGGCGAATTAATGGTTTCTATCTGATTGTATCTAAGTATATTTTTTTTGTATAATTTATTTAATTCACTATTCGGAAACTTGTGGTCTCTCAAACTTGTCACAATTCAATACACATTCTATACACATTTTTGCTGTACAATTTATATTTTATGTGAATATGCAATGACTTTTTCAATTTATAACTATATTGTTTGTATACGCTTGGCGTTTTCGGCCGTGTATTTTCTTTTACAGAAGCGTAATGTCTCTTTTATATACAACTATGTATCTGAATTAAATTTGTAGTCCATATTTATATTTTTGCAAATCAGACATATTTGAACATATTTTTTTTTTACTGTAGTGTCGTTTTTTTTTTATATACGATATTTCTTTTACTACAGTTCAATCTAGCACATATTCATGTAATCTTTTTTTTATAACTTGTACAACCAAACTTAGTATTTTAAGGATAGTTATACTATCAACATATTAAATTAAAAATTATTTATTTCAAATATATTTTATTTTAACATATATTTTGTTTTGTTCTTTTTTTTGTACTTTTTTTTATTTTCAGTATTTCAGATTCGAATCACTTGTCGATAACTTAGACACTTACTGGATAGTAAAGATCTTACTACCTCAATATTATCTTTTTTAATGGGCCCAGCTTTTATTGAAAGACTTTCGGTTCAACGTGTTATTTTTTTATATTTACGTGTATCGAGTTAGCACCGATCGTTTTCCAATTTTCATAATTCCACATACAATACTCTGCTTTGGATTTTTTTTTCTAAAGTACCGTATATTTAGTTTTCATTATTTTTTTTTACATCATAATACCTCTTTTAATTAAAATTACTAAATTAACTTAATTTCATATTTATGAAAATAATTGATAATTCAATTATTTTCTATAAAGTGTTTAGTTTTTTTTTTAAAACTAAACACCGAATTTTTTTTAAATTAAACTTTAATTTTTTTTTTAAATACACATTCTCTCTCATTAAACATGTAAACGTATATAATTACTTTAAACAAATCATAACATATTTTAGTATTCACATTATTCACATAAATACAAATAAGCCTTTAATCCAATTTATTCTTTAAAATATTTACATAGCGTAAAGAATTTAATGCTTTACTGTATCGTGGTTTGTTTGTTTTATTTTTTATTTGGTAGGTGGAGACTTTAAAGGTCTCGTAAATTTATAATGTTCCATTATTGCCTAGCCAAATATTTTGAAGTTTAGATGTTTAAAATAATTCGGAAGCATTACAGTTCTTTCACATACAGTGATTTTGCTGGCGTTGGCATCTACATTTTGTCAATAATCAAATGAAGCCTTTCAAACGCAGGTTTGGCTTTTGTAGCCTAACCATTTGATTATATTACTAGAAAAATTAGGCTTCACGTTTAACCCTAAGAAATGTCTCTCGCAAAAGAAATGTCTATTCCAAAAGATCCTGAGTCAAGTAAAGGCCATTCAAGCTCTTTTGGAGTCAAACACGTTACAGTGCTTCGAATCTGTATGGGTATTGTAAATTTTCATTTAAAAATTCTTCCAAACTTAGCATAAATTTTAAAATCTCTAAGAGATGTGTTGTTGAAACTAACTGAATGGGTATGGGGAGCAGAACAACAGAAGCAATTTCAAAAGTAAAACAATTGCTTTCAAAAGGACTTGTACTAACACCTTTTAACGTAAATGCTAGTATAATCTAGAATATCCGCCGTTTCGTCATCATATGGACTTAGTGCGACGCTTGAACAAAAACGACAAAACGTATATAAATAATGTTAAAAAAACAAGCTTTTATTTAAATGCTCTAAAAAGAAGAAAATAAACTTTAAAGTGAATCAAACCCATTAATTTGTTACATTACAAAATTTATATGACATTAAAGCTTGTCGCGAGATTTAATTGTTTAGATGTATTTACCTTTATTCTTACACAAGTAAATCTCGTGACAAGCTTTGATACCACATAAATTTAGTAATGTAATAAATTAATGGGTTTGATTAAATTTAAAGTTTATTTTCTTGTTTTTAGACCATTTAATTAAAAACTTGTTTTTAAAAATGTTTTTTTAAACATTTTTTTACATCAAATGCTTGATATGAAAACTCATACACATCTAGGGATGGAGATCGAACCTATGACCTCTGGCTAGACCAGAGATCGTGGGTTCGATCCCCATCCCTAGATGTGTATGAGTTTTCATATCAAGCATTTGATGTCAAAAAAATGTTATCAATGTTCAGACATATTACTTAAATGTCAAAGTAAGTAAACGCTAGTCGCTTCCGTTGGTATAATATAACCGAAAGGCTTCCATACTAACAATGGAAATAAATAGACGAAAGTTTACGAAAAACAATTTGAAAATATGTTTATGTTTTTTTTACATTACATTATTTTGTTCTTTTTCGATCGTTTAAATAAAAGCTTGCTTTCCGTTTACCAACGCTTTGTGTAAACTAACGCTTCGCGTTGATAAAGTAATGCTTATGAACGCTTGCGTCAAAAAACGATCGTGTTGAATAAGAAACCCTGTCAAACCATCGCTTCGCGTTGTGTAATCACCACTTCGCGTATACTAACGTTTCACGTCGCCTAACGCTTCCGATTCACTAACGTTTCGCATTGACCAATGCTTCGCGTTGGCTGACTTCCGATTCGATTTAGCTTACGCTTTACGATGGTTTACCAACGCTTCGCGTTAATTAATGCTTCGCGTAATTGCTTAACTAACGCTTTGCGTCGCCTTATAAATGCTTGTGTCAAAAAACGATCAAAACACTTGCGTCAAAAAACGGTGTTGAATAAGAAACACTGCCAAACCAACGCTTCGCGTTGAGTAATCACATCTTCGCGTTGACTAAAGCTACACGTCGACTAACGCTTTTCATTCACTAATTTTTCGAATTGAGCAACGCTTCGCGTTGGCTGACTCCAGTTCGCTTAACATTACGCTACGGGTTGGTTAACGCTTTGCGTTAACCAAAGCTTCGCGTAAACTAGCGCTTCGTGTTGATTAACTTACGCTTCGCGTTGACTTGCTTACGCTCCGCGTTAGATTCCTCTTCACGTTAACTAGTGTTGACTGACGCTTCGCGTAAATACGCGCTTCGTGTTGAATCACCGACGCTTTGCTTTGAATGGCTAAGGATACGCGTTCACTCACTTATGCTTCGCTTAATCTTAACGTTCCGTGTTGACTCAATTACACTTTGCGTTATCTTAACGCTTCGCGTTAACTAACGCTTCCGGTTAACTAACGCTTCGCGTTTACTAAATAACTGACGCTTTCAAACTAAAGCTTCTCGTTGACTAATCACCATTTTGGGTCACTTAACAATTTCTATTAACTAACGCTTCTCATTTACCAACGCTTCGCGTTAGATGACTGATAAAAAAAAGTTTTCCATCACAACCCTTCGCAATTGGAAAAAACACCCTTAAAACAACCCCTTTTCTTCTATACATGCTAGAAAGATGCGGTTTTATGCATTGGACGCTAAATAGCTACAAATTAAGAAGGATTTTCGAAAAACTCCAATTTTTTCATTGCAATCCTCCGTAAAATAGAAAAATACTACGTTTATCAGTTCTATACATGCAAGCATGATGGGATTTTCACCAACAGACCCGAAATAAAGTCAAGTTAACAGAATACTGTGAAAAATTTCATTACCAACATCGTACCTCCCCCCCACTCCGAAAATTGGAAAAACGCCCGTAAAACTGCCCTTTTCACTTTTATTCATGTTAGAGAGATCGGGTTTTTTCCATTCGACGTGTTTCAAGTTCCAAATAAAAGAATTATTAGAAAAAAGGAGATTTTTCCATCACAACCCTCCGACAATGGGAAAAACACCCCTAAAACTGTTCCTTTTCTTCTATACATGCTAGAAAGATACGGTTTTTGCATTCGACGCTTAATAGCTACAAATTAAAAAAAATATTCGAAAAAATTTTTCATTGCCCCCGGAAAATTGAAAAAAACACCCCCCAAAATTACGTTTTTCAGTTTTATACATGCTAGAAAGTTGGAATTTTCTGCAATCAACCTGAAATAAAGTTAAATTAACCGCATACTATGAAAAATTTAATTACCTACATCACAACATCCCAAAAATGGGAAAAACATCCCTAAAACTGCCCTTTTCACTTCTATTCATGATAGAAAAATCGGGTTTTATCCATTCGACGTGGAACAGGTTAAAAATGACAGGATATATATTTATGTATATATTTTTTCATCGCTACCCTTCGCAAAGGGGGTTCACACCCCCAAAACTATCCTTTTTTTTCTATACATGCTAGAAAGATCAAGCTTTTGGCATTAAAAACTTAAAATTTTTCATCGCTTCCCTCTAAAAAATAAGAAAACAACCCCTAAGCTACCCTCTTAGCTTCTATTCATGCAAGAAAGATTGTTTTTTTTTTTGCATTTGAAAGATGCGGTTTTCGCATTCAACGCAGAAAAACTGCAAATTAACAAGTTAATTCGACAAACTTAGTTTTTTATATCGCTACCACTTGAAAATAGTAATGTGAGACCTATCTATACGCAGTTAGCACCCTCCCGCCCCGACTCAATCCCCATACATTCCCCCCAAACAAATTCCGCCCCCAATAAAATGTTCCCGAAAAAATAACCCCAAAAAAAATCCTGCAGCAAAAAACTTATCCATTAATTCTCTACCCCCCTCCTCCCCATCAATTAATTCTCTAACGGTAAGTACTTTTTGGAAAGTTTTTTTTTTTGCTATTCATGAATGTTCATGAATTTGGTACTATTCATGTCATTTTCTGTGACGTGGAGCCAAGGGGTTAAGGGGGGAACCCCCTTGCGAGCAGAGCGAGATATTAAATATAGAATCAGAAGTAAAGTAAAGAGAAATTCGTTTGTTATAAAATAAAATAATAAGTAAAATAATTAATCGAGTATAAGTGACTTTAAAGTAAACAAAAAAAAAATTATATTGAAATAATAAAAAACAATTAAATAAAACAAACCAATACTTATGAATTTAATATAATAAAAATACAACGTATAAAAATACAAAATAAAAAAGCGATCATAACGATTTATGTCGTCAGATATCCAAAGAAATAAAATTAATATTAAATATAAAATTAAAATTTTATATTTTGTTTTCAACCTAATTGGAGTCAGAATTTAACAAATAAATAAAAAGTTCAATGAATGGAGTCATAATTATTTAACGAAACCAAAATGGTACCAAGTCTAACAATAAAGTTACAATGTGGTGACTGACGACGTGATTATCGTTACAATCTGGTAACTCACTACCTGATATGGTAGTAACCATAACATTACAATGTGGTGACCATACCGACGTGATAGTGTCGACGTTATAGTTTAGCAATTTGGTATTTTGTGAATTTCTAAGACTGTAGCCGCTAAGAAACTGTATATAAACTTTAAAATTCAATTTTAAAATTCAACCATTTTGGATCAACTCAAGATTATAGCAATCAACATGGATGAAGAAAAGAATATCTTGGAAAATACAAACGGCAGTGGATTAGGTGATTTACCTCATGAAGTCAGTAACTAAAGTATAAACTCAGGTAGTGTAAATTTATATATATATATATATATATATATATATATATATATATATATATATATATATATATATATATAAATTTTATCGATAGTGATTTTTCACACCTTGTAGGTAGGATCAATGGATATTTGGAGAAATTTATATGAATTTCCAACATTGGTACAAAACCAATAGCTGATAGATTTCCTTTGGAGGAAATTCGCTTAAATTGCATCACTTGTTTACAAATTTGATTCAATGCATATTGCACTTTTAAACTTTCCGAAACAATATATGACATATATCATTAAAAAGTAAATAGTGAACATGTAATGAAAACTATTTTCAGAGTTGCAAAAGGTGCATGTTTTTGATAATTCATTTTTGATCTAATTATCAATTTTTGGAAAAATGTATTGCTTAAATTTTTCAAATTATTAATTCCTTGAAAAGTGCATTAATTAAATTTTTTTATTTTTTGAAAAATGTAATCAATAAATTGCTTTAATAATAAATTAAAATAAATGCGCAAATTAAATTCGTTAAATTATAAAGTTTTCTCAAAAGTGCATTAATAAAATTATTTTATTGAAAAATTTAATTATTGCCTTATTAAAAAAATTAATCAATAAAATAATATAATTAATGCACTTTTGAGAAAACTTTATAATTTAACGAATTTAATTTGCGCATTTATTTTAATTTATTATTAAAGCAATTTATTGATTACATTTTTCAAAAAATAAAAAAATTTAATTAATGCACTTTTCAAACTTTTAATGTGCGCATTTAAAAAAAAATTTATTATTAAAACAATTTATTTATTTTTCAGAATATAAAAAAATTTAATTAATGCACTTTTCAAGGAATTAATACAATTTGAAAAATTTAAGCAATACATTTTTCAAAAATTGATAATTAAATCAAAATGAATTATCAAAAAAATGCACTTTTTGAAGTTCTGAGGCATTTTTTTATAAGACACTGTTAATTAATTAATTATTAATTAATTAAGGCTATGTTTAAACCAGAGTTTCAAAAAGTGCTTTTTTTTGATAATTCTTTATTCTTTATTGATTTAACTATCAATTTTTGGAAAGGTATATATATATATATATATATATATATATATATATATATATATATATATATATAATGCTCAATGCTGATTATGAATACATGATCAAATGCCTTCTTAAAAGAGACGCGGTTGTAAAAATGATCTATAATGGGTCCACACAAACTATGTGTAAAACAAAAATACACAAAAAACATATTAAAGACTATACGTACAAGTATTATACTGTATTTTGTAAAAAAATTTACATTTACAGGTGAGAGTAAAGTATAAAAATTATAATAATAAATTCAGATCAAAATAAACAATCGTAAATTATAAACAAACAAATAATATCTCTTAAATATAAATTAATAAAACTTCTAACTAAATGTACTTTTATGCATAGTCTTTAATATGATTTTTGTTTATTTTGTTTATTACACATAGTTTGTGTGGACATTATAGATCATTTTGTGGACATTATAGGCCATTATAGATCATTTTTTACAACCGCGTCTCTTTTTTGAAGACATTTGATCATGTCTTCAAATTCATAACCAGCATTGAGCAGTTCTATATTCTTACATACTAAAGGAGTTTCAAAACATTTTACACAATTACGTATTTCATTTAACTTTAGTTGAGGGTAATAGCACCTAATTTCACTATAAAAGGTGCATTCTACCCATATGTGGTAAAGCATTTCGAGTTGGTCTTTACAGCACATATTACAATTATCATCAGTACTGATTTTAAATGAATTTCCATTTATATAAAAAGAAATTAAGTTTTTATTTGAAAGCCGTAACTGTGCAATGTACCTCAGTTTTTCGTGGTTGATGTTTGATTTATAAAAATATTAAACTTCCGTACTATGCTTAATTTCGTTATAAATTATATTGTATGATGAACATACGATCGAATACCAATCCACCGTTGCAACAATATTTAAAGATTATAAGCGAATGTTTGTTACACCAGATAATAATTTATTTAATTCTTCATCATTACGAATTGCTAATTGTAAATGACGAGGTATAATACGAGTTTTCTTGTTATCACGAGCTGCATTACCAGCTAATTCAAGAACTTCAGCAGCAAAATATTCCACAACTGCTGCCAAATAAACTGGAGCACCAGCCACCCACTCGTTCAGCATAATTTTCTTTCCGCAATAATCTGTGAATTCTTCCAACAGGAAATTGTAATCCTACACGACTTAATCTTGACTCTGCTTCAGCTTAGCGAATTTCCTTTAGAATACATAAATCACTTTCTAGCGGTCACAATTTTAGTCTGATCAAAATGAAAAGTTGTATATGATTTTAGTGCTTACAAGGCCAATTTTAATAATAAATGACATACGCCAAGGGGAAAAGGGGGCATAAAAAATGAAGAAAACACAAAATATTAAATATCTGTCTTAATATTAGAACATTCTAAAAATGCGTAAGCAATATAGATGTAGAAAATCAAGTTTGCTACAATTCATCACCTTATCATTTTTGCTCAAGCTCTAATGTGTACAGAGATATTAAGGAATTTAATTTTCAATATTAAACCGTCAATATTTCTGTAAATATTAGTGTAACAGAAAAAATGATGAGAAACAAAATTATAGTAAGACTTAGTATCTACAACTAAAATTCAAAATTCTTATAAATTTTTCAATTTTTCTAATATTAAGGGACATATGTCAAATTTTGTGTTTAAACCCTCCCTCTAAACCCCCCTTTCCCATTGACCGATTTTACCCATTAACGAACTTGACCTTTCGAATACCAAAAGCACCTCAAATACCAAATTTCATTCCGATAAAATGGAAACTGTGACCACATTATGTAATAACTATTTATATTTTCTACATGGTAGTTCACTTATTATATAGTCTTAAATATTTCAACCATTCAGAAAGCAGTCACACAATTATAAAAAAATCGAAGCATATATGGTTTATAATGTGAATTTAATTTAAACGAAAATTGTAAAAATTGCCTTTTTTCCGATACAAATTTCCAGTTTTCGCAATTTTCCCGTCAGTTTGGGTACTAGATCTACCTGTATGCCAAATATCAACTTTTCAGGATATCTGGAAGTAGTGTAGAATTATGATCACTTAGTCGCCAAGAACTATGGGTGTTCCCGCGTATTTTGCATTTTTGAAGTGAAATAACTTTTTAACGGTTAATTTGCTAACGATCATTGAAAAAACTGTTTCTTATAATTCCGTAAAGTATCGATATTCCGTAAAGTATGAATGTCTGAATGTCTGAATGGCACTGAATAACTGCTGAAATTTGGTGTGTGCAAAACAACTTTTTTTTATAAACATAATACTTTTCTCATAATTTGTGCTCCAAGATCCTCGGAAAGCAAAAAATGTGACTTAAAATTGATAGGCAAACGAAGGCATGCATGTATAGTACATGTACATAACATATATAAATCCTTTTTATACCCAGTATATTTGTAAATATGCAAGGTATATTAAGTTTAGTTAAGGTCAAGTTCGTTAATGAGCAAAATCGGAACGTGTTGGAACGAAAAGATTTGATAAGAAAAAATCGTCTTCACTTTAAAATAAACAATTTTTCGTTGAAAATTTTTTTCATAAACACTACATTTCTCATAATTGTTTTCCCATTATCACCACTTCGCGTTGACAAATGCTTCACGTCACTTAACGCTTCCCATTGAATAGCGCTTCGCATTGACCAATGCTTTGCGTTCCCTGCCTTACGGTTCAATTTATCTTACGCTTTGCACTGGTAAACGCATTGCGTTTACCAACGCTTCGCGTGAACTTGTACTTCGCATTGATTAACTAACGCTTTGCGTCGCCTTATGAAAGCTTAGCGTCAAAAAACGATCCTGTTGAATAACTAACGCTGTCACACCAACGCTTCGCGTTAAGTTATCACCAATTCGCGTTGACTAACGCTTCACGGCGCCAAACGCTCTCCATTCAGTAACGTTATGCATTGACCAACGCTTTAAGTTAGCTGACTTCCGGTTCGCATTAGCTTACACTTCTTGTTGGTTAACAGTTTGCGTTAACCAACGCTTTGCGTAAACAAGCGCTTTGTGTTGATTAACTTACACTTTGCCTTAACTGCTTACGCTTCGCGTTAACTTCCTCTTCGCGTCAATTAATGCTTCATGTTAACTGACGCTTCGCGTGAACTGACTGGCACTTTGCTTTGAATAACTAACATTTTGCATTCACTCATTTACGCTTCGCTTTATTTTAATATTTCGTGTTGACTCAATTACACTTTGCGTTATCTTAACGCTTCGCGTTAACTATCGTTTCCAGTTTATTAGCGCTTTGCGTTTTCTGCATAACTAACGCTTTCAAACCCAAACTTCGCGTTGACTACTCACCACTTCGCATCACTTATCGCTTCCTATTGACTAACGCTTCTCATTGACCAACGCTTCGCGGTAAACTACTGCCTTCTGTTGGTTGACTTACGGTTTGCGTTAGCTTACGTTTAAGCTTACGTAATCGCTATGCGTTAACTAGTGCTTCGTGTTGACTGACGCTTCGCGTGAACTCACGCTTCGATTTTAAGCACTGATGCTTCGCTTTGAATAATTAACGCTTCGCGTTCACTCAACGTTTCGTGTTGAGTCATTTACACTTTGCATTTTCTGAACGCTTCGCGTTAACTAACGCTTCCGGTTTGCTTAAGCTTCGCGTTTACTACATAACCAAGGCTTCCAAACCAACGCTTCGCGTTGCTTAATCACACCTTGGCTTCATCTAACGCTTCCCATTGACTAACGCTTCCCATTGACACCGACGCTTCGTGTTAAATTATCGCTTCGCGTTGACTGACTTTCGATTCGCTTTAGCTTACGTTTCGCTTAACGTTAACCAATGATTCGCGTAAACTAGCGCTTCGCGTCGATTTACTACCACTTCGCGTTGACTTGCTTACGCTCCACGTTAACTAGTTCTCTGTATTGACTGACACTTCGCGTCGACTACCTCTTCAAGAACATTTTTCAGCAAATCATTTTTACTGTTACAATATTTTTAACACAAACATTTGCGAATAATTCATATTTTAAAATCATTGAATAGGCAGAAATATTAATAATTCAAACATTAATATACAACTCAGTATATACTGGGTATTCAAACAATTAACTCGTTTTTTTTTTGACAGTAGGAAATGACTTTGTTGATGATATTTCTATGGAAACTATACTCTACTCTCCTATCATGGTGCTTGGTGAAGAAGAAACACACAATATATCTCACTAAATATTAGAAAAATTAAAAAATGTGCAAGGAGTTAACTGCAATTCATTGCGTCATCATTTTTTTCTAGAAGAACTAGATTTATTTTTAAACAAATTCGTTACGCAGTAGCTGTATATTCAATGTTTATAAAACATGAATTCTTTGTAAATGTTTATTTTGTGTTAATAATATTAAAACAGTAAAACTATTCATGCGATTTTTATAATTTTTAATCATTAGATTTAGTCATTAAATTTAGTAAGTGAGCGCAAAGCGTCTGTTAACGCAAAGCGTTGGTCAGCGCAAAGCGCTAGTCATCGCGAAACATTAGTTAACTCAAAGCGTTTGTTAACGCTAAGCGTTATGACAACGCTTAGCGTAAGTGAGTCAACTTGAATTGTTAGTGGAAATGAAGAGTCAACGCGAAGCGTAAGAAAGCTAGCTCAAAGCGACAATTACTCAAGGCGAAGCGTTTGTATTTCAACGCAAAGTGTGAATTGACGCGAGACTTTAGTAAAGGCAAGTCGTTAGTTAATGCGAAGGGTAAGTTAGGGTAAGTTAAGCGTGTGTAAGTCAACCCGAAGCGTAAGTCAACTCGAATTGTTAGTAAAGACGAAGTGTTGGTCGACGCGATGGTTCAGTAAACGCGAACCGTTATCGAAGCGTTTATAAACCTGAAGCTTTAGTGAACGCGAAGACAAAGTGTGTCAACATGTAGCGTTAAGAGAGCGTGAAGCGTAAGTAACTCAACGCGATTCCTTAGTTAGTCAACGTAGAGCCTTAATCAACGTGAAGCATATGTCGACGCGAGGTGCTAGTCAACGCGAAGTGTTAGTCGAAGTGTTAGCTACGTTTTGGTCGAAACGAATAACGCGAAGCGTAAGTAAGTCAGCGTTCAGGGTTAAGACAAAGCGAAGCGTAAGTGAGTCAATGTGAACCGTTATTTATTCAAACCGAAGCGTGAGTAATTCAACGCGAAGCATCAGTCAACCCGGAGCACTAGCAAACGCGAAGCGTAAATAAGTCGTTTAACGCGTTGGTAAGCGTTGGTAACTCAAAACATTAGTTTACGCGAAATGTAAGTAAACACGAAGCGTTAGTTAACGCAAAACTTTAAGACATCGCACAGCGAAAGTGAGTCAATGCTATGCGTTAGTCAACGCGTAGCATTTGTCAACGTGAAGCGTAAGCAAGCTAACGCAAAGCATAAGTTGTCAAAGCGAAGCGTAAATATGTGAACGCACAGTGTAAGCTGACGCGAAGCGGTTGTATCGTCAAGTGGCTAACGTTTTGCGAAAAGTAATTAGCGATTCACGTTAAGTAATGGTTTGCTCGCGTTTAGAAAAGCTTTGCGTGAAGTAGCTTACGCTTCGTGCTTACAAAAGCTTTCATGCTAAGTAACAAACTAATATCCTTTCTACTATCTACAACCACGCTAAACTAACGCTACATGTTCAATTAGCGCTAAGTGAGTCACGCTTTGCGTTATTCGGCTAACATTTAAGAAAAAAAATTACTAACGGTTTACGTTACGTAACGCTTCGTTTGCGTTTAGAAAAGTTTTATGTGTTTTTCGTTAGTTAACGTGAAACTGGGGTTAATCCGAAGCGTCAAGTGACAAACACTACACATTACCATCCTAACGCATCGTTACACTTCGCGAAAAATAGTTAACGCTCTGTGAAAAATATCTAAACCTTCGTTCGCGTTTTGAAACGCATTGCGTGGCACTATGGCGTTTTTAATACTTTACCTTGCTAAAGTAACACATGGCATTAAGTAATTGACGCTTCACGTTTACTTGAAGAAACTTACGTCTCGCGCAAAGTAACTAAGTTTCTAAGATTTTTAACAAAACTAAAGTACCGGTTTTGCGATGAAAGAGTAATTAATCGCGTCAACTGGCTAATACGTCACCTTATGTAGTTTACGTTTCGGGTTAATTGGCTTCACGTTATGTCAGTAGCACAATGCAGTAAATTACTCGTTAAGTAGTTAAGTAGTTTAACTACATAACGTGAGTTAGTCGCTTCACGCAAAGCGTCGCTAAACGCAAACAAAACTCTACTAAACGCGAAGCGTTACCTACTTTTCAGAAGCGTTACCTTATGTAGGCTACGTTTCGGGTTAATTAGCTTTACGTTATGTAACTAGAACAATGCAGTAAGCGTTAACTATCGCTTCCAGTTTATTAGCGCTTTGCGTTTTCTATATAACTAACGCTTTCAAACCCAGGCTTCGCTTTGACTAATCACCACTTCGCTTCACCTATCGCTTCCTATTGACTAACGCAACTTCGCAAAATGATATTGTCGATACGCGATTGGTGTGTCGTTTTGCGATTAGTGGCTATCGCTTCGCGATAAGTGACAATCAATTCGAGATTCGCGAATGTCAGTTTACGATTAGTGACTGTCACTTCGCGATGAGTGGCTGTCGCTTCGAAATGAGTGGCAGTCACTTCCCGATTCATGATTATCACTTCGCAGGTAGTGACTGTTACTTCGCGATTAGTGACTGTGGCGTCACGATGTGTGCGTGGCGATATCAAGATCAGTTTTGAATGTAGAAATGGATAAATGAACAATAATAGAAAGACAATATTTTCTATTTTCACAACCACTTATTAATAAATTATTAATATTAATTTATAAAGAAACTAAATACTTTTAAGCAACAATTACATGTACGAACTGTCCTACATCAAAGTCACATTGCGAGTTCTCCACTGTTCGACTTCCGCAACAGTCTTGACCTATATCTCTTTCACTCCCGTCAGATCCCCTCGCACAATCAAATCGCAACTAACTACTGCACCAAAACAAACAAAACCCTATTTATAAATATATATATATATATATATATATATATATATATATATATATATATATATATATATATAGGGTGAGTCGAGCCAGGTGGATAACAGCACACGACTCCACTTCCTTCCACGATTCTTCCTCTCCTTAACAACATCCAATAGAAATCGATATACTGAAACCAAATGATGACCACTCGTTGTTGACACGCAAACATGCAAAAAATCAAGGCTATCAAAATGACTACATAAATAATATTCAAATCCGGGAACCAGGGCACCGATGAAAAACAAATATATGATATGGAGTACCAGGGTAACATATATTAAGACAAAAACAAAAATTCATTATTATTCTTACATTACGATATTCACATATACATACGTATCTACACTTGTATTCAAATTTATTTGTAATTTTAATATTTATTATTATCTTATTGCCCAGTCATTATATACATTTGGAAATGCAAGTGATCCGAGAAAGCTGATTTTTTTACATCGTGTAAGGGTGGGGGGGGGGGGTTTAAGTAGAAAAGCTTAACTTCAAATTGTTGACCAAGATTTCCCATTTGCATTCTCCGCAATCTTGAAAAAATGCTTTAATTTTGTTTTTTTTGCAATAACTCGACTCTCCGTCGAGATACAAAAATTGCGATAGGATACTTTTTTTTTAACCCGACTTCAAAAAGGAGGATGGTTCTCTATTCATCTGTTTTTTTTTTTTAAATGTGTGTTACCTCACAATTCCGTCATTTATGAACCGATTTTGAATTTTTGTTTTTGTTTTAAAAGGTTTGGTTTCCCATTGGTCCCATTGGCACCAAATCGCATTCTGATGAGGAGATCTCCGGGAAATCGAGGAAAACCCTCATTTTATATGTGATAACCGATTTCTGCGAAATTTTGTTTTTTTTTGAAAGAGTATACTCATTCATAATGGGAAAATAAGAAAATTTTTTTAAAAACCGCCTTAAAAAAAATTTTTACAAAAAAACAACCGGCACCTAAAAAACAATTTTTACAAAAAAAAAACAAAATGCATGTAAAAAAAATAAAAATCTGTTATGAAAAACTGCACTAAAAATTAAAAAAAAAAAAACTATAAAAAAAATGTGTTATAAAAAAATGCACTAAAAGTTAGTAGGTCGTTTAGTTAGTCTACCCATATTTAGACAAATAAAATAAGTTATAGAACTTCAAAGTCACTAAAAAGCGAGAAATAAACCCTAATAATTGCATATTCTTGTGCCAATTTTAGGTCACCTAAGCAAAAATTTTTAAATATATGTACATATATTATAATTTGTAAATATATATGTTGTTATTTTTGGAGGCGGTGTCCAAAAGTTATGTGAATTTCTCTATGCTCGCACCGACTCCAAAAATAACAATAATTGTACATATATATTTAAAAATTTTTGCTTGGGTGAACTTAAATTGGCACAAGAATATGCAATTATTTTTTTACTTTTTAGTGCATGTTTTGTTATAGAATATTTGATTTTTGAAGTCGGGTTTCCATTTTGTCAAAATAGGGTTTTTTACCATTTTTACGTTCTACAAGTTAGGTCATTTATATTTTTCACCTATCGTTCATCGTTGTTTAGATACCGAACGAGAAAGTAAAATATTCAGGTAGTGAAACTTGTTTTTTGCTGTTTTCTTCTTTCCCGTGATATATATAAAAAAAATGCATATTATCAAACTTGTAGAGCATGTTAATACTTGCAATGTCATTTTTTATTATTTTAGACAAAAATTACGACGTCTAGCGTCCTGTCAGTAGCATTCCAGTCAGTTAATTCGAGTCAAATTTATTTTTATTTATTTAGTTTTTTCTCTCATTTTATCCGCACAGGAGTTCATGCAAACCAGAACATGAATTGTTATCGTGCAAACGAAGTTTCATTAAAGCTGCATCAATTTTTTTCTTTAGAATAGGTTAAATTATATTGCTATTGTTTGACAGATAAGAGAGAAGTTATAATTATTTTGTGTTTCAAAAAAAGGATATATGTTTCCGACACTGTAGTCATAAATAAAAACATTTTACTAAAAATTAAAACATTCGATTAAGAAGTACAAATGAATTAGTCTTAAATTTAAATGCTACTTGAGTACATAGAAACGCTTCACTACCCGATGTGTCGGTCTCATAAGGTTAATAAAAAATTCTATAAAAAAATTGTCTCCATTTGCGAATTTAAGTCTGTACATAGAGCGCGTGAATCGTTCATACTGAATTTAAAAGAATTAAGTTTGGAATTTTAAAATAAATATATATGATACAAAAAGTATACATAGAGCACCCAACATACGCTTAGTACTTTTGTAAAAGTTTTAAAGAAATAGGTTAGTTTACTGTACATTATGTTACAACATAAACAAACTTATAATCTTCCATCCTAGCATTTGTTGAAAAAAACACAAAACGGACGTGAATAACTACCAGTGAAGTTGTTGGTTGCAATACCGGTAAACAATTTAATGGTTTTGAATCACAATTTATGTGAAGCGGTGTAAAAAACCTGTAATTATAATATGAATATTGAATATTATGAATATTGGATATTTTATGTAATTGTAAGTTTTTAAATATAAATTTCTGTTTAATAGTGTTAAATGACAAATATGATTGATATATTACCTAATTTCGTGCATATTAAAATTTGATATTAAATTTGAAAATGAATTTCCTTAATTTATTAATTAACAAGGCGTTGTCAAATGTTCTCTGAAACAGTACATAAAAGTCGACCGAAAGTATAAGAATCTTGTTTATTTAAGAATACTTGACAGTTTGAAAAACAAATGACAATCGTTACTGTTCCAAATTACAAAACAATTCCCAATTTCTTTGTAGTAAGGTTCTCAGTAAAAGTACCTATCAAAGTCGGCGATAACCGAATTACCTACCCGATAGTCTTTACGCCTAAGATTTGAGTATTATTATTGTATTATCGGTATTATCTTTGTATTGTTGAAAGCACCTATAAATTTATGATTATTATTATTTTACAAATGTACAATTTATGTACAAATGGTGAAATGTTGAGAAGTTAAGTGCTATCGATTTTCCAGAACTAGTACTTTGCCCTTTAATTATTGAGAAATGAATGAGTATCAACTTACCATGTAAAGCAACTTAATGAAAAATAAATCGGTTTGATATATTTGAGAGCTTATTCGCTCAAAATTTTTACAAATTTTAATATCTACATTATCTTTTCGTTTTTACTTATTAAGCGAGTGCAGTGAATTTGTTTGCGTCCACAATTATTTGAAATCAATAAAAAAAATTAATATGTAGAATTTTTAATTAGCGTGTATCAAATTCAATATGTAATAGACAAAAAAATTCTTCTTATAAAAGTGAAATTAATCCTTTTATTATACCCTGTACCTGGCCACTAACGTTTCTCGAATACCTTCACCTAAACTAGACTTATCTTTAATAAATTCAGAATTTTCAGTGAATAGACATCCATTAATATTTTCCGCACAGTATTAATAAGTAGTTTTTTTAATAAATAAAGTATACCATATTCACAGAAGTGAACTTTTAGGTTTAAAATTGTTTCACTGCATCAATATTATTTTCTATTCAATACATACACAGTAAAACATTTCAAATAAATCACAAAAGTTTTGTGTATTATGTAATAAAAAAAAATTGCAAAAAACATAAAGTTATAATAACATATGTTATATATAAAAATATCTTTTACATGCCGAAATTGAAAACTTTTTAACGTTAAAAATGTTGTTTTGGAAAACTACAATTTTTAGTATTCAGTTTTTATTTTTGCCTCTATTTAGATTTGAGTTTAAATTACCTTGATATTTTCATTGAATAAAGTTACCATCAACACTAAAATAATATTTCAACTGTGTTAACGTGAAATAATTATATCCACTGATATTTTGTCATTTTCATAATGACGGGGAGAGAGTTTTAATTGGTTTAAATTCAATCACCTTTAAAAACCAGGTGGTAGGCGCCAGACAATAAGATGCATTTCGCAATAAATAGTTATGTCTGTAGTAGATATATATATATATATATATATATATATATATATATATACATATATGTATATATATATATATATATATATATATATATATATATATATATATATATATATATATATGTCGGAGTAACATTGGGAGTATGATTGTTTGAACCAGTTGAACCATATATATATATATGTTGTCAGGCATTGTTGTTTTTTATAAAATGCAAACACTTACCAATTACCAAAAGCACAGAACACTGAATTTTCACAAACACTCACTAGTCACCAATAACACGGGACACCGCACTTTCACAAACAGTAATTACAAATAGTTGGTTCAATCTACGACACAGTAAGTTGGCTCCAGTTAACAATACAGATACAACACGAATAATAATAACAAATGCCATACCACGGTTATCTCATCAATCATCATTAATTATACTTGTCCAAAAGGGCTACCAACAATCCAAACGCTATCTCCATGTGACCATTCAGCAGAGTTCAGTTGATACTAATACGAACTGCACGATACGGTCTGTACTGGGGTGCTGTCCTCTCAGAACTGATCTTTCTTGATGTCCGTAAAAGATATTGGAAAAAACGATCATTACACTACTACCCCTACGTTATGGTTATATTATGTCGCCTCTCTGGTATAACACCAAAAAGGTCTCTTTTCATTCGTACCGTACAATTTGCGTCTAAGTAGAGACCACTTGTGTCCCGTCCAACCGAACCCTTACTTACTGTGACTTGTACTATTAATAGACAATTTATTTTATTCTAAGAATATATAAGTATCGATAATATCTAATTTCCGGGTCTCTGTGTCTGGCGGATTCTTTTATGTCGGACATACCTTAATTAATAAACCCTTTTCTTAAATAATAGTTTGATAGTACTTATAAATGTAAGTGTTTAAAATCTCCAAATGTGAATTTGTCCTTTGCACAAATTCAATCTCCGACACGGCCATTCTGACGATCACACGTCCCCGTGTGTATCCAAAACTTTAGCGTTGCTTGGCGTTAGACTCGATATTATAGATACTACATTTCACTTAAATCATAATCCATAAACTTAGTAGTCCAGTCCAGCAGCCGAGGATGATAGATAAAATGAGTTTAATGAAACTAATTTTTTTTTTATTATCTCAAGTGCCAGTTACATCCTATGAGCTATCAATCTAATGTAATGAAACTGTTACTCTCATGCTTACACATAATCACATCTAAATTTCTTTAGACCCCGTTACCAAATGCTTGGTGTGTGGGAAAGATTTAAAATACTCTCGCTGCCAATTTGTTCGCAAACGCATAAGCACCTCTAAATTTCTTTAGACCCCGTTACCATATGCATGGTGTGTGGGAAAGCTTTAAAATACTGTCGCTCCGAATTGCTTGGCAAACGAATAAACACATCTAAATTTCTTTAGACCCCGTTACCATATGCATGGTGTGTGGGAAAGCTTTAAAATACTATCGCTGCGAATTGCTTGGCAAACGAATAAACACATCTAAATTTCTTTAAACCCCGTTACCATATGTATGGTGTGTGGGAAAATCATGGGAACCCCATTACTGAATACTTCGTGTAAGGCTTAATGCATTTTACAAAACGATTGTCAGTGCTCATCAGAGCTCTCTACTGAATCGTTTTCAACATCGTTATCAGAATCACAGACATCTAACTCTCTAGGAATGTAACCCTTCGGCATGCATCTAAATTTATCATGACTGTATTTGTAAGTCCTTTTACCTTTTATTGTTTTTTAAAGTGTATCTATCTCCTTCTAAAACCACTACCACTGCCAATGGGCCCCTAAATTTCGGGTCTAATTTAGTTTGGTTTCTTTCTTCTCTTTTTAACAATACAAAATCACCAATATTGAATTTAATTATTTTAGCTTTAGTTTTATCGAATCTTTTTTATCGTATTTAGCATTAGCTTTTATATTATCTACGGCCTGCTGTCTCACATTGGAGATATAGTGAGGTCTCGCTACCTTACGAAATTATAACTCTAAAGGACTGGATTTAGTTACACGATTGATAGTACTATTAAAGCCAATTGTATTTCTCCTATCGCGTCTTTCTACGAACGTGCAGTGGTTTATGCAGATATTTCGTCATTCCTTCAAACCAAAATTACTCATAACGCCCCTCAAGCGCTTTATCCCAGCCCAAGTGCATAATTGACTGATGCACACCCTAATAACGGACCAACGAAACCCTTTGAAGCGATGACAAACAACAAGCTTTTTACATTTCTCCGAGTTTAGCGGAAAAGGATACAAGATCGCAACTCGTATGTTTTTCGCGATGTCTTCCGCAATCACATCGTTCTGTAACCCGGTAACAATTTTCGAGATTTGACGATCGCGACGTTGTTCGGTTAATAACGAATCTTCCGACTCTCAGCTAGATTAATTTCCTTTTCTTTTCTTTTATTAACTATTTTATTATAAACATATATTGGATTTCGTCAAAGGAAATCTACATGAGTCATTCGTTTACCCGCGCGATAAATAATTTCAAAAGTAAAGGACTACAAGAAAGCCCATTATCTGTGGACTTGATCATTTAAATTTGCTATATTTTGAGATACTTTTAATGAGTTACAATTAGTAATGACCACAAATTTCCGCCCGTGTAAATAATGTCGAAAATGTTTTAACGAGTTTACTACACCTAAAGTTTATAGTTCATAAGAATGATCTTCACTTCTATCTTTTGCCTTAACCTAGCCCTAAACCCATCATAGCTAGCATCAGTATGGAACTTAATAGGGTAATTAGAATCAAAGATAATTGATACGGGTTCTTTTGTTAGAACAGATATTACTTTTGGCGTATTTTCTCATGTTTATCATGCAATGATATACTAGGCACTGATCCCACTTCTGATGTCGGAGTTACATTGGGAGTATGATCGTTTGAACCAGTATATATGTTGTCAGGCATTGTTGTTTTTTATAAAATACAAACACTTACCAATTACCAAAAGTACAGAACACTGAATTTTGAACAAACACTCACTAGTCACCAATAACACGGGACACCACACTTTCACAAACTGTAATTACAAATAGTTGGTTCAATCTACGACACAGTAAGTTGGCTCCAGTTAACAATACATATACAACACGAATAATACTAACAAATGCCATACCACGGTTATCTCATCAATCAACATTAATTATACTAGTCCAAAAGAGCTACCAACAATCCAAACGCTATCTCCATGTGACCATTCAGCAGAGTTCAGTTGATACTAATACGCAACTGCACGATACGGTCTGTACTGGGGTGCTGTCCTCTCAGAACTGATCTTTCTTGATGTCCGTAAAGGATATTGGAAAAAACGATCATTACACTACTATCCCTACGTTATGGTTATATTATGTCGCCTCTCTGGTATAACACCAAAAAGGTCTCTTTTCATTCGTACCGTACAATTTGCGTCTAAGTAGAGACCACATGTGTCCCGTCCAACCGAACCCTTACTTACTGTGATAATTGATAATCTTAAAGCAATTATTCTTTGTTGCACTTATAATAGACAATTTATTTTATTCTAAGAATATATAAGTATCGATAATATCTAATTTCCGGGCCTCTATGTCAGGCGGATCCTTTTATGTCGGACATACCTTAATAAATAAACCCTTTTCTTAAAAAATAGTTTTATAGTACTTATAAATGTAAGTGTTTAAAATCTCCAAATGTGAATTTGTCCTTTGCAGAAATTCAATCTCCGACACATATATATATATATATATATATATATATATATATATATATATATATATATATATATATATATATATATATATAGATATATATATATATATATGTGTATATATATTTATATATATGTTTATAAATATGTATATATATATGTATTTATATATATATATATATATATATATATATATATGTATATTCATATAATAAATTAGCTTCTAGGAGCGGTTAGACCTCATCCTACATTTTTGGGCTCATTTTCTTTCAATTTCTATTTTCAAAATGTAATACTACAACAATTTTCAGAACTATATTCGATCTTTTTTTTTGTGTGAAGTCAGTGATTAAAAGTTGTACATGATAACTCAGTTGAGATTTTCAGAACTGTATGTTGATGTGAATTTTCAAATTCCGAATTGTTGAATTACAAATAAACACACCATCTAGTATGTAACGTTTTCTACTTTCATACGAAAATTATTATTTTTAACACATTTATATATGCTTGACTTATATGTACACTCCCATTCATGAAAATTGCAACAGTAAGTCACATTCTAAGCGTATATATTACTAATTGTATGAATAATATAACATACAGTAATACTTACAATGTTTGAACTGGTTCAATGGACTGGATTGTATGCATGTATGTTTGTTTTTTTTTTGTTTGAAGGATCGGAAATCTTGTATTGATATCCAGATGTCATGGGATGTAAAAAAAAGAAACGCCCAGATGTTATGGGTTGTGTTGGATTCTTACCAGCTTAAACCCCTCCTACGTCTCCATACACCACACTGGGCCCTCTTTCGCATAACTACGGTGTGATGTGTTGTTTTTCTTGTTCGGAGCTTCTTGTTGAGCCTATTGCCAACTCACTAAGTGGCTTCTTCTTCGTCTAAGTCCTTGGTTGCTAGTAGTTGGATCTAGTATTTCCTTTCATCTTCATCACTCTTTTCTTCTGCATCGACCTTTTCAGGACACTGAATGACACTGCCTCCCACGCTTTTTCTTCGCCCAGTATAAGTGGTATCAGGTTTTCCTCGTTTATTTGTTTATTTCCAAGTGCTGCCTACATACTCCTTCCTTTCTCCCCTGTAGCAGTGCACTCAAAAATAGTATGTCACGCGTCGTGCTGTGCCTGCAGTAGCTGCATGCTACACTGTCACGCTTTTTAAACCTCATAAGGTACGCGTTAAAACACACATGTCCCGTCAATGCCTGTATGAGCTCACAGTGCATTTGGCTATGAGTTCTTCCGTACCACACTAGGTTCGGGAGTTTACGTTAATAAAGGGAGATGTGTCCATCTTTTTTGTCGTCGACATCCCATCGCTCTCATCCCATGGGCTCTCTCCTTAGCTGCAGCCTTCTCCTCTTTGCAAGCCAGTGCTTCGCGATGTGCGTGGATCTTCTGATATACCTCACTTTTTTAGCAAGCTAATAGATCGATGGTGGTGGTACTGGAAACTATCAATGTTACGTTTTTGGATACTCTTCTGTTGGACGATATCACTGAATATCGATATCGCTTTTCAGTATCCGTCTCTTCAGTTCAGAGCGCCCGCCTATATTTGGTATAAGCGTTGATAGTGTAGCCGCTGTTAAGGCCGCTTTTTTAACTACTATATTCATGCGCTCTGTGACGAGGAGCATGAATACCTGACGTTTAGGTACCTAAAAGACTTCCCCAGGGTTTTTTTTGCCCATACTACATTATTTGTGGCGGTGTGAAACTCCGTTTGTCTGTTATGAGAACTGCCTCTATCTTGTGAACTGCCAATTTCAACTCGCTTGTCCTCAGCCATTTGCTGGCACGGTAAAGGCTATCGTTGGCCACCACTTACTGCGTCTTAGTAGTTCTCCTTATTATTACTCCGATTGGTTTGGGAGCTTTGGCGTGAGTTGGTCGTCATACATAACGATCCAAGGGTACGGTCCGGGGAACGAGCCCTGTGGAACGCCTGCAGTTACCGCGTACTCATCCTGCACTTCCTCCCAATTGTGAGGAAGGGCTCCAACTTGTTGAACTGCCAACAGTCCTTCAACTTCCAACGTCCAACAGGTCTTGTTGCCGCAACCTCTCTATACATCTAATTCTGTTTTTACATGAGCTTCTATTACACGATTTTTATTTAATGATGACATTAAGGTAAAAGCTATCCAGAATACCTACCCTTCAGTAAATATATTCAATAAATTAATGAATGATTTATTATTTAAGTTTATGGAAACTACTTTAAATATGCTATAATGCGATTGACAAAAGTAAATTTTATCATACTATGTTGATTCGTAATACATTATATAATTTTATGTATGAATGTTATAATTTTGTGTGTTGATATTTAAAATGTCAAATATATTTCACTATTCCAAGAATCTTGACTTTACATGTCTAGTTTTCCTTTAGAGGCTTAAGATAATGGTCCCTACAGGATTATTAACACCAAATTATTGTTAAATAAATAACTGATATATGTATTCATTGCTTTAAGCATCAATTGAATTGATCATTATTTGTCAAAATACCTAGCAATGTATGAAAAAAAAATTGTGACTATTTTTACACGAAACATATTTGTGTGCAACAAATATGTTCATGTTAAAAATAAGTTGGTGATGGATTTTGTAGACAGGCTTTGTGCTTTTTCAATTCAATTTGCGGAAAGAATGAGTGTTAATGAAGTAGTGTGTTTAACTTCTTCATCAAACTGGGGAATTTTGTCTGCCCGGGTTCCTAAATGTGCGGAATCGCTGGGAAAGACAAAGATGAAATCGGCCACCTTGATATGACTTCCAGGATACTGTAGAGTTAATGACAAATAAAGGATGAATTTGCTAGTGAAAAAGCCACAAGACAGGGTTCTTCTTAACCCTCAACGACTGGATGGATAAGTCTTTGACTAGGAATAGCTGCATTGGAGAGAACCTGAAAGATATCAACTCTTAAGAAAGAAGATATCAAAATCTTCTAACTCGGTCTTACTGATCCAAACTGACTCAAAATGACTATATCACTTAATAAGTTGCAGGATAGTGCGGCTTGCCCGCAACTTTCTAGCACAATGCTCTAACAGAGCCAAAATACCTAGCTTAGCGTTAGCTCTATCGATATAAGGTAAACTGAGGCTTGCCTTGCCATTTAAAAAGAGTATCAGTAGATTCAATAACGACCAAAGAGATAGAGAAAACGAACCAAATGAAGTAGAGATGTAGTACCCAGAGGTTGCTACTAGCCTAAGAGGGCTTACTCTTGCTAAGCTTTGACCTCCTTATCCCTACTAATAATACAGTAATACATTATAAGTGAATTTTTTCAGGTTTTAAAAAATTAGTTATTATTATCATCTGTATACGAGTACATATGTGAATGTGATCAAATATTTGAAACATAAAAGCATTTAGATTTTTGCAGAGTGTAAATAACAAAACAAAATTTAATAAGTATATATTTGCATAGCATTTATGGTTGATGATTTCTGTTAAACCACAATTTTTGTTTTTTAATTAAATAATAAAAATAATTTATTATAGTCATAATAATAAATACATTATAAGTGAATTTTTCAGGTTTAAAAAAATTAGTTATTATTATCATCTGTATACGAGTACATATGTGAATGTGATCAAATATTTGAAACATAAAAACATTAAGATTTTTGCAGAGTGTAAATAACAAAACTAAATTTAATAAGTATACATTTGCATGGCATTTCTGGTTGATGATTTCTGATAAACCACAATTTTTGTATTTTACATGACTATATAATTTATTATTGTATTTTACATGACTATATAATTTATTATTGTAATTCCATCCATTTGAAAACATTTGAATTAGATTTACAAGGTAATAAATGTAATAATATGAAGTATTGAACTTGTTGTAATGAAAATTAGTGAAATAATTTTTGAGGCCTCAACGCACAATTCTAATTACAAAAAGGAAATAAAAATAGTTATTAAATGAAATAATTTGGTAAATAAATTACATCTCGATTTTAAATTATTTATTGAAAAAGACTTTAAAAGATCTAAAATTAGTTTATTTATAAAAAAGAAGATATAATTTGTTTAATAGCAAAAATATTATTTTGTGAAAAATAACGTTAAATTTTGAAAATGACTATTTTGATTTATGTAACCAAGTCACACAGACATGTAAAAAATAAAAATTATATTATGTTATACGATGTACAATATTGGAATGGTAAGATATAATACTTATTTTTATGTTTTGAAAAAAAACAATATTTTTTTGTTAATTTCTTCAAACACGTTTTAATTTTAAATAAAGGCACGATCGTACCAATCCAATAGTCAGTTTTTAAATTACGTCCAAAAGGAACAGTAATGCGGTTTAAAATTACCATTGTTGAATTAAAATAGTCGGTTGTGAATAAAAATTAGTATGGTTCGAATATAATTAAGTTATAAATAAAAAAAAAAGACGTTACGCAGGACCTGCGTCAACTTAGCAAATTTCCTTAGAATACAAAAATCACTCTCTAACGGTTAGAATTTTTATGTGATCAAAATGAAATATCATATCTCACATGATTTTAGTATTTGAGAAATGTGAATTTATTAATAGCCAAAATACAACCATATACAACGATTAATTATAGTGTGCTATTGTAGTTTAAATTTTAGTATTTGAAAAATTTGAATTTATTAATTACCAAAATACAACCATATACAACGATTAATAATAGTGTGCTATAGTAGTTTAAAGTTACTATGGAAACGACAATCAAAATTGACATTTCAAAATTGAAACAAAATTTCAATAAAATATTTTTATAGTTATTTTTTAGAAGTAAGGTATAGTTTCTGTGGAAATGAGACCATCAACAAAAATTTTAACCGACTCCAAAGAAAGAAAGAGGAGATTCTATGTTCGACTATATGTATTTTTATAAATGTATGTTCACCGATTTCTCGATCAATTGTGGATCTATTTTGAAAATTCTTATTTCGTATAAAAGAATATGCTCTTGAGGTGGTACTATTATCATCAAGTCATAATCTGATGAGGGGATCCCTTTAAACCGATCAGTAGGCAGCACGTCATACCAATAATAATATTTTATTACAAGTAATGTAACAACTAACTGAGTTAATTGTTTGAATACCCAGTATATACTGCGTTGTGTATTAATGATTGAATTATTTAACAATTCTGCATATTCGAATTATTAAAAATTCGCTTTCCGAGGAACATTGCATCACAAAGTATGAGAAAGCTACTGAATTTATGAAAAAAAATTTCAAACAAAAGTTGTTTAATTTAAAATGAAAATTATTATTATTTATGAAATAAAAAATTTCAGCTCGTTATCCCTTTTCGTTATTGAGTTATCGTGACCACAGACAGGCAGACGGCCACGTAAAAATGGCCGAATTTTTGTACACATATATCAAACATTCATTCCTACGATCAATATTTTTAAACAAAGTCGGGAGCAAACTTAATATACCTTATACATTTACATATACTGGGCAAAAAAATTATACGTAATAGATTTGGACAAGAATTGTCTTTTGGATTAAATCTGTATATTGTATTTTTAGTTTTTTAGTGTTATGAGTTTTAGTGTTTTTTGAAGTTGGTTGAATTTTTTTAAAAAGTTTTTTGCAATAAAATATATTTTATGTTTATGTATTCGTGTATAAGAAATAAAAAATGTTAAGCTTTGACGTCGAATGACATTAGTAGTGCTTTTGGATGTACCGGTTGGTCTTTGATTTTATCGATTAGTTCGATGCTGTTTTTAATTGCGAGTGAATTTGTTTGGTTAAAGGCCTGGAATTTTGCAACTAACCATTTTGCTATTTTATATGTCGGAGAGTTGATTCCTGAGACTATCGGTCTCATTGATCCGTCGTTTTTATGGATTTTTGGAAGGCAATATAATCTGGGTGTTACCCGGTAACCAAACAAATTCACTCGCAATTAAAAACAGCATCGAACTAATCGATAAAATCAAAGACCAACCGGTACATCCAAAAGCACTACTAATGTCATTCGACGTCAAAGCTTTATACCCCAGTGTACCAATCCCAGAAACCATAAAGATATTGGAAAAATGGCTAAATACTCAAGATATACCCAAAGAAGAAATATCAGAATTACTAAAACTAACATGTCTTTGCATGAAACAAAATGTCTTTACATTTGAAGAAAAATTCTACAGGCAAACATTCGGGACGAGCATGGGTAATCCACTATCACCTTTTCTAAGCAATCTCTTTATGAACGACTTAGAAGAAAAAGCCAAGAACAGCTTCGAATACTTTCCGACGGTCTGGTACCGGTATGTTGATGACATTTTTACGATTTTTGATACGGCCAAAGAAAACCCAAAAACTTTTCTGGAAAAGCTCAACAAAATGTACCCATCTATAGAGTTCACAATAGAAGTCGAAAAGGAAGGCTCGATCCCCTTCTTAGATTTAAAAATTAGCAGGAACAAGGGCACAGATAAATTAGATTTTGACATATACAGGAAACCGACCCACACAGAAAGGTACATCACTTCTGACTCGAACAGTCCACCTCAACATAAACTAGCCATATTCAACTTTCTAATAAATAGACTACTAAAAGTGCCAATGTCGAGAAAAAATTATTTTAAAGAAGCCAAACATATTAAACAAATCGCAATATTTAACGGCTACACTCCACAATTAATAAATTTCATGATCCGTAAAATTAAATTTAAAATTCTTAAAAGAAACACTACGACGCTAACACCAGAACGGGCCAACAACGAACAAAATAAATGGTGCAAGCTAACGTACTTCCCACCGTGTACGAACAAAATTAAAAAAGAAATGGAAGATCATAATATAAAAATAGCTCTCGTGAGCAACTGTAAACTTAAACAGATCCTCGGAAACCCAAAAGAAAAAATAATAGACGAACAAAAATCGGGAATCTATAGCATAGAGTGTCCTTCGTGTTCACAAACATACATTGGCCAAAGCCGTAGACAAATAGGAACCCGATTCAAAGAACATATGGCTCATACGAAATACGGCAGATTAGAAAAATCCTGTGTAGCTGCACAAATTATAGAGAATGACCATAAAATCGTAAGTATATATATGTATATATATACATATACACAAATTTTAGTGATAGTGAATTTTAACATCTAATAAGTAGGATCGATGGAAATTTTTACGAAATTCCAACATTCATGCAAAAGCAATAGCTGCATTTCCTTTCGAAGAAATTTTCTAAAAATTGTCGAAGAAAATTAAAAATTTGGTTTTTTGTCTCGAGTATCGGGATCTGTAGTAGATTCGACAGCGCTTCTTTTTGAAGGATAAAAAGAGAGGCAAGGTACCGCGGCAAACTATCTTACTTACATTTTGTATCTATATAGAATGTACACATAGACTTTAAATCGTCACCCAATTTAAATAAAAAATGGTGCTAAACTTTCGACAAATATTTGAAAATTTCAACTCTTCAACACAATTTAGTGATATCCAAAACTGTAGACCATCATCTGAAAAGAAGAATGGATTGTATGAAAATAATAAGAGTATAAACTCTTTAAACGTTTATTGAATTTCCAATTGTATTCGGGTTTTATTGGTTGTATTTTTTACATACTGAATAAATGTGTATGTTAGAAACGTGATCCTTATCTTGTTGTATAATATGATTAAAGGGATCCAAGGTTTTGAATTTAAATATTTTTCTATACAGGTCGAATGAGTGTTTCCCCGCAGATATATTTTTATAAACTGACCATTTTTATGAAGTGTTCTATGTCTGAGTATACAATTTCGATTTTTAATTTGTGTCGAATCGTTGCTGTCAGTACATATCTGACTAGATAGAATAAACAGATGCAAAAAGTATTTGTATTATTATTGTATGCTTGTATTACCCAAGTGATTGTGTAGTATTGTGTGATACGACAAATAATATAAATTTCAGTAAACAATGGTATGTTTAATAACAGACTCTTTCGGGATTTGTTTCAGATGTAAAATAACAAATATTTCTGCTATGTAAATATGTTAAATGATACGTCTCATAAATTTGTTCCACTCTTTTATATAGGATAAAAAGTAACCGAAGGTGATGCTAAAAATTTCGTAAATATTTTAATTATGTTCACTTAGTTCGTACTGCGTACTCCACTTAAATCTATACATTATATTATACAATAATATATTATATGTTACGTACCAAGCCCGATATTGTGCAGATCGGGATTTGTAACTTTTTTAAATAAAACCGAAATAGTGTTTCGAAATGTGAAAATGCGTTAAGCGCATGATAAAATATGTATACAATTTGACAATTTCGGTTTAATTTAAAAAAACTACCTGTACAGATCGAACTTGGTACAAAATTGTCTGTACAAATCCCGATCTGTACAAAATCGGACGTAAAATCTACATTTAGTAGCTTATTACAAATTATCTTATTTAAAAATATCGTTACCTTTGTAGATATCCAAAATATTTTCTGTGAATTAAAGATAAATTGACATTTTAATATGGGTTTCGTCATATATACACAAGCATACAAGAAAGAACAAAAGACACGCACGGGGAGGACAAAGGATATGGTCACCGTCAGTTTAGTCTGTCTGCGTTGGCGGCTCTATAAATGTAGGGAACTAATTAATAAAATGTAATTATAAAGTCACACGTAAGGTGACTCTAACGAGTCCCATCGAGATTAGTTGGTAAATACTAATAACAATATGGGTCAGTTGTCTATGGCAATGGGACATTCTTTAACAGCCCACTCCTTGCGACCGAAAACAAACAAAGCATGACATGACACCTAATTGTTACATACCAAGAAGCGATATCGAACCCACAATGAACCTACACAGTTATATAAATTACAGCATATACACAAACAATGACTCTCATTTGTCGGCTAATTATGAGACTTATAGAGCTTATACGAAACCCAACGAAAACAACTGCCTTTAAGCTACAAAAGTTTTTGACATTCAATCATTAAAATTTTCATATTCATTAGCACCAGCTGATGATTATCTATACACATTTCTCTAGACAAAAAATATATCGTAACATTTCCAAGAGACATATTGTTTTCTGTATATTACAATTATATTAGGTGCATGTATATATAAAGGACTACCAAATAATCATATAAGTAAATAAACAGTTTAAACAAACACAAATATATTTGTTTTGAACGATTCTTCGGCACCTTAAATTGTTGGTCGTCGCATGAAAAGAGATATTTAATTGACAGTTTTATGATTATTATCTAGTGTACAACTGCAAAAGAGAATTCTACCTAACAATGATGTTGGTGAAAATATACCTAATATTAGTTTCTAATACTTATCATACCAGAAATTGAAATTTATTTCATAAGTTTTCTTTAGTATGTTTTTAAAATTTTATAATTTAAAATTTTATAACGCGGCAAATTTTGAAATATTTGAAATCAACCGAAAATGTAACTTGCCGCGTTATAAAATTTTAAAAACATACTAAAGAAAACTTACGAAATAAATTTAAACCAAATTTTTTTTTTCATTTTACTTTGCACTTATATTCTTATATTTTAGTTAACTATTTACTTTATTAATAGCTCGGCTCTTTAATTGGGATATCATCACATTTTAAGGAGCAACTATTATATGAAGTATCTCCCCGAAAACTCGGCCCTTTTTTACATTTATGTTTTTGATCGGATATCACTACTTTTTGAAAGGTATATATATATATATATATATATATATATATATAGATATATATATAGATATATATATAGATATATATATATATAGATATATATATAGATATATATATGTATATATATATGTATATATATATACATATATATATTGTATATATATATATATATATATATATATATATATATTGTGACGGTAGTTTCACCAGCTTGGAATCAACAAGGTGATGGCTAGCCGACAAATTGTAGCACCAATTAGAAAGACAAAAAAACAAAAATTATGTTGGGCGCCAGGTTTTTAAACAGTACCACTCACGAATTCGACACGGCAGCTCGTCAACCCTTGCTCTGGGTGGTAGGTCAGAAAGGTGGACACTCGTCTGATTATGAGTAAACAAAATTACGAAACAAAAAAATAAATTATTTATTCAAAATAAAAATTTAAATATTTAATAATATAAAAAAAAAATTAAATAAAATAATTGAATTTAACAAACAAAAATTACATATCGAACAGAAAATAAATTTATTTAA
The DNA here is from genome assembly GCA_963920215.1 of Nineta flava. Lineage (NCBI taxonomy): Eukaryota > Metazoa > Arthropoda > Insecta > Neuroptera > Chrysopidae > Nineta > Nineta flava. The sequence continues at coordinate 39,872,210 of OY986043.1, read as the reverse complement.
ATACAGTACCAAACTAATTTTTTTTTAAATGTTTCGAAACAATAATTTAAAAAAATCTACTTTCGTGAACACGCTCACTCGTAAAAATTTACCACCAAACCTCGCTCGAATCAACGTTTCGGTGAACAAAAACAAATCCAAAAATCACGAAAAAAATTTAAAAAAAATAGCAATAATGTTCAATAGATCGACGAAAATAGTAGTTTCGCAGTTTAAAACAAAATATCGTATTAACAATTCGTCAATTACGCTACGATACGAATCGTACGGCTTTCGAAATAAGAATTGAATTAAAAAGAATTAATAATCGTTTTATTTCTTCTTCAACACAAAATTTCGTCAGTCGATAACAAAACAACACACTAACAACACTGTTTTTCACATATTTTAAATTTTTTTTAAATTATTTCGTCACTGCAAGTTTAAATCTGAGCACCAGGGTTGGCTTTTGAATTATTAACATTTTATAATATTTACTTAATTCGTTATTTTATTTGGTGTGATGTTGCTGATGCTATTTCGTGTTTCACTACCCATCATTAGTTCATCCAATATAAAATATGCTTTTTCAAGTATCGTAAATTATTCTTCAAATATCGAACTCACATACACCTCCAACATTTCGATCCAACAACTCAACACAACGACGTACTATTTCCAATGTTAATAATTCATTATCCTTTTTATCCATCGTATTACAGAATATTAACTTGCATATTGTTTATAAACATTTTTTAATTCTTCCGTTCAACGAAACGAGTCCCAAAACAATCACACACTCGAACTTAGAGATTACCACTTCAACAAGTTCATAGTACGGGCCTGTTTTAACTTTACAAATAGAGTAACAGTTGACGAGCAGTAGTGGATGTTACAGACCTCCATACAAACAGTCGGCTCCTCGTACACCATTCCAACCTCCATGTCGATGATCGATGATTGAGCGAGGTCGGTAATTATTAAATGTGTGCTAATTTAACAAATAAATAAAAATTAAATAAATACAAAAATAATCATATTATAAATGTCAACAGCGACATCGGATTTCGAAGCCGTTCTCTTCGTTTCTGGCCCCTATATATATATATATATATATAGATATATATATAGATATATATATAGATATATATATAGATATATATATGTATATATATATGTATATATATATACATATATATATTGTATATATATATATATATATATATATATATATATATATATATATTGTGACGGTAGTTTCACCAGCTTGGAATCAACAAGGTGATGGCTAGCCGACAAATTGTAGCACCAATTAGAAAGACAAAAAAACAAAAATTATGTTGGGCGCCAGGTTTTTAAACAGTACCACTCACGAATTCGACACGGCAGCTCGTCAACCCTTGCTCTGGGTGGTAGGTCAGAAAGGTGGACACTCGTCTGATTATGAGTAAACAAAATTACGAAACAAAAAAATAAATTATTTATTCAAAATAAAAATTTAAATATTTAATAATATAAAAAAAAAATTAAATAAAATAATTGAATTTAACAAACAAAAATTACATATCGAACAGAAAATAAATTTATTTAAATACAGTACCAAACTAATTTTTTTTTAAATGTTTCGAAACAATAATTTAAAAAAATCTACTTTCGTGAACACGCTCACTCGTAAAAATTTACCACCAAACCTCGCTCGAATCAACGTTTCGGTGAACAAAAACAAATCCAAAAATCACGAAAAAAATTTAAAAAAAATAGCAATAATGTTCAATAGATCGACGAAAATAGTAGTTTCGCAGTTTAAAACAAAATATCGTATTAACAATTCGTCAATTACGCTACGATACGAATCGTACGGCTTTCGAAATAAGAATTGAATTAAAAAGAATTAATAATCGTTTTATTTCTTCTTCAACACAAAATTTCGTCAGTCGATAACAAAACAACACACTAACAACACTGTTTTTCACATATTTTAAATTTTTTTAAAATTATTTCGTCACTGCAAGTTTAAATCTGAGCACCAGGGTTGGCTTTTGAATTATTAACATTTTATAATATTTACTTAATTCGTTATTTTATTTGGTGTGATGTTGCTGATGCTATTTCGTGTTTCACTACCCATCATTAGTTCATCCAATATAAAATATGCTTTTTCAAGTATCGTAAATTATTCTTCAAATATCGAACTCACATACACCTCCAACATTTCGATCCAACAACTCAACACAACGACGTACTATTTCCAATGTTAATAATTCATTATCCTTTTTATCCATCGTATTACAGAATATTAACTTGCATATTGTTTATAAACATTTTTTAATTCTTCCGTTCAACGAAACGAGTCCCAAAACAATCACACACTCGAACTTAGAGATTACCACTTCAACAAGTTCATAGTACGGGCCTGTTTTAACTTTACAAATAGAGTAACAGTTGACGAGCAGTAGTGGATGTTACAGACCTCCATACAAACAGTCGGCTCCTCGTACACCATTCCAACCTCCATGTCGATGATCGATGATTGAGCGAGGTCGGTAATTATTAAATGTGTGCTAATTTAACAAATAAATAAAAATTAAATAAATACAAAAATAATCATATTATAAATGTCAACAGCGACATCGGATTTCGAAGCCGTTCTCTTCGTTTCTGGCCCCGGTGTCCTTCAGGTGGCACCAGTGACCAGTCGAATCCACGACAAGTAGAAGAAATAAAAATAAATCAATGACGGTTGGATTCATTTCAACCGTTACAAAATATATATATATATCACTCATCAAGCCCTTTCATTTGATACCCATATCATATAGGTTATTGTGGAAATTATAAATCGCAATTTTCGGCGGCCGCCATATTGGATTTAGAATGACGCCACTTTAGTCAATGTGTTTCACTCATCAAGCCCTTTCATTTGATATCAATATCATAGGGGTAATGTGGAAATTGTAAATCTCCATTTGCGGCGGCCACCATATTGGATTTAGAATGTCATGACTTCACTTATTGTATTTTGCTCATTAAGCCCTTTCATTTGATACCCATATCATAGTGGTTAATGTGGAAATTGTAAATATCCATTTGCGGCGGCCGCCATATTGGATTTCGAATAACGTCACTTTATATACTGTGTTTCGTTCTTCAAGCCCTTTTATTTGATACCTATATCATAGGGGTTAATGTGGAAATTAAACATCGCTATTTGCGGCGGCCGCCATATTGGATTTAGAATGACGTCATCAAACCCTTTTATTTGATACCCATACCATAAGGGTGCTCTTGGAAATATTAAATCGCCTTTTGCGGCGGCCGCCGTATTCGATTTAAAGTGGTATCTACACTAATGTAGATACCTAAATAATTTTGAGTCGGCGCCAAAAAATCGCCATTGAAATGGAAGAAGGGTGGATCTGATTTTCGGTTAAATTGATTCATTTATATAAAAATTAAATCTGTAACACTTGCATGTTTATTGTACAGAATCTCGTACAACCATGATTAAATGTTAAGATTGTTCAATTAATTTCTAATTCCTATACTAATTTTATCAAAATAAAAAAGCAAAAGTTTTCCCATTTCCCGATATAAATTTCGTGGTTTCATAATTTTCCCTGTGCCTTGTTTGCTAGACCAAACTATATGCCAAATATCATCTCTGTTCTCATATTAAGAGAGATATTTTATATTTTGTGTTTATATTATTTGCATCTTATGTGCACTGCACTTCCTGCAAGCTAATTGGTTGAGATAAAACTAATTTATCTGAACCAATCAAATTACAGCTTTTGTATTTCACATAAAATGCAAATAAGATCGGTTTTCATATAAAAAATTTACAAACACAAAATATAAAATATCTCTCTTAATATTAGAACAATCGAAAAATGCGTAAGGAATACAGTTGTAGGAAATCAAGTTTGCTACAATTCATCACCTTATCATTTTTGCTCTAGCTCTAATGTGTACAGAGATAATAAGGAATTTAATTTTCAATCTTAAACACATAAATTTAATTTTTGATTTTCCATATGTTCCGTTGGGAAAATTAAATTTTCCCAAAGATTCTAATTTAAAGTATCAAAAATTCCGCATCGAATGCAAAAAACCGCACTCTTGTAGCATTTCTGGAAGTGGAGCAACAAAGTTTTAAAAAATCGCACACTTTTCTCACTAATGGTATGTGCTTACATTTTACTATAAATATAGAAATATATGGAACAATCATAGAGCAGCAATATTTCCTATGTTAATTTTATCAAAACAAAAATGCGAAAGTTTTCCTATTTCCCGATATTAATTTCGTGATCTCATAATTTTCCGTGTGCCTTGGGTACTAGACCTAACTATATGCCAAATATCATCTTTAAAGGATATCCGATGTAGGCCCTTCGTTTTTATCCTGTCTAATGAAAATTGTGGGCGTACCCTCTATTTTACGGTTTTTGAACCGAAATAACTTTTTAACCGTTTATTTCTTAACGAAAAGCCAAAACTTGTTCCCTTATAGTTCCCTAAATAACTTATATTTGAAAAACCAGCACTGTAGCTCTGTTCGTTCAGAAGATGTTTTGAGGTCAAATTGGGTAATAGTAAGCGCGAAGGTAAAAAACCCCTTAAACTCGGCCTGTCGCACTAGATTTAATTTCATTTAGAAAAACTTTTTTTTTAAATAAGCGCTTTTTTGGGCATATATATATATATATATATATATATATATATATATATATATATATATATATATACCCAAAAAATATATATATACCTTTATATATATATATATGTCGGAAGTTGAATTTGTGCAAAGGACAAATTCACATTTGAAGATTTTTAAACACTTACATTTATAAGTGCTATAAAACTATTTTTTAAGAAAAGGGTTTATTTATTACAGTATGTCCGACATAAAAGGATCCGCCAGACATAGAGGCCCGGAAATTAGATATTATCGATACTTATATATTCTTAGAATAAAATAAATTGTCTATTATAAGTGCAATAAAGAATAATTTCTTTAAGATTATCAATTAACACAGTAAGTATGGGTTCGGTTGGACGGGACACATGCGGTCTCTACTTAGACGCAAATTGTACGGTACGAATGTAATAAACCAATTTTTTGTGATATACCTGAGATGGTACATAAATATGATGTAGTAATAGGATGACCCCTTTCCAATATTTTTACAAACATCAAGGAAGGGAGAGGAGTTTCAAAAAGGAAGCAGGACAGTCAGTTCTGAGAGGACAGCACCCGAGTACAGACCGTATCGTGCAGTTGCGTATTAGTATCAACTGAACTCTGCTGAAAGTTACATGAAAATAGCATCACATGGAAATAGTGTTTGGATTATTGGTAGCCCTTTTGGACTAGTATAATTAATTATGTTTATTGATGAGATAACCGTGGTATGGCATTTGTTAGTATTATTCGTGTTGTATCTGTATTGTTAACTGGAGCTAACTTACTGTGTCGTAGGTTGAACTAATTGTAATTACTAATTGTGAAAGTGCGGGACACCGGGTATTATTGTAGACTAGTGCGTGTTTGTGAAAATGCATCTTTCAGTGTGCTATTGGAAAATTGGTAAGTGTTTGTATTTTATAAAAACAACAATGCCTGACAACATATATACTGGTTCAAACGACCATAATCCCAATTATGCAACTCCGACATATATATATATATATATATATATATATATATATATATATATATATATATAATTTTATTTATTTTTTTTTGCGGCAGGGAGGGGGGGAAATGCATTGACGCACAGAGTGTAGGACTACTGGCCAGCCAGAATACCCACTTAAACCAACCCATCTTTTTGGGGCTTCGAGAACCTTCTCATTAGACCCCGCAGGTTAAAAAATAACAAAAACAAAACTTAACACATAACAAAATATCACAACACTACCTAGTCAAATGAATTGATTAAGTAGAAAAAAAAAAACCAAATATAAAATATATACAAAAAATAACAAAAATGAACAATAACAACAACAAATAACAACGTTGCAGTGAAGGTGTAAAAAGCCTTCACTGCAACAAATAAAAGTACTTAAAAAACTAGATAACAATATTTAAAAAAATTGTAAAACTTAAAAACTAGATAACAATAAAAAGTTTTAAAAACTAAAAAAATATAACAACGTCTAATAGTGTGGGTGTAAAGAGCCCGCACTATTACAGTAAAAACAATAAAACTTAAAAACTATGTGTAATAAAATGTGATATTGTGGGTGTAAAGGGCCCACAATATCACAGATAAAATCAATAAATAATTTAAAAGCACAAAACATTTAAAAAGAAGATAAAATCCTACGAGGCTGTAAATAAAAACAAAAAAAGAGACGACTTTTTAAAAAAAAAGAGATGTTTCCCCTAGAGTCTCCGTAGAAGGTGAGATTCATTTAAAAATGTAATAAATAATCCTCTTCACGCAGCTCGCATTATATGATAATGCTCGTGCTACATTCTTTTGAAGCCGTAGTCTTTGCCGTAAAGGTTCAAAGACTACACATTCCTCAACAATATGCCTCACGGTTTGCACTGTCCTGCAAACAGCACATCTTGGCTGATCCTCACCGCAGAGAAGATATACATGCGAGATTTGAGTGTGGCCTATTCGCAAACGTGTGAGGACCACATTTTCTCTACGGCTCAGATTTACAGGTGCCGGCGTCTTATTGATGGTTTGACTTGACCTGTTTGATCCGTGAGGTTGTTCCACTCACGCTGCCATTTTTCATTAATTTTAAAAAGTATGCACACTTTCAGGTCCTCTGGGCGTATGGGAGCTAGATATAGGTGGTTTGAATCAGCCGCAACCCGCGCAGCTTCATCAGTCACCTCATTCCCATGTATACCGACGTGCCCAGGCGTCCATACAAAAACGATGGACAGGTGCTGGAACACGTGGAGTATCGCTTGGATGTTTTGCACCAGAGGGTCCATTGAAAGCGTGCACATTAGTGTTTGCAACGCGCTCAACGAGTCGGAACAAATGAGAAATGTATTGTGAAGGTTCGAAAACTCTTCACAATACCGCAGGGCTTGCAAAATTGCATATAATTCAGCAGTGTATACGGATGCCTGTGGGGAGAGCGACCAAGTGTGTGAGCTATTGCCAATGGCAATAGCGCTCCCAACACCAGATATGGTTTTAGATCCATCGGTATACACGCACAGAGAGTCATTGTATTCGCTAATAATTTGTTGAAAGCAGGTCCGATAGTACTGGGAACTGGTCTCGTCCTTACGGAGACCAGCCAGGTCAAAGCGGCACCTTACCTTTGGGATCAGCCAAGGAGGTACTTCATGGAAACTATAGGGAAGTACCTGAGCGAATTCGAAATTAAGACTCTCTAAAAGCTCCTGCAGTCGAACGGCCAGAGGTCTGGTGACCGTGGCACGTCTCTCATAGGGTCTCCTCAAAAATCTGGATTTTCTGAAGAGAGCCGAGAAGTTGACATGATTGGGCTTAGCCTATACCCCTGCGACAAAATTGAGGAGCAGGCGCTCACGCCTCAACCTCAATGGGGGCAATCCCGACTCTACACATAGACTTATAGAGGGACTCGGTCGAAAGGCTCCTGTAGCAAGTCTAATGCCTGCGTGGTGAATAGGATCTAGGATTTTGAGCGATGACATCCAGGCGGAGGAGAATACTATACAGCCATAATCCATCCTGGGCAGAACCAGCGATGAATAGAGCCGCAGTAGCATCTCCCGGTCCACACCCTACGATGTACCAGCCAATCCCTTAAGCACATTCATTGCCTTGCGACAACTCACTGCCAGGGATTGGAGGTGTGGACGCCACGTTAATTTCTTTTCAAAGACAAGTTCCAGAAACCTAACAAAGTCGGCACATCCATGGCGGGTACCCTTTAAGTAAAGGATCGGATCAGGATGTGCCTTGCGTTTTCTACAGAATTGGACCACTTTAATTTTAATTGTGGAGATCCGAAAACAAACACTTTCTGCAGAATGCACCACTTCGTTGATGCCCTGCTGGAGTCTCGTTTCAATTGTATCCATTTATGGAGCTCCATAGAAAATTACAAGGTCATCCACATACAGACATTGACGAATCGGGGCTGAAGCTGCGATGTGATTGACCGCTATAGCAAAAAGGGTGAAACTAAGCGTCGAGCCCTGGGGAACACCATTCTCTTGGGAATGGATCCCAGAGTCAGTGCCACCCACCCGGACACGAAATTTGCGATCAATCATAAAACTTTGAATGAACTGAGGCAGAGATCTTCTTAAATCCCAGTCATGCAGCTTCCTGAGAATGCCATACCTCCAAGTCATATCATATGCTTTCTCCAGGTCGAAGAACACTCTCACAGAGTGATGGCCCCGGAGAAAGTTGTGGTGAATGGCATTCTCAAGGCGAACAAGTTGATCCGTCGTCGAATAGTATTGGCGGAAACCTGTCTGATATTTACTTATCAGATGATTAGTTTCCAGCCACCAGACGAGACGTCTGTTCACCATTTTTTCCAATATCATGCTGAAGCAGCAATTCAAAGATATCGGACGGTAGCTTGATGGTTGCGATGAATCTTTACCCTATTTAAGCAGCGGGATAATAATGGCTTCCCGCCATTGCTGAGGGTAAACGCTCTGCCGAAAAATATTGTTGTATAGATCCAGTAATCCGCACTTACCAGGATAAGGCAGATTCTGGATCATGGCATAATGTATTGTATCGAGGCCAGGAGATGTATCTTTTGACCCCTTTAGCGCCTCCAGTAGTACTTGCATTGTAAAATCGTTGTTATACTGGAGGGATTCATCTGAGAAAAAATCAAGATCATCATGTTGTTCGTGATGCATCTTGATCCGCAGGAAATCCGGGTCATAATTTTGGGAGATGCAGACGCGCTCGAAATGCTCCGCTAAACACTCAGCGATTTCAGCACGCTGTGATATGACTCGGCCATCCAAATTGAGGAGGGCAGGCGCCGGTGATGAGGAAAATTTCCCCGAAATTGCCTTCATCCTCCTCCATACCTCCGAAGATGGTGTGGAGGTATTGATGGCCGAAACATATTGCTCCCAAGATAGCCTTTTCTGATCTCGAATAGTTTTCTTTTATAGGCTATCAAATTTTCCTGCGTGGGCCGTCTTTTCAATTTGTTAAACGCCCTCTTTTTCTTTGCAACCCCTACTCTCACGACATCATTCCAACAGGGAACTTTTCTCTTAGGTGGAATGCTGGAAGACTTACTTATAGCGTGTGTAGCCACTTCAATGACTTTGGAGGTTATTTTGCACACATCCTCTTCTACGTCTCCCCCCAACGTGGGAACTTGAAAACTTTCCATGAAAGTGTCCCAGTTGGCTCGACGAAGACGCCATCTCGTTGAAGTAGGATGTGGATACATCGGTGAGTTATGAGAAATTTTGATGGGTAGATGGTCACTTCCACAAGGATTATAATTTTATTAATACTCGCGACTTTAATGTTTTTTGTTCAATAATTGTAAAACTTAATTCTTTCTTCATTTAAAACTATTATTTACAATTCTGCAATTATATCCACGAACCAGAGTAATGATAATTAATGTACAAATATTCAAAACTTAATTTTGAATATAATGACTGTTTAAAATGTGATACCCTACTCACAAACATCGCTTTTTTCAAATGTTTAAATTTTTTTATAGTGCTCGAAACTTGTTGAAAAATAGATCTGTAAAAAGTTTATAACTGAGAAAAATTGGTCAATTTTCCAAAGTCAAGTTAAACATATTATTTTAATTTGCTATATAATAAAAGCAGTAGAAATTATATATAAATTGGAAATTGGAATATTTATACTTCTAAAACATATATGCAGAAATAGACCAATAAAAAATGTAATTTTTGAGCTACAATGATTTTTGTTTTAACAGACTGATCAGTGTCTTTAATAGTTTAAATAGATTTTCTGTGATTCCATAATAAACTTTCCAAACACCAAAAGAGCATGCTTCTATTCAAGGAATTGACTTAGATGATTTGATTTAAAAAGAACTTAATTTAAAAATTGAATAGTAGACTCAAGCATGAATTAAACAGGTTATCAAATTTATTCATTGTATTTTAAATGTAAAATATTTAGTCAAAATTTTTCGTTTAACCAAATGCAGATTTTGAAAAGAACTAAAAAAAATTTTAGATGGACAGTGTTTTACCAAAAAAAATTTAATATAGTAAACTCGTACACAACTTTGTTTATAGGTTATTTGAGGTCATATTACATTAGTAGATGGTTTATTGTAGAAAAAGTTTTCGTAGTGCGTAAGCATTTTCAAATACTGTCTGTGAATTGTGATATTTGATTATCGCATCAATCGCCTTAAACGTATGAAATCCAAATGAATTGGCACTGAGCATTACGCAGAGTAGCCGAAATACGTGTATGCAGTCGACGTTGATACATGAATAGATATAAGTTCGAAATATAAACGTAGTTTGTAAAGCTTTTATATCTATTTTACTGGTGTTGATGGTGGGAAGATCTCGACTGAGAACTATTACATGATATAGACATTTTTTGTGATTGTACAACCAACCACTTTGGTCGCCCACAGGCATATCTAAAAATTCACTCACTCACACTCACCCATTATAAGATATGGAATTTAAATGAAAATAAATCAAAACCTGTTGTTCATAATGGAAGACTTAACTATGGTATTCTCATGACAATTGTTATTGAACGTTTAGTATGGTATAACATGAATAATATTATTATTTTCTTTATAAACCAATTGTGATGAATCCATTGGAGTCTATTGAGTGTACGAAACAACTAGCTTGACTTTGTGGGAAAATATTTTTTGTGTTGAAATATTTTCAAGGTTGAGAATGTGTCACATAATTCCGTGATATAGCAAATACCAACGATAGCAAATACCAACAGATTTTTCTGTCCACTCAAGCTTTCTTTACCGCGGAATATTTTATGGTTCTGTTATAGCCTCCGTTAAATCAGCAGAGGGAAGTCTGCAAAATGTATTTACATAGTACCATAATTAGGCACTATTTAAATACTAATTTGTTGCTTAGTTTTTAATTTTTAAACTCCTTGGGTTTAGCCAGAAATCCAATCGCAAAATTCTTTTACTGGCTCGACGTCAAGCAAGTAGAGCTTATTTAGAAAAGACCGCAAAATGAGTTTCCGTTGTTAGGTGTTTTTTTGGTGCTAACTTTCAAAAACATTCAGGACGAAAGGTTCTTACACCTTCTAAAAACGATATTAGAATCTACCGAATAAAAAACAACATTAAACGTAAAATGACGAAACAAAACTCGCTGCGTTTCCAAGTTGCCATACTTTAAATAATCGTTTTTCGACCATTTTACTTCTCTATTTGTTGACAGGAGAGTTCGGTTTTAAATATATTTATTTTTTGCTAATATTTTTCATTTTGGTTTCTTTGGTTTGGAAAATAAATCGTTTCGTTACGGTTATATTCGTCATCGATTAAATTATATTCCGATCGACTATATCGACTGTATTCCAATTTTTAAGAAATAAATAATCTAAAAATCAGTTTGTAATTAATTTTTTTCATACTGCCGTGCGTAATTGATTACACAAAATATTTTGCTTTAGACTCTTTAAAGTATTTGGCAAGGAAACGTTTATTAAATTATTTGTAGTTATACATTATTGGAATAAATTTATATTATGATTTTATGTATAATAGTTCTTATGTATAAATCGTGGATATTAATAAGATTATCGTATTACTCGATAATCGATTTAAACGAACTTCTAAACGTGGTTGCTTAGGATAAAGAAATAATAGTTATCGTAACATATTAGTATAACCCATCTGCTAGCATATCAACTTTTGACATTGGATTGCTGGCTAAACCCAAAGAGCTCCAAAATTAGAAACAAATTATGGTTTTACTTAAAACCTTTTTGCGGACTTTTTTAGGTAATCCTTTGCCAGCTTGTCGACTTTTGAAATTTTATACCTGACAAAACCCAAAAAGCACTAAAATTACAAACTAAGAATCAAATTAGCACCTACATAAATAAGCACCAAGTTATGGTGCTATGTAAATACATGCTACGGACTTTTTTAGAGAATCCTCTGCTAACTCGACGTCAAGTCAGCAGACGACTTTTGAGATTGGATTTCTGGCTCAACACAAAGAGCACTCTAAACTACAAACTAATTTAGGTAATCCTCTGTTAGCTAGACGACTTTTGAGATTGGATTTCTCGCTAAACCTAAAGAGCACCAACATTGCAAACTAAGCACCAAATAAGCATCTAAATGGCACCTAATTATGGTACTTTGTATACACGAGTTTTCTTTTAAGCCTCTTCGAGAGGTAAAATTAGTGGTGGGAAGTTAAACGAAATGTTTTGATAAAAGTTCTGATTGTATTTTATACTCAAGCGGTGATAGTTGATAAGAATATTGGCTAAGAAAACTTATGTAATGTAATGTCTGCCAGCGTAGTTCTGGTGCAATTAACATTAATTAATTAATTAAAAATTGATTTTTTTATAATTAAATCCCTCACATGTTAATTGAATTTTGCTTGTTAAATCACATAGTATACGATACGACAAGTCTTGTAATAGCAGGCAGCGCTGATTATTAATGCTACGGTTACCTGCAGCCAGGTGTTCAAACTTCAAGTAAACTTAGCTTACTTTCCTCATATGTTAATTGAAAAATATTTAGCTAACTTAAAAGTTTAGAGTAATTAGAATACATCCATCTTAAAATTCATTAAAATTAATTGCAGCCTATATAAGAAAAATTTTTAAAAATAGAAATTTAAAAAAAAAACCTTGTAGTGAGAGACTATTGCATTATTCCACGAAACAAACAAGGAAAGTATATGATTCATGCATTTGTAGAGCCTTCTCCATTTATAAGTGTATTTACACTAATAGTGGTATTGTGTATAGAGAATGCAGAGTTCATGATAAACGAAATACACTCTACTTTCGCATGATCATATACTTTCCTTGTTTGTTACGTTGAATAATGCAATAGCCTCTCTCTCTCTACAAGGTATTTGTTTTTCTTTTTTTTTTAATTTTTCTTATATAGGCTGCAATTGATTTTATGGATTTTAAGATGGCTGCCAGTTATGGATGTATTCTAATTTTTCTAAACTTTTAAATTAGCTAAATATTTTTCAATTAACATATGAGGGAAGTAAGCTAAGTTTACTTGAAGTTTGAACACCTGGCTGCAGGTAACCGTAGCAGTAATAAGCAGCGCTGCCTGCTATTACAAGATTTGTCGTATCGTATACTATGTTATTTAACCAGCAAAATTCAATTAACACGTGAGGGGTTTAATTATAAAAAAATCAATTTTGATCAATTACATTGCCAAATTGTTTATATTGCAATAAGCGTTTTCAATAATATTTCAATCAACAGATGAGGGAAGGTTTTCTAATGCCGGATCTTAGACCATAATATATATACATACACATATATATGTACTTTTTAAAATCTGTGGACTCTCAAGCGGTCTCTTATTCCGATTGGAATGAAATTTGGTATTTGAGGCGCTTTTGGTATTCTAAACGTCAAATTCGTTAGTGGGTAAAATCGGACGAGGAGGGAGGGGATTAAGAGGCAGGGGGAAACACAAAATTTAACATATCTCCCTTAATCTTTGAAAAATCGAAAAATTTATCATGAGTTAAGTTGCAGGTACTAAGTTTTACTGTAATTTTGTTTTTTATTATTTTTCTGTTACACTAATATTTACAGAAATATTTACAATTAAAGATTGAAAGTAACAGAGAAATTCTACACATCTCTGTTAACATTAGAGTTTGAGAAAAATGATAAATAATACAGGTATAAAATTGTAGCCAATTTGATTTTCTACAATTTTACTCCTTATACATTTTTCGATTATTCTAATATTAAGAGAGATATTTAATATTTTGTGTTTGTCTAACACGAATACATGAAATTTTATTGTAAAAAACTTTTAAAAAAAATTCCGACTTCAAAACACGCTAAAAGTTACTACATTAAAAAGCTAAAAATAACAATTTACAGATATAATCTAAAAGACAATTCTTGCCCAAGCCGATTAAGTATAATTCAGTATATCTATGTAAATATACAAGGTATATTAAGTTTGATCACGGCTGTAACGCTTAAAAATATTGATTGTAGGCGTGACTGGTATATGTGTTAATAAAATTATAAAATTTAGCCATTTGCGCATGTCCGTCTGTCTGTCTGTGGACACGATAACCCAAGAACGAAAAGAGATAACAAGCTGAAATGTGTTCTAGAGCAAAAAAGTAAGATCAAGTTTGATAATGGGCGAAATCGGTCTATCTTTGGGCAAAACTGCTCATCTTTGAAACCATTGGAACGTGTTTCCCTTCGCTCGGAGGGGGAAGGGGATATATACATCTTTGAAACCGTAAGAGATAGAAAAAAAAATTTGGTAATAAAAAATCTTCTTTTTAAAATAAACAAGTTTTGTTTGAATAAGATTTTCATAAACTCAATAGTTTACTCATAATTTGTAATCATATGTTCCTCTGAAAGAATTGTTAACATTTCGAATACGCAGAATTGCTAACAATTTAATCATTGATATACATCGCTGTCTATACTGGGTATTCAAACATTTAAGTCAGTTAGTTGTTACTTTACTTAACAGTCGAACATAATAATAATAATAATAATAATAACAATAAGAAAGAGGGGTAACGCATACGGGTCCGTAGCATCTAGACCAAGGGGTCCTCTGTGCCCTCTCTGAGAACAACCTGTCACCCGAAGGCGAGACGCCTCCGGGCAAGAGGTGCCATTTCAAGCAGATGAAGCTATAGGATCCTGTTGAGGCCAGACGCCACACAGAAGGCCCACAATTTCTGCACCGGTATTGCTCCCAGGATTGATGGATCCAAAGTTTTGGACCCAAACGTTCTATATCTGACACCCTGCAGGCTTCTGCAGGTGCAGTTAACATGTATGGAGGTTTCATCGTCCTCCATACAGGCCATGCAAGTGGGATCATCAGAGATACCCAAGTAATGAAGGTGGTAGTTCAATCGACAGTGTCCTGTCAAAAGCCCCACCACCCTCAAATGCATTCTATTGAGTTTCAATCGAGCACAGTCGAATGGCCCAGCTGTGTTTAAGTACAACTTGGCCTGTCGCATGCCCTGCTCGAAGTCCCAGTAATCGAGGTGAGCTTGTTTCAGCCACCCCTTGATTCGGTAAATTACGGAGCATCTTGCTATGGGAATGATTGGCTCAGGTGAAAGGGGCGCTTGAGATGACCCCTTTCGTGTCAACGAGTCCGCTACTTCATTGCTCATAACGCCAGAGTGACCCGGTACCCAGATCAGCCTGACTGTGTTACTCA
The DNA here is from genome assembly GCA_963920215.1 of Nineta flava. NCBI lineage: Eukaryota > Metazoa > Arthropoda > Insecta > Neuroptera > Chrysopidae > Nineta > Nineta flava. The sequence continues at coordinate 39,856,835 of OY986043.1, read as the reverse complement.
GTGCCAGGCGGTTCAGCTCCTCGAAGCATTCATAGACTATCTTCGATTGGAATCTTGACGCCTCAAGGGCCCGAATTGCTGCCTGGCTATCTGAGAAGATGCTGATATGTGCCCCATTATAACCTTTCGTGTTACAAATCTGGGCACCTCTCAGTATAGCGAAGATTTCCGATTCCAAAATCGTCGCATATTGACCCAGAGCAATCGATTCCTTTATCCTACGTCCATAAACCCCCGCACTAGATAAATCTCCGGCCCTTGGCCCATCCGTATAAAGATATGGTCCGGGAGGGGGTGAAAAGTTAGGTAAATCTCGATCCCATTCCTCACCGGAGGGAACGATCACCCGAAATTTGCGATCAAAACGATAAATCGGAACAGTGAAATCCTGTGCCATTTCCACAATTTCCACAAATGGAGTCGTTGTCTCCAACCTGTCCATGACCCGTGTTTGTCCTACAGTGCCACTGTCTGCAACTCCTAACTCGATAGGCCGCGGTCATGGCCTCTGCTTCAATCATTAAATGAATCGGCGGAATATCTAGAAGCAGTAGGAGTTGTTCGCATGGCTCCAGTGACACTAAGGCATACGACTCTGAGCAGGTGATCCAATTTCTTCTTGGCTACAGCCAGAGAGGTTCTTGTCCATCATACTACACAGCCAAATGTGAGCATTGGCTTTACGATCATTGTAAATAACCAGTGCACCATGTGAGGTTGGAGTCCCCAAGACTGTCCAAATGCTCTCCTGAACATCCAGAAGTCCAGTCCTGAACATCCAGTTAGTCTCCAATCCAAATTAGTTAGTCTCCAGTCTCCACTCCAGTTCAGTTTTGCATCCAGGATGACTCCCAGATGCTAAACCGTTCCGGTTTAAGTAATTTGAATGCCAGATATGCTGATCATCCGTTGAGCAACTCTTCGTCTCCTTGTAAACAATACACAGCCCGTTTTTTCTTGTTTGACATAGAGTTCTTTGTCAATGCACCAGCGCTCCACGTACGAGAGCGCTTGTTGCATCAGATGATAGATAGTGCCCTCGTCTCTGCTTTTGAGAAGTATGGATATGTAATCAGCGTAGCCTTGAGCAAATATCCCTAATTCCTTGAGACCGGCTAGTAAGCTATTCACGACGAGGCACCACAAATGGCAAGAGAACTCCATCCTGCGGACACCCTCTACCCACAAAGCCTCTTACCGATTGTTCCCCTAAAGTTGTGGTAATGCACCTCACTTTGAGCATGTTGCAGATCCATCTTACCAAGATGTCTTCTACCCCGCGCTCAATTAGTGCAGTGCAAATCGCCCCAACCGTTGTATTATTGAAGGCTTCCTCGATATCAAGGAAAACCCCTAAGACCATTGCCTTTTCTAAGAGCGCACCTTCTATCGACCCTACTAGTCGGTGAAGTGCAGCATCCACAGAAAGGCCGGCTTGGTAAGCAAACTGGCACTCTGATAGCGGTCTCTCTACAAGACTCGTATCTCGAATATGCCTGTCTATTAGCCGTTTAAGAACATAGAATCTCCTCCTTCTTTTTTTGGAGTTGGTTAAAATTTGTGTTGATTGTTTCATCTCAACAGAAATTCTACGATAAGACACCTATAAAATTATTTTATTAAAATTTATTATTGTCGTTTCCATAGTAACTATAAACTATAATCGTTATATATAGTTCTATTTTGGATATTTATAAATTTAATTTTTGCAAATACTAATGTCATATCAGATATTATATTCCATTTTGATCACACTAAAATTATGACCACTGGAGAGTGATTTGTGTATGCTAAGGAAATTCGCAAAGTTGACGCAGCTCCTGCGTAACGAATTTTATTTTATTATATTGATTCATGTCGAAAATTGGTAAAGAGAACACTTTGCAAATTGTAACTGCATTCGAGCATCGAAATGTTGAGTCCCGCCCGTATATATTGTTTATAATATAAAATGTTTTACATCAAAGTTAAATCATCACATATATGCACACATATATTTCTTATATTGTATGTCTATTGCGTTGATAATGTAATAGTCCGTAATTTCTCATTTTATAATTACATACGATTTTGTATAATTTAGAGTTATGCTTTATTTTTAAGTAAATTACTTTATGAGTTACGCATAACACGCAAAGAATATTATTTAGTTTTTATTATAGCAGTACAATTTTGAACAATGAATATAAATATGAGTATAATTTAATTGAAAATTTTATAATAGAACAATACTTTTATATCCGGTATATATAATATACCAGGGTCTATTTAGTTTAGTCCGTCAACACGATAACTCAAGAACGATTGAAGATAACTAGTTAAAATTTTTTGTGTTCTAGGGCTTAAAAGTAAGGTCAAATTCGTGAACAGGCAAAATTAGATCGTGCCTTCCTCGCCAGGGGAGTATAAATCCATCCTTGAAATCGTCAGAGATATTATAAAAATTTAACTATATTTAATTTCTTCAGCCAGTTTTATTAACAAATTTTCTTTAAAGGATATGCAGCTATTCTTTTTGCACCAATGTTGGAATTTCGTAAAAATTTCTTCAAATGTCCATCGATCCTACCTATTAGATGTTAAAAAACACTTTCGCTAAAATTTGTATATATGTGTATATATTCACATATGTATATACATATGTACTTTTTTTAAATGTCTGGCGGTCACAGTTTTATTCCGATTGGAATGAAATTTGGTTTTTGTGTCGCTTTTGGTATTCTAAAGGTCAAGTTCCGTAATGGGTAAAATCGGACGAGGAGAAAGGTGGTTTAAAGGTAGGGGAAAACACAAAATTTGGCTACCTCCCTTAATATTTGAAAAACACAAAAATTTTTCAGGAAATAAGTTGTAGGTACTAAGTTTTACTGTAATTTTGTTTCTTATCATTTTTCTCTAATATTTACAGAAATATTAACAATTAAAGATTGTTTTAAATGTCTGTGGTCTCTCTAGCGGTCACAAATTTATTCCGATTAGAATGAAATTTGGTATTTGTGGCGCTTTATGTATTCTTAAGGTCAAGTTCGTGAATGGGTAAAATCGGACCCCGGGAAAGGGGGTATAGAGGGAGGGGGAAACACAAAATTTGACTATCTCCCTTAATATTTAAAAAATCTAAAAATTTATCAGGAGTTAAGTTGTGGGTACAAAGTTTTACTATAATTTTGTTTGTTACACTAATAATTACAGAAATATTTACAATTAAAGATTGAATGTTAAAATTCTAAATATCTCTGTTCACATTAGAGTTTGCGAAAAATGATCAAGTAATGAATTGTAGCAAACTTGATTTTGTACAATTTTACTCCTTATACATTTTTCGATTATTCTAATATAAAGAGAGATGTTTAATATTTTGTGTTTGTTTGACACGAATACATAAAAAATAAAAAAAATTCGTTACGCAGGAGCTGCGTCAACTGCGAATTTCCTTAGAATACATAAATCACTCTCTAGCGGTCATAATTTTATTCTGATCAAAATGAAATATAATATCTAATATGACTTTAGTATTTGCAAAAATAGCCCAAAAAAAAAACGGTATAACGATTAAAGTTTATAGTTATTATGGAAACGACAATCAAAATTTTTTACAATAAAATATATTTTATGTATTCGTGTCAAACAAACACAAAATATTAAATATCTCTCTTAATTATAGAATAATCGAAAAATGTATAAGAAGTAAAGTTGTAGAAAATCAAGTTTGCTACAATTCATTACTCAAACTCATCATTTTTCTCAAACTCTAATGTGAACAGCGATATTTAGAATTTTAACTTGCAATCTTTAATTGTAAATATTTCTGTAAATATTAGTGTAACAGAATGGTAAGAAACAAAATTACAGTAAAACTTGGTACCTACAACTTAACTCTTGATAAATTTTTCGATTTTTCAAATATTAAGGTAGATAGTAAAATTTTGTGTTTTTCCCTCGCTCTAAACCCCCTTTCGCCTCGTAACGAACTTGACCTTTATACTACCAAAATCGACTCAAATACCAAATTTCATTCCAATCGGAATAAACCTGTGACCGCTAGATCAGATATTATATTTCATTTTGAACTTAAATTATGACCGCTAGAGAGTGAGTTATATTCTAAGGAAATTCATTCAGTTGACGCAGCTCCTGCGTAACAAATTTTTTTAATTTCTCCTATGTTTTTCCTTTTTTTTGATTTGCTTCTATAATGTAATTTAAAATTGTAAAAAAGTTATTTTTTGATTTATATCAAATAAAGTTATATTATTATTATAAAAAAAATTTAAGGAAAACTAATGTTCTGTTTTGAAAAATAAACTCTTGTTTGAAACTTTTTTTCATAAACTCAATATACATCGGGTATTTAAGCATTCTGATTGATATCGGGGTAAAAATTATTGCACTTCGACCCTATGGTCCAATGTGCTCCCCCTCCTAACTCAGTCTGACGAGACTCGCTTCTCCCATATGTTGGCAATAGCCTGGAGCTTGCTTATTAGGTCCTCCTGAAGGCTCATATATTCGGGGTGAGATGCACCGAATATCCTGTATCTGCTGTAACCCAGAGGTTCGCAGTCAAAGATTATGTAGCTGGATGTTTCTTCCTCCTCGCCACACAATCTGCACACAATGGAGCTGTTATGGAGTCCTATTGTGTGCAGATGCTTCCGCATGGGATAATGCCCAGTAATGAACCCGGTAACCCTCCGCAGTTGCATCCTGTTCAGCTTCAGTGCATCGAGAGATACCCTCTTTTTTGCACTCTGAAGCTGTACCTTCCCGAGCTCTTGCCGCGGTACTTTTTCCCAGTGATCACGGTGTTTAGCATTTGACCACTCGTTGATCAGTTGTTTACATGCAGTCTTTGGAATTCCTTAAATAGGCTCTGGGCCTATGAATGGCATTCCGACTCCCTTCTTTGTTAAGGTATCCGCTTTTTCGTTTCCTTCGAAACCACTGTGACCCGGCACCCAGATCAATTTAACATTGTTCCGTTTTGCCAGTTTCAGAAGTTCCTCCAGACAATCCTTGACTACCCTTGAGGTGACCTCAGTTCCAGACAAGGCTTTTAAAGCAGCTTGACTGTCCGACAGAACACATACGTTCGGGTTTATGAAGCCTCTACGTAGGTTCTCACGGACGCAAGCCAGTAAGGCGTAGACTTCTGCTTGGAAGATCGTAGCATATGTCCCCAAGTTGAGGCTTATGTTTGCTTTTGGTCTCTTACCGTAGATTCCCGCCCGGTCCCTTCTTCAGTTTTGGATCCGTATGTATACCAGACGATTCCTATCCTGAGGTAGGATGGTTCTCCTACCGACCACATGGCCCTATCACATACTACAGTGATAGGTTTTGAGAAGGAGTATGTCTTGGGAAGTATATCTGTGCCCATTTCAAAGACGGGGTCTGAGATAATTGATGTTCCCACGATACTTGCATGCCCAACCTGATTTTTATTAATCCAGTTGTTATTGCAAGACAATCTATAGGCGCTGGATCTCGCTTTAGCTGTTACTACAATGCTTAGCGGAGGCAGCCCCAGTATGACTTCCATGGCAGCTGTATGTGTACTGCTCATGGATCCAGTGATGCACAAGCAGGCCAATCTCTGGATCCTGGACAGCTTTATGCACGCAGTAATCTTTTGGCCACCACACTAAAGCAGCATAGGTTTTAATGGGCTTGACTACTGTTGTGTAGAGCCAGTGGATCATTTTGGGTTTTAGACCCCAGACTTTTCCACATGCTCTCTTGCAAAGCATGAGAGAAGATTTGCTCTTATTTGTTATATATTCCAAATGAGGGTTCCATGTTAGTTTGGAGTCCAGCATTACTCCCAAGAACTTGGCTTCCCTTGTGATCTGTAATCTTTCACCGAAGAGGATTGGTGGTTTTATGTTATCCACCTTCCTTTTACGTGTGAATGGAATTAGTGCGGTCTTACCAGGGTTAATTTTCAATCCCTGATTGATACACCATTCCTGTGCGATTCTAAGAGCGTTTTGCATTAGCTCCGAGATTGTGCCTTCACAGGGTCCCTGGATTGCAATTACAATGTCGTCCGCGTAACCCTGTATGTAGTATCCATTTTGGTTGAGGTTTGTCAGTAAGCTGTTCACTGTCAGGCTCCAAAGGAGTGGGGATAAGACACCACCCTGTGGACATCCCTTTGTGGCTCTCACAGTAACAGACTCTCCAAAAAGAGAAGTTTTTATTCTTCTTCCTATCAGCATAGATTTTATCCACCTGCAAAAGGTGTCTTCAACTCCGTGCCGACCTGCAGAATCAACCATGGAATTGTGAGAAGCATTGTCAAATGCCCCCTCTATGTCAAGAAAAACGCACAAGGTGGTTTGTTTCCTTGCGAATCCCTCCTCAATCCTGTATATTAGGTTGTGGAGGGCTGATTCACAGGATTTCCCCACCTGATACGCGTGTTGGTTGGCATGAAGCGGATTTCTTGACAATGCCCCCTGAGTCAAATGAAATCTTATTAGTCGTTTCATTGTTTTCAGTAGAAACGATGACAGACTAATTGGTCTAAAGTCCTTTCCCGTGGAGTGATTAAGCCTCCCCGGTTTTGGCAAAAAGGTCACTCTTACTGGCTTCCATACGGTTGGGATATAACGCGTAGCCAGGCTTGCCCTGAATATATTACCAAGCAGAGTTAAAAGATGCTCTGCTCCTTTTTGTAAAAGAACTGGGTATATCCCATCTGGTCCTGGTGCTTTGTAGGGGTCGAATGAGTTATGCCCATTCGATTTTTGAGCGGTTAATGGCAATCGCCGCTCTTCTCCAGTCCTCAGCAGTCGGCGGGAGACACTGGTTAAACTGCTCTTGAGAAGTATTTTCATCGTCCACTGTCACCGAATCCGGGAAATGAATCCGGAGCAGTGTCTTGAGTGTATCCTTCGCGGAGCTAGTATACTCACCGTTGGGTTTACGAAGTGAGCCGATGGTGTCAGCGGGTTTCTTCGCCAGGATACGATGGAGCCTTGCTCCCTCAGATGTGTTTTCAACATCATGACAGAGATCCCTCCATGAGTCCACTTTGGCTTTCTTCAGAGACCTTTTGTATTCGGTAAGGGCTTCATGGTAATTATCCCAGTTCCCCAACCTCCTTGCTCTGTTAAATAGCTGGCGAACCCTTCGCCTCTGACTCCTTAGGCTCTCATTCCACCAACAAGTCGACCTGCTGATGTCTTTTGAGACCTCCGGGCAGTTTTCTTGGAAAGAGTTAATTATTGCATGCTGAAGCTCAGTTGCAGTAAGCTTAATGTACAATACTGTTTTAACTTTTTTCGGAATGTGGCGAGTTTGAACTTTAGTGTCGAATTATATTCGTCCCAATTGGTTCTCCTTGGATCCCGATATTGTCTATTACATTGGTCCGTTCTTACCTCCACATTGTAATATATTTGTCTTTGATCCGATGCAGATGGTTCATCGGACACTAGCCATTTCTTGATTTTACCACTGATTTCATAAGTGCTCAGTGTTACATCAATGACTTCCTTCCGCACTTTGTTAATAAAAGTCGGCTTGTTGCCTTGGTTAACTATATCTAAGTTGTTAGCTATGATATAATCAAACAGGTATTCACCTCTTGTATTTGTGTTTGTGCTACCCCACGCAGTGTGATGGCGTTTGCATCACATCCCTTGATCAGTTGGTGGTTTTTTGCCTCACAATACTGGATCAGGTCTTCCATCTCTGTTGATGGTGGTGGAGTAGATGCATCAAAGGGTAGGTAGACCGAAGCGATGATTACCACTCCATTTCCGTTCTCATGTTGTATTTTACTTTTACTGCTGTTAGATGTCTCTGACAAAACTCTAACAGCGGCAAGACATTGATGTCCTTTCTTGCATAAATGCAAGTTCTGGGTCTCTCCGAGGTTTTATCGTAGATAATTTGTCCTCTAGTATCTCCTAGTCCAAGAATCCTATGGATAACAGCCCAAGGTTCTTGGATCAGAGCTATGGAGATTCTCCTTTTCAGCACATTTTGACAGAAGACAGCGGAGGCCGCCTTACTGTGCTGGAGGTTTATCTGAAGCATCCGAAGATCAGACATTCTTTTTCCTCTTTGAAGTATTCAGTGGTCTAAGGTTGACATGACCAAACCCGAGGTATAATTTAAACCCTCGGTCCTGAATCACCCGCAGATCCGCTGCATCGACTTCCAGTACGATGGTATGTCCTGCATTGGTCCTCGTGCTGTTTATACTTCGCCATTTCTGAGTGTGCAGGTTTGAATTTTGCACTCCAAGAGCTTTGATCACTTTGCCCGTTTCAACGGTGTTATAGATCTGGGGAGTATACAGCAGAACCTTTGATGTGTTCATCATGGCTCTTGCATCCCCGACCACAAGTTCCGCTCCGTCCCATTGTCTGATATTCGGAACGTTCTCCATGAGCCAGTTTATAGTTGTTGATCCTATGCACCGCACAACGAGGGCCCCCCTGTCCAGGTGGCAACCCCGATATTGTAGGCCCTCAACGAGCTCCTGGCTAATAAGGGTTTGTAGCATCGAGAGTTGAACCTCTTCGGATTGTTCCTGAGTCATTTTGATCTCAGGATACCCCCGCAATGCAATGCATATCTTTGTTGTTGCGGCGGTTTCAGCAAAGGTATTAATAGCACTTGCCTGTTCCCCCTTTCTTCGTTTTTTCGAGATCTGTTTCGGGCTTGGAGTCTCATCTTCAGATCTCAGTCTCTTTTCCTGTGGGTTGTCGAGGGTTGATTCCCTGAGTCAGGCCCTACAGGTATCACTGTTTCTGACAAAACCAGGGCTGTGGGGTTTTTTGTCCGGATTTTCCTCTTTAAGCATTTTACTCGGTTAGTTGTTAGTTTCAGTTGTTTATTCTGATTTGTATGTTGTTGCGTAACTCGATAATGCTTATTTATATATTTTACTTTTAATGACACTATGTTATAATTATTCTAAATGAATAATTATATTCATTAATATCAAATAATTTGATAATTATATTCAATAATTCTATTCAAATTCTTAATGAATCTCCCACTATAGACTTTTTAACTTCATTAATAAGACCCTTACTCGGCGATCGTGATAAATTTCCTCATTTTAACTCTAAGGCAAAAAATGCTGTGCAATTAGCTTGTCAACCTCAACAATCCTTAATATACTTTTTCATAATCTCTAGAATTTCGCCATACATAAAAGTATAGTTAAACATGAATAACATATCAGGATTCGAAGATCTAGAAAATAGTTTAAGAATGTTATATGCGGATCATATTCATATTTTTCAACTTCTAGAAGATCTACAATCTCCTAGACAAGGAAGGTATGAAGATATTTTCACATATTTCTCTAGGCTCGAGAAATTGACTACTAAATGTTTGATGGCAATTCAAAATTCTGATCCTACAGAATTAAAAGGTAAAACGGCTATTATCAAAGAAACCGTACTTAGTTGATTTATATTCCATAGTAATCTAGAAATATCGCGAGTTCTAAGATTGAAGGAATTTTCGTCCCTCAATAAAGCCTATTCTGTAGCGATATCAGAAGAAAAATTTCTTAATATGCAAAGTCATCAAACAAATTTTCGATATTTCCAACCTAAATCGAATCCAAATTATCAACCTCATTCTTATATCCCACAACAAATTCAAATCCTCAACAATATCATAATTATAACCCACATCGTAACATTAACCAATAATAATATCGAAATCCTAGCTCACAGCACTATCAAAATTCTAGCTCACAGCACTATCGAAAGTCAATCTCTCAGCATTATCAAAATTCCAACCCAGAACAATATCGAAATTCTAATCCACAGTACTATCGAAATCCAAACTCACAGTATAATCGCAATTCTAACCTACCACATTACCAAAATCCAAATGCTCAACATTACGTTCCTAAAAAACTTAATCCTCTGCACTACACTAATTCTAACTACACTCCGCAATTTAATAAACAAAATTTATTTAATAATGACTGGACTGTTAATGACAGCAATATTAAAATAATCTTCAATAAAGACAAAGATGAAAATTTAATACCACCTCATCAAGAATTTCAGATTCAAATGAATAGTGTAAATGACGTAATGAAGACAAATATATTTCCCATCAAAAACAGGCTCTACTGACATTTCATTTCCAAACTTAATTCCTGAAACCATAAACGAAATACCTGTAATGCACCCGAGCGAAAATCTTAATCCATTTAAAATGAATTTTTTATACAATGGAAGTATCATCTGTGGAATGGAAGTATTGCGGATTAATCAGCGTTTAAAATTAATATGTTTTACTGATAAATGAATAATCAAAGACAATCATAAAGTTTCATTTGTAAAATTTATTTTTTTTTAAATTCATATTTTTGTAGGTGTTATTTTTTTGTAATTTTAACGTTTCTAATATTTTTTTAATTATTTGAATCTTTTTCTATGAGGGGAGGTGTTGCGTAACTCGATAATGCTTATTTATAATTGTTCCTTTTAATGACACTGTATTATAATTATTATTGAATGTATTGTGCAATCGTTCAACAAACTCAAAATCAGTATAAATACAGTTGTCGATGAAATTATTGAAAGCGCGAGTAACAAAAATATATTTTAACTAAGTCGATTTTCGCATATAAAAACAATTGTGAATCAACTCACAAATAGATTTTAGATTTCAAGATTTACAAATAGATTTAAACATGTAGATTTCAAGACTTAGATTCAGATTTAAATACAATCAGTCAAAATGTAAATTAAATTATAATCGAATATTAATCCCATATTTAACAATCAAGTCTATTCAAATTTCAACAATCAATTCAGTCAAAATTAATTAAGTAACTAGTAAATAAATTAAATTAAGTTTTTTAAGTGTTTTGTTTTATTTCTGACTTACTTACCTCTTGTAATATTAATTAACCAGAATATAACTCGTATTAAATTGGAAACATTTGGGTAATATCAACTTTTCCAATTGGTTATGGTCAAGTATTTGAGACGTCGAATATTTGAAATTAAATAAGCCTACGAAGATGAGCTTTAATCAACTGCTCTGGTGGCAGCGGACATTCATCACCTGCAACAACCAATTTTGCACAAAAAGGGGCAACATAAAATTGATGTCAATGGTGGGAATGCAACATAAAAACATGTACACGATTGGATATATTTTGAAACAAACATATATATATATATATACATATATATATATATATATATATGTTTGTTTCAAAATATATCCAATCGTGTACATGTTTTCAATACGATGGCAACATAAAATTGATGTCAATGGTGGGAATGCAATATAAAAACATGTACACGATTGGATATATTTTGAAACAAACATATATATATATATATATATATATATATATATATATATATATACATATATATATATATATATATATATATATATATACATATATATATATATATATATATATATATGTATATTTATAAATTTACCAATTTTGCACAAAAAGGGGCAACATAAAATTGATGTCAATGGTGGGAATGCAACATAAAAACATGTACACGATTGGATATATTTTGAAACAAACATATATATATATATATATATATATATATATATATATATACATATATGTATATATATATATATTTATAAATATATATATTTATATTTATATATATTTATATATATATATATATATATATATATATATATGTTTGTTTCAAAATATATCCAATCGTGTACATGTTTTTATGTTGCATTCCCACCGTTGACATCAATTTTATGTTGCCCCTTTTTGTGCAAAATTGGTAAATTTATAAATATATGTATATATATATACATATATGTATATATATATATATATATATATATATATATATATATATGTTTGTTTCAAAATATATCCAATCGTGTACATGTTTTTATGTTGCATTCCCACCATTGACATCAATTTTATGTTGCCCCTTTTTGTGCAAAATTGGTAAATTTATAAATATACATATATATATATATATATATATATGTATATATATATATATATATATATATATATATATATATGTATATATATATATATATATATATATATATATATATATATATATATATATATATGTTTGTTTCAAAATATATCCAATCGTGTACATGTTTTTATGTTGCATTCCCACCGTTGACATCAATTTTATGTTGCCCCTTTTTGTGCAAAATTGGTAAATTTATAAATATATGTATATATATATATATATACATATATGTATATATATATATATATATATATATATATATATATATATATGTTTGTTTCAAAATATATCCAATCGTGTACATGTTTTTATGTTGCATTCCCACCATTGACATCAATTTTATGTTGCCCCTTTTTGTGCAAAATTGGTTGTTGCAGGTGATGAATGTATATATATATATATATATATATATATATATATATATATATATATATATATATATATATATATATATATATATATATATATATATATAAAGATCATGTATCGGCTATTTTAAAGGAATATAGGAGCTGACGTGGAGCTTCAATAATGCGACTGACTTTATTTTGCAAATTTAAAATAAATACGTGTATTGTAATTCTGTGACAGGTAATTTAATATTTTAATGCTTTCTTTGAGTGGAATTTTTAACTGGACAGATTGACATGTTGCTCAAACAAAAATTTCGTGTATGCGGAAAAAAATCAAAAAAAGGTACAAATCTATATTTCCTTTTCTATTACAACCTATACCAGAATTGATACATCTGCTTGTAGAAGAGGTGAATTGACGATTTCCTTTGTATATCCATAATAAAAAATGGTTTTTATTTAATTTTATACAAATCAATTTCACGTGTTTACAGCAATATAATGATATAATGCATATGCAACTAGTATAATATAATGATATGCAACTAGTTTTTTTTATAAAAGTTGTGACAAAATAGTACAAAATAATAATGAATAAAAAAAATTTAGTAAAACGAAAACATGCAATTGTTGCAATGTGAACTAAAAACTGTAAAATTTTTAATTTACTGTATTTTCATACCCGGTATGAAAATATGATATATACTTGGGAATATAAATATCCGTCCGCCCATCCGGCCATCTGTAAACACGATACCTCAAAAACGAAAAAAGATAACGAGCAAATATTTTATGCGTGTCCTAGAACTATACCGATTATTTCAGCAATTGACTCAGTTAGTTGTTGTTTTCACTTGGTTTTATTCTATTGTTATTGACCCTTCATACGTTCGCAAAATTTCTGATTATTCAGACGTCCGGGGTGGGTGCCCCACCCAAAAGAAATATTCCTTTACATTCATACTAATATACATTCAATTCCAGCTACTAAAAGCATGTTTAAGAAAACTAGAACCATAAGCCGTTAACGTTAATATAATATTTATTATGTTGCTTTTATAAGTTTTCGTGTATATTAATATATTTCTATCAAAACCTTTCGATTAAAGAAATAATAAATAGAATGAAACATCCAAGTGTTTGTTTACTGTATAAACCAAATATTATATAAGAAAAAATAGTTTTTTTTCTATAGAACGGTAGTGCGTTAGGCCGAGTATAAAAAGGCGTGGCCTTGCGTACTGACAGTCACTATATACTACACGAAATATTAGAGCCAAAGTCGACCCCTTGTAACTTTTGAACGAAAAAAGCTACTGTGCTCTGAATTTTCAAATATAGCAAGTTTGAGAACCATTGTTTGAGAACCATTGTTTGAGAACCAAACGACTATTAGCGCAAAGGATTTCAGAACAGGGCAGGTCAAAAGTAGTATCGCGATAGACGCCAAGCGGTGCATATCCATTATGGTTGCTCCAGGTGATATTTGTTTTTTATGCGAAAAATTTTTTAATGAAGGCGTTGTAGTGACTGTGAAAGAAAGAGGCTTGAAGACTTTGCGAGAATCAAGTGTGAAACAAAATGTCAGAAACAGGGAACGGTTTTTAACAAATGTGAGTTCTGTGGTTGCACAAGATTCCAGCCGAAAACAATACAAGAATGAAAAATTAATTGCTGCATCGAAACGTCGAAAAGCGATGCTGCTCCTGCGCCGTCACCGTCAACATCTATATGGTTGGTTATGCCAATAATTAATTTCAAGCAGCATTGTTTTTTATGCAATGAAGAAATAAACGATGAATTTATAATGAAACAAAAAAATACTCGGTTTTGTGACCGAGAGATAATTTATACTACTCAGCAACTTTCAATGAAAGATAACATTTTAGCTGTAGCTCGCTTGATTTCGCTTGATTCCAAAATTCGTCTGATTTCAATGCTAAAGGACAAATTTGAAAATTCTAACTTGACCGTAAAACAGGCTACAGAAGATGTTGACACATTGATTGTTAATACGGCGATCAGTACGCCCGCATCGTTTGATTCGGTATTCATAGTAGGAGAAGATATAGACATTCTCGTCCTGCTAGCAGCACTGGCGAGATCGCAACTAAATGTTTACCTCCGCAAGCCTAGCAAAGAAAAATTCCTGAAAAAATTTATTCTTCTCCAAGTCTACAGTATGGAGAAATAGTGGCAAACAATCTGTTGTTCTTGCATGCGTTCAACGGTTGTGACACTACTTCTGGTATTTTCAACGCAGGAGAAATTAAATTCATAAAAATACTTGCAAAGAATGAATATTTAAGCCAAATTATACAAGCTTTCAAAGAGCGAAACGCAGATCCTGAGGTCATTTGCTACACCAAACCGACGGTACCAAAATTTCGCAAGATCCGTGACAAAGAGCCAATTCAATCTTGCTGTATCACCCCCTATGAAAGAAGCTGAACATCAACATTATCTTCGGACATACCACCAAGTTCAGGCTTGGTATGTTATTGACGAGAGTCTAGAGTATTGGAGTTCGAAAAGGAGCAACTCCTTAAATTCATTTCGTGCAAGTGCAAGAAGAGGTGTGGATGTAGGAAAATAGGTTTGAAAAGTTCTGTTTTCTGCACATGCTGCCATGGAGATGCGTGTGAAAACAGCGCAGAGATTTTTGCGGGCTCTGGAGAAGAACAAGACGACGACGACCTGAAGACCTGATGGTTACGAAATCATTGGCACGCGAGATCATAGAAGACTACGAAGATGAAAATTGGAAAATTAGGAAGTTATATACTGAACATTCGATAAAAATGTAGCGATTTTGCGAATTGTAAAAATTTGCTAAGCTTGACTTCGCTGTAACTTGTAGACTATTAATCTGATCATAAAATGGAGGTCGTAAATTCGGAATATTAATTAGGACACCAAACTGTAACACTCTGCCAAATTAGAACTCTCCTTGACCTTTTGTAGGTCAGAACCTACCCAATCACTGGACTATAAATACAAAGCTCAACTTTAATGAAACGTCATTTGAATGCCGTAGTTTATCGAGGTAATAACAAAAAATCATTATTTGGTAAAAAAATTTTTGTGAATTAAGTTCGTTATCATTTACTTGCGTTGACTACATTAACATCAACTTAAATAAAGATTTTCAAATATAAAATATTTTTTTGAAAATTTAGTTTTTTCTTTGGACTTCTTAAAAAAAATTTAAATATCTCGGAAACCAATAGAGATATCGAAATAATAATTATACTTATATACCATATCTCAATATAAAATTGTTCAGTCCATGAAAATTTTATAACCATTCCAAATTATCGTAGAATTTTACATAAAAAGTTAAATAACTCCGAAACAGTGTGTTTTATCGAAATGTAGCGATGTAACGTAAATGAGTGTAACGGGAATTTAAAAAAATTTTAATAGGAGAACCTGTTAAATATTAAAAAAATTAAACCGTCGTGGCGACACCAGGCAGATGTGAAACACCGAAACTATTTGTTATAGAACTAATCAAAGAAGGAAACATAATCATACTCATTATTGTTTTTCGTTTTTGAGTTATCATGTTGACAGACAGACAGCCGTCGCAAAGTCGAACTTAACTCAATATACTCTGGTATATACTGTATATACCGGGTATACAAATAAGATAAAATCTTTTAGAAAAGACCTTTTACAGTGTAATATCAGCCCATGATACATTTTTTAATACTCTGTAACTATGTTTCTGTTAACAAAGTAAGCTTCAATTAAACTGTTTTCTTCTATCAGTGTATTCCCAAGGCCCAATTGCTATGTTTCATTTTTCTATGTGTACATACACGAAGAGAAGTATTTTATGTACTGTAAATATATATAGTAGCGTTACAACAAATTCCCAACTTATTAAAAAAGTGTTATTGCGTATCGTATTTTTAAATCTGATTTGTTCCACCTAAGAATTTTTTGAAGAATTTGAAGCTGTATATATACCGTCATCTATGAGAATCTTTTTAAATCTGATTTGTTTTATGTAATATCAACATAAAACATATAGTTTGTCGCAAACAACATGTTGATCGCATGGCGAGAAAATGTACCAGGCCGTTGCCATGTAACAAACGGTCTAACCCGCCACAAAAAAAAAATTATATTTTATTTCAGCAAAAAAGCACCAAAAATTTTTAAATTTTTGTATATTTTTGTTAGGACAACATGCATCGATTTAAAAGGGATTGTATATATCATTTTAAAATGGAATCTTGTATTTTTTTTATAAATATAAATATAGATAGTTTACATAATAAAACACGTAGCGTTACGTGCGATGCATTACTTAACTCGAAGCGTTCGGCATTGTATATGTAAGCCTTGCAAAAAGGACTGATATCCGATCAAAAACATGAATGTAAAAAAGGGCCGAGTTTTCGGGACTATCCTTAATATAATAGTTTGTCCTAAAAAGTGATGATATGGGATAGAGGAGTTATTTACCAAGTGTGAGAAAATGAATATAAATATACTATGTAAATTTTTCCTTAGAAAATTAATGAGGGGTAAAATGATTAAATGTCAGAAAACATTTGAAATTTATTTCGTAAGTTATAAAGTTATAAAATTTTAAAAACATACTAAGAGAAAACTTGCAAACTGAATATCAACAAAACTTTTTTGTAAACTTAATCGTTTTACCCCTCATTAATTTTCTAAGGAAAAATTTACATAATAAATTTATATTAATTTTCTCACACTTGGAAAATAACCCTACCCCATATAATCACTTTTTAAGGACCAACTAATAAATTAAAAATATTGCCCAAAAATCGCCCTTTTTTACATTTATGATTTTGACCGGATAATTAAATATATTGAAAAAAATAAATCGCGATACTTTAAATTTTATAACGAGCATTTTTTATGCATGCAACTGATACAAAACGACTTTTGTTTTCATCTATATAGTCATTATTATGAAAAACGTGAATTCGTGCTAGGTTTTTTAAACCTAGCACGAATAAATGTTTGTTATCTTACTAGTATTATCATATTGAAGTCATGTTTGATATGTTTCTTATGTGCTCCAAAGGCAACTAGAATCGTTGAACTCTTACACATAGAGTAGAAAGTATTTAATATTCTTTCTATCATAAATTTAAAGTTTTATTCTTCCGTGAAGAACCCTTTTTGCATGAGTCTCACGCAAACTTGACGCATTTTATTCGTTGAAATACCATCTAGAAATTATGATAGAAATTCGAACATCAATTATATACATATAATTATTATTATGATTAATTATGGATTATTCATACATACACGTATGACATGAAATATGAATTATGAAATATCTGTAATCAAAAATACAGAATTACATTAACCTCTTACCTATACACAACATTGGCAACATTCATGTTTATGCTAAATCTGTTTTCAGTCGATAATCAAAATAAGCATTACTAATTAAGGGTTGTGCAACTACAGAGTTATGATGTATATCCTTTTCATTATAAAGTTATCACGTATAATATAGTAGTTGTACCTATAGTACTTGAGTAACATTTATTAATTAATAAAACATTCGTAACATGTATGATATAAACATAATATAAACATAATAATTTGTATTATTAATAATGAACAAACATACTATCAATTTACGGATTACGCGTTTGTTACAATAAATATCTTCAATAGTTTTCTGTTATATACAGGTGGTGGAAACACACAAGTAATTAGAGATAAATACTTATTTTCGAATTTGAAGGAGTGCATCTACGCATAAAATTACACTTAAAAAGGTAAAGCCAAGTGTTATGCATAAAACAATATATATATACAAAACGAACACATATATATATATGTTCGTTTTCAAGTAATGGTACAATATAATGTTTCGTTGGCTGTAACAAAAAAAAAGCAACGCAGCGAATTTCCTCAGAATAAATAAAACATCACGTCTCCTTTGGCAATAGATCTTAATAAACTCTTATCGTATTACTGTTCTTGGCCATCTGTAACCGCATATATATAAAATAATACATTTTCCATGTATTTGTGTGACAATTTTTTTTTCGGACACAATAGTGAGTCTGATTAAAGAGAAATTACGGATCTGATGTGCTTTTGTTACTTGAAAGGTCTAGTTCGTTAGTGAATATCAAGTGAAGTCAAGGAGAAAAAGGGGCTTAAAGAAAGAAGAAAACACACACTATAGAAATTTCTCTTAATATTAGAAAAATTTAAGATGTGACGTTGTAGAAATCAACTTCGCTAAAATACATTGCCTGATAATTGTTTAGAAAACTCTAATATATAAAGAGATATTTAGGATTTTAACTATCAATCTTCAATCGTTTATATTTCTGAATAATTATTATGAATTATTCCCTACAACTTTACCAATGATTTGTTTTTCACTAATATTAAGAAATATTTAAGATTTAATGTGTCCCCCTCCCTCTCATTAACGAACTTTGCATTTCAAATACAAAAAGCTCGTCACATACCAACAGGCACACACACACACACATAGAGATAGAGAGACAGAGAGAGAGAGAGATAGAGAGAATATAGTTGCATTTAAATTCAAATAACACGCCAACCACTGACATCCAAAAAGACTGTAGAAAAATAAATAGAATTTATAAAAATGAGTTATTTTACATTCGCAAATATAACCCCCAGGGAATAGAATGGGTGCAGCGAACAAAATCTACGAGAATATGCTTATGTATTTTCGAAATAATTATTTCACTTAACCGATTTTGTTCAAATTAAGAATGAGAGGGAGGCACTCAATTCGTCGTGTTTATATGTTTTAAGCGAATTTCCTGAAAGGAAATAGAGCTATTGGTCTCGTACTAGAGTCAAAGTTTCGCAAAACTTTCTCACTGTCTCTAAAAATTATACCAAATTACGTGATTTCCCCTCCCTCTAAACCCCCCGTTTCCTTTGTCTGATGATTTTGCTCATAAACAAACTCGATCGTTCAAAAACCAAAAGCACCTCACATACCCAATTTTATTTCAATCGGATTAAAATTGTGACCACTTGAGCGATTTCAGACATATATATACATATATTTGGTATTTGAACGGTCGAGATTGTTTATGAGCAAAATCGGACAAAGTATTTTTTAGAAGTATTTTTGAAATATTTTTTAGAAGTATAGTTGCTGTGGAAATGACAAAATCAACAAAAATTTTAACTGACAAAAAAAGGAAGAGATTCTATGTTCGACTGTATATATTTTTTTTATGCTCATCCCCTTCAAGATTATTTTTTGAGACGAAAGATAGCATATGTCCTTCCCCGGGATATAATCTACCTTCTTGCTAAATTTCATTACGTTCCGTTTAGCTGTTTAGTCGTGAAGAGGTAGCAAACACATAAACTTATTTTCACATTTATATAGTAGTATGGATTTATATATATGTCTGTAATTGCTTTAGCGGGCACAGTTTTAATCCAACTGAAATAAAATTGTGTATGTGAGATGCTTTTGGTATTTGAACGGTCGAGTTTGTTTATGAGCAAAATCGGATAAAGGAAAACTGGATTTTAGAGGGAGATGGAAACATAAATTTGGTATACCTGTCCTAATGTTGGAAAAATCGAAAAATGTCTGAGAAGTAAAGTTAGAGATAATTAATTTAATTACAATTTTGGTTCTTATCATGTTTTCTGTTACCCTAATATTGACAGAAATATTCACGAATTAAAATGGAAAGTTAAATTCCTAAATATTCGATCTGTGTACACGTTAGTGTTTGATTAAAATGATAAGGTAATGAAATGTAACAAACTTGATTTTCTACAACTTTACTTGTTATACATTTTTCGATTAATCTAATATTAAGAGAGATATTATATATTCTGTGTTTTCTTCTTCCGTTATACGCTCCTTTTTCCTTGACCTAGCCATTTAGTAATAAAATTACCAGTCAGAGTGGCCGAGCGGTCTAAGGCGTTAAGTCGGCGCAGTATGCCTACTTGGAAACTGGGAGGTTATGGGCTCGAATCTCGACAACGGCAGATTGTCAATTATGAAGAAAAAAAAAAGCGGCGGTTAATAGGCTAAATGGTCGGCGTATGGATAAGAACGAAGTAACCGCTTGAGAAGGTTTTCTGCAGTTTTCATTCACGAACTCCAGATGAATATCGGTATAGTTCCTATCATAGTTGGCTGCAGCCGCATGTCCTATTAATTGCTAGTCTATACACAAAAATTCATTCCACTCCACTCACATCCTCACATCCTTAGACATCACAATGGACCTTATGGTTGAAGTGTAGCCCGACCAGGGCAGCCTCTACAATCTATATATCTATTAATAAAATTGACCATGCAAATACTAAAATCAGATATGATATTTCATTTTGATCACACTAAAATTATGACCGCTAGAGAGTGATTTATGTATTCTAAGGAAATTCGCTAAGATGAAGCAGTTCCTGCGTAACGAATTTTTATATATTTTTTCATATAAAAATCATAATAGAAAATTGGAAAATCCAAACAAAAATTTAGCTATATTTTTATCGTTACTGGTGAATCAAGATAAGTGTTACATAGTGAGGTGTCATGATCAAAAGAAGTTAAATTTTAATAGTCAATTTGTTAAATTCATTTGCTTGTTTCTTATAAAAAGACTATTAATTTTTGTCAAAATTTTTGTAAGATTGTTCTAAAATCAACAGCTAAATAATTTAAAAAATGTCTACACCATTTGAGTGTAATAATACGTTAAATTGTAATCTTCACATTTTCTCAAGTACAAAAACAAACCAAAGTAAATATTTAAAATTTTTGTTTTCCAATGAGCAAAAGATTTAAAAGAATATTTTAAAAATAACTGAAATAAAATCATATATAGGTAATATACAACAAAATTATTTTTGCCATAGGTTAAAAATTAAATTTTATCCACGTATACAAGGATATACATAATTGTATTAAAATATTTTGCAAATCAGATTTCAGTTACCGTTACCTAATTTTCTTACATAGGCCTGTTTGATGTTCCTTAAAGCGATGCATGGTTATTACTCTTTGATTCGTTAAATGACTACTGTTTTGTAATTCGTTTAATAATATAGTAATATTAATTAATTTTATAAATTAATCACACTTTACTTTACGAATGGAAATGTTTTAATCCAATAATAATATTGTATTTATTCATTTTATATTTCCAGTCATATTCTTCGCATCCTAAACTACATATGAATTGGTATTATTAATTATTTAAATACATTCAGCCGTCTAATTCATGTTACCACAGATGTTAAAAAGTCCTTATCAAAGTTAATACGAATTTTTACCATACTTTAGTAACAATTGTTTTATTCAGTGATATCTTGATTGCAATTCGACTATTGAACGACTATTGAAGAGTCGACTATTAGAAACTATTGCAATTCGACCGTATGGGCTATAATATCTTAGTATGTATATAGAAATTCATAAATTTAATCATATACATAAAATACATTTCGTGCCCCAAAAAGTGCTCAAAGGAAAAATTCAAAACACCATGTTGGCCATTCTAGATTCGATATAAAAAATGCAGGATAAGGGAACCAACCATTACAACTAATTTGGCTGAGAAGACTGTTTTTTGTCAAGAAAATTGAGAAACTTTCGTAGGAGAGTCTCTCAAATGTGTGAAAATCCAGTGAATTAGCCATTTACAGCCAAATATACAGGATTGAGGAGGAATTCTCAAGGAAACTTGTGCGTGTTCTTTGACCCTGATTCTGCAAGTTAGCATGGAGTAGAAGATACTTTATACAGGTTGATAAATTATATGCTGAGAGGTAGAATAACAAACTTTTCTTCTTAACCAATCTGTTACTGTAATAGCCACTGTGAGAGGGATGTCCGCTGGGTGGAGACCTATCTCCACTCCTGCTGGGTCTAGCAATGAACCGTCAGTCTGACGAACGTTAACCAAAGAAGAAACTGCACACAGGGATATCCGGACGACATTTTAATTGCATTCGAAACACTCTATGAACGCACAATCTCAAAGTTTATGCAAAACGGTCTAAGAATCAACAGGAATGATGTATCAACGAGGGATTAATAGTAAACCCTGGTAAAATCATAATAATTCCATTCGCACGAAGAAGAAAGTCTTAATTGATAAAATTAAATCACACATCCTCTTTGGTGAAAGGCTACAGATTGCAAGGGAAACTAAATTCTTAGGAGTAATGCTAGAGTCCAAACTAACATTGAACCCTCATTTGGAATACGAAACAAGTAAGAATAAATCTTCAAGTAATACAAATCTGGGGCCTTAAACCCAAAATGATCTAGTGGCAGTACACCACAGTAGTTAGGTCAATCATAACGTATGCTGCTGTCGTGCGGTGGCCAAAGGTTAATCAAATAACAGCTAGCACAAAGTGGTCCAGGATCCAAAGGTTGACAAAAACAAGCATAAGCCTCAACTTGGGGAAATAAACTATAGTCTTTCTGACAGAATCTACATCATACTTGCGTCCGCAAGACCCTACATAGAGGTTACATAAACCAGAGCGTATACATTGTCTCGGACAGTGAATCTGCTCTAAAAGCCTTGTCTGCAGCTGAAATTATATCATGGGTAGTCACGAATAGTCTACAGGATCTACTAGAGCTGGCAAAACGGAGCAATGTTAAATTGATCTGGATACCAGGTCACAGTGGTCTCGAAGGAAACAAAAACTCAGATACCTTGGTAGAGAAGGGAGTCAGAATACCCTACATTGAAACCCATAACCTATTATAGGAATACCAAAGACGACATGTAAACAAGAGATCAACGAGTGAATGAGTGTTAAACCCCGTGGTCACTACGAAAATATACCGCAACATAAACTCTGGGATTATACTGTTTCAGAATGCATCCAAGAGGCTACTCCTCGATTTGGTCACCTGTCCCGGGTAAATTTTCGAAATATTACCGGATTCATCGCTAGAAATTCACTCCTACAAAATCATCTTCACAAAATATCACTTCATAACCGATCCAGTATGTGCAGACCGTGTGACGAGTGAGAGAAAACACCCAGCCATATCGGTTACAGTAGATACAAAATATTCGGTGCATCTCACCTCGAATATATGAACCTTAAAGAACACCTGGTAAGCAAGTTCCTGGCTATTGCCAAAATATGGGAGAAGCAAATATCGCCAGACTGAAGTAGAAGGAGGAACACAATGGACAATAAGGTCAAAGTACAATGATTTCATATACTCCAAGATCTCCAAAGCCACTCTAACTATTGTAGCTATTACCACTGACCTGACCAGAATCTAAACAATACGGGGAACTAGTAGAACAAAAGTTTTAAGAATTTTACTCAGACAATAGCTTATACAATATTATTCAAGTGTAGAACCCGATCACCGCCGAAAATTAGATGACTACAACAAGAATATACCCTTCGTTGAAGTCATCTGGAGGGTCTGTCTGTGACTTGACATTACCAATAAATGCAGAGTGGTCATGCTCATCTTTATACCCAGGTGGGATACATGATTTATAATATTAAATTCTAGTTCAGACAGTTAAACGTCAAGCACGGTCATTTTGTTAAATTATTCTTGTGAGGCGAATTAATTAAAATTAATAATATTTAGTGTGAAATAATAGTGAGATAGTGATAAAATCTACTTAAAAACAAGTTATTCATTTACAATCAATAACTTCAGTTAGAGGCTGATAAGTTAGTATTACATTTCGTATATGTCTTTGTATGGCGCAGTTGGTTAACGAGTTAGAATATAATATATATATACTTCTGACAAAACCTAGATCGAATCCAGCTTAAGTCGTTATAATTTAATATCATCTTCCACATACTTTTTATTTTGAGTCGTAATCATTATAGTATCATATTATTAATTCATATTTCTGATTGTAAACCTTGTTCATTAAAAACTAAAAATGGAACTCAGTACCCAAAATAAAGAGAATGAAAAGAAACTGATGAATTAATTAAATGACCTTAAAAAGGCAAATGAACAACTTCAAAGTAAATGTACAGAAATGGACAAGAAGATTGAAATTTATAAAGAAACCGTACTGCAATTAGAAAAGCAAGTTAATGCAAACAATTTAACTCTACATGGCATTGATGAGCTGGGCATTGGAACTAATTTGGAGGATCAAATTATTGACATAATAACAGACAAAATGAATCTGAAGATTAATAATAACGAAGTCCAACATATATATCGCATCGACCAGAAAACAAACAATAAACCAAGGCCAATAAAAGTGAAACTGACTCAATATAAAACGAAATCAAGAATTATGAAGGAAAAGCGGAAGTTGGCTGGTAGCAATATCTACATCAACGAAGATTTACCAAAATTACTTAGGATTAGAGAGGCGGAAAGAAGAGAAATATTAACAGTCGGAATAAAAGACTTCACATCAGAGTGGTAATGAAGTCAATAATTGTAAAGAAAAAAACTGAATGTACTGTTTTGGAACGTGGAAGGGCTAAGGCGTAAATTATTAAATCCTCGCATAAAGAATTATTTTTCCAATTTTGATATTATAGGTTTAGTTAAGACATGGATTGGTGAAGGTGAACTGGCTTCTATGGACGGGTATGAATGTATTAACGCGATGGGCTTAGGAACAGCCAACATGGGCCGTTACTCTGGGGATGTGGCAGTCTTTTATAAAAATAGTATGAACGGTAGTATACGTGAGATAAATTGGGATCATTTGGCTTTTGTTGAATGACAGAGAGACTTAATATGTAATTGGAATATGTTACTTAAAACCGAGTGTTCCAATCACACTAATTATAATTTTTTTGATGAATTGAATGAAGAACTCTGTGTTTTGACTAGGAAATATCCATCCGCTGAATTTATTTTATGTGGTGATTTTAATGCACGAATTGGAATGGAGATTGATTACATAGTATACGACGACGATGTGGTAATACCAAGGCGAAGTATGGATCAATGCCTCAATGACTACGGTAACAAATTTTTACGAACGATTAAACAGACGGGTCTAATTATTTTAAATGGAAGGTCTAAACAGGACACTGAAGGTGACTGGACATATATGACAAAGAATGGTAAGACCGTTATTGACTATGTTTGTGTGACGAAAGGATTGTGGAATATGAAAATAGATATGAGAGTAGGTATTGCAGAAGAATCTTCTCATTTTCCTTTAGAAATTGTAATGAAAAATCATACAGAAACTCAAGATACTTTAGAAAGAACAACAGAATTAAAATTGTATAAATGGGATCCAAATAAAGAAATCAATATCATTAGACAAATGAGTGATACTTCTTTTCAACTCTTTTTAATAGGCACCAAACACATGATAGACTGTAATAAAACTCATGAGGCTGCTGTGTTATTGCATGAATGGATAACATTTGTTTGTTAGGATTTAAAAGTAAAAAATTCCTGCAATAGCACAGTTAACCCCAAATACGATCGGTACGATGCTGAATGTGAAAAGAGAAAGAATATAAAGAATAAATTTAGGAAAATGAGAAGACATAAAACTGATATTGCCGAAGCAGATTATCTTGCATGTAAGGAACAGTTTAAAATTTTGTGGGAATGTAAATAGAAATGGAATGAATGTATGTATGTGGAGAGAGTGAATGAAGCCATAAGTAATAATAATCCAAAATTAATAAACAGTAAAAAGAAGAAGAGTACTGTAAATAAGTGTATAAGATAATGAATGGATTGAATACTATGGCACATTGTATGGAGTAAGTGAGGATGAATAAGTGATTGTGGAAAACGCAGAACCGAATATAGATTACACACCTTTGGAAATTCAATTCACTGAAGATGATGTGAGGTATGCTATTAATTCTGCCAGATATAGAACAGCCACGGGCTATGATGGCATCCCGAACGAAACTATCAAATTCATCTATAATCATTGTGGGGAGTTCGGATTAATACTCAACAATTGCTTAACACCATCATTAGCTCACGAGCATTTCCTGTTAGTTGGTCGACAGGAATTATTACTAATTTGTATAAAGGAAAGGGTTGCACTGGAGATCCATCCAACTATAGAGCAATCACAATAATGCCAAATATTAGTAAAATATATACTTAACTTCTGTCTGATCGATTGCAGCAATGGGTGGTTGAAAACAATATAATCAATGAGGCGCAAGTGGGGTTTAGAAACGGATTTGAAACAATGGACAACATTCTTGTTCTTTAAACTATTATTGATAGGTCTCTTAAAATTAAAAGATCTAAACTATACCTGTGCTTTATTGACTTTGAAAAGGCATTTGATACGATAGACCGGAATTTATTATGGGTTAAAATAAATAAATTTGGTGTACCGAATGATCGACTCCAAATATTAAAGTCAATTTATAGCCAAACTACATGCTGCATCCGATTAGGTGGACGTACAGTGGGAGAAAAATTTGGCACGTACGGTTGCTTACGCCAGGGATGTCACCTTTCGGCTTTGCTTTTTCTACTGTAAATAAATGATATAAATGAGTGGATGGAAGAAGTAGGTACAACGTCGCCCTGTGTTAATGGTAGAGAAATTAAAATCCTATTGTATGCGGATGATGTTGTACTTACGTCGTTTACAATTGGCGGGATGAGAAGAGCGTTAGTTGGAATGGAAGAATACTGCCAGAAGTGGAAGCTTACGGTTAATGTTAGCAAAACAAAATTAATGGTTGTAAGTAATGGCTGCAAGCTAGGAGCGAAGTGTGGAAGCACAAGGAATGTGTGTTAGAAAATGTGCAAAAATTTCAATATTTAGGTGTGATTGTGTCATGTAAGGGAAAAGGGAATGTGCATGTTGAATGTATGATAGATAAGGCAAAAAATGAATATCAGAAGATATGTGTACAAATCGGAAAATTTCCCGATACAAGTGATAAGGAATATGTGTGATGCCCTGGTATTACCAGTTTTAACTTACGGTAGCGAATTATGAATGGCACACAAAAAGTGCAGAAAAACACACCTGAGAATGATAAATACCATACTACATAATTTCTACAAAGAAATACTCTGTGTACCAAAATCGATTCCTAATTCAGCTGTTAATATTGAACTAGGTACCAAAAGCACTGAATATCATTGCCTTCAAGAAGCAATAAATTATAGAAACCAAACACTCAGGAGTGAAAAGACATTGCCAATTATGTGTTTGAATGGAGAATGGGAGGATAACCAGAATGAATTTTTGAATGAAAAGGGAATAAGTGAGTTGAACGACAAAAGCAGCAAGTCATGTGTGAAACAGAGAATGTCAGAATGCAGTTTAAAAGAGAGAATAAATGACATTGAATGAAAGACAGCCTTAGGTTCTTTGCAACTCTGGATCACTTTAAGCAAGGAGCTAAGTATCTAAGTATGTGTGACAGAGATGCAAGACACTTAATTGCTAACTTTCGTGTGTATGGATTTAAGTGGAGAAGCAAGAAAGAGGATGGGGTCAGGATATGTGTACTGTGTGATAGAAACAAGAGAATTGAGCATTTGATAGAAGACTGTCCTGGAACCTCAGGTCCAGAGAGAGACTTCTTACATACATGTAATGTTTTCTCTGCCACAGAGATTTTGAATGTGTGGAGACCTGAACTAGTTAAGCCAGTTTCACAATACATGAAATACATATTAAATAAAGGGATCGATACATGCAAGGAAAAAATAATAATGAACAGTGTACGTCTCAACTAACCATAATTTGAATTTATTGATTTTATTTATTTATTTTTTTTCATTTATTTTTATTGAATTAAGTTTTCTTTTTTTTAAAATTATTTATAGTTCGCCTTCTTCAGCCAGTTTTATTTTATTTCTATTATATTTATCCAGTTTTTTTTTTTTTAATTTGCTTCTATTTTGTAATTTAAAATTGTAAAAAGTTATTTTTTGATTTATGTCAAATAAAGTTATATTATAATATTAAATTTTTTTATATTTTGAAAAATGTAATAAATAAATTGTTTTAATAATAAATTTACAAAAAAAATTCCCAAATTAAATTTGTTAAATTATAAAGCTTTATCAAAAGTGCATTCATTAAATTATTTTATTGATTAATTTTTTTAATAATGCAATAATTAAATTTTGCAATAAAATAATTTAATTAATGAATTTTTGAAAAAACTTTATAATTTAACGAATTTACTTTGCGCATTTTTTTAAAATTTATTATTAATAATATTTATTTATTACATTTTTCAAAAACTAAAAAAATTTAATTTAATTAGGCTTGTGGTTGCTTGTGCTGCATTTGTTGGACCTGAAAAACGTTCAGCTTGCGGCACACCGTAGCACATTCTTAAAAAATGGCGATGCTAGCTTCACACACATTTCAACGAAGGGTATAAGGGAATAATATTGTATAAGCTATTGCCTGAGTAAAATTGTTACAACTTTTTTACTACTAGTTCCTCGTATTCTTTAGATTCTGGCATGGCATATATTTATATATATATATATATATATATATATATATATATATATATATATATATATATATATATATATATACATATATATATATATATATATATATATATTTATATATATATATATATATATTTATATATATATATATATATTTATATATATATATATATATATATATATATATATATTTATATATATATGATATTTCTGTTTTTCTTTATTGTGATTTCTTGCGATTTTTGTTGTTCTGATTATTTATTTTGATTTATTTATTTTTTTGATTATTTATTTAAACAACTCAAGTAATTTATACATAATTTTTTAGTTTAATTGTTCTTTGCGTTATATTATCATATTTCAAGTGCAATATACATTCTATTTATTTATTTAAAATTTAAAATTTTATCTATATTAATATATAAATATATAATATTAATTTCGTCCCCTTATGATGTTCATTATTCAAAATGGATTTTCATTTTTTATAGTTTTTCTATTGTTATTTTTCTGTATTTGGCAAATGATTTTTATCATTTCATTGTATTGCTTACATTATGATCTGTTTGCCTCTCAAAAGATTTTTGTGGTTCGGTTGTTTTGGATTCATTGTGTTGTGTGCACATAAAATCCAATTTGTGATTACATGTCATGTTTCTTGACATTTTTTCGCTGTTTGTTTTCTATATTTTTTGTTAAAAATTTGCTTCCTGTTTTTTCTCTTTTCTTTATTCCTTTTTTATCTTTATTTTCATGTCACAAATTGTGATTTTGATCTATATACCTTTGAAAATGGAAACTTAAGGTTATCTAATTTTATCTCAATAAGTTTTGTCAATTCAGGCAATTATTTTATCATTATTCTAATTAATACATTACAATTTGCCATTATTTTCTGCTAAATATATATATATATATATATATATATATATATATATATATATATATATATATATATATATATATATATATATATATATGTGTACATATATATATATGCTAAAAATTTTTCTGCTGCCTCCGAAGCGTTTAAAATTAGTTCTAGGAACTGTTTTTGGGGAAGTGTAACATTTTAATTCTGAAGATTAAAGAGTGGATAAACAATTTTTTTTATTATGCTCATGTATCAACGAAAATATCCTGAAACGCGGTATTTTTTCAAACACATCAGAATCTATATGTATTGGTGATGAGGCATATCTGGATTTCTTTTGCAAATAGCTACTTTTAGTGTGGTTACCAAAACTAATACCCTAAAATATTGTATACAGTTTTTTTTATTTCCGAATATGTACTAGGACATATTGAGCTTCAAGAAAATGGATGATGGCATTCTGTCACATTTGTGCAACTTGATATATTCAATATAGCGGCCAATATGGTGGCTATATAGTACTTTCATTTTAAAATTATCTTGTTTGGTACCAAATTATATGTTTTTTAGGATGCTGAGCTCAAAAACACCATTGAAAATAGTATTAGGACATGAGTGCACATACAAAAATTTATTTCTCAAGCATAAACAATGTAGTTTGTGTAATATTGTTGAGAAGTGCATTATAGTAATATTCTATTGGTATAAAAGGAAACATTTATGAATCAAGACTTCAAAATGTTGTCTAGGCAAAGATCAGTCTGCAATTGGTTCATCAACAGGGTCTGCATCCCGTTCCACTTCTGCTTCAGCAAACCGTGTCAAATCATTGGAACAGGAACTATTTGTGCATGAACAAAACATGGTGTATGGTCGACTGGCACTCCTGCAACTACATTGATTGCTGTTGTATGGCAATACACTTTCACAAGAGCACTTAACCAATTTCAGAATTTTCGGCGGTTCAAGTGGAATATTCTCTGGCATAGTTGCATTATCAGTGTTCCGACTGAACCAACAAAACTCATTAACAGAGTTTACCTCCTAGACGCAATCGTATATTGTTGAATTTATCACAATGCGCCCATTGAATGTGAAGTGCCTTCTTATAAAGTTGTTGGTCACATGTAAAAACTGTTACCAGCCTTTGTTGTTAGATACTGAGCTTCTACCAAAGCAGTCATTATAGTATTAGGATGAGCTGGAGTCATGCAAATCAATGACCTGTACACTTCGGTTGTTGCAGGTTACAGCTGAGCATGACTTTCACAGATGACTTTAGTATTGTAACCATTGAACTCTGGACACTTTTGGTCACAGATATTGTCTTTCAAAAACTTTAAATCAATCTCCTTTGTTCTTTTAATTGATAGGACAGTACGACAAAAGTAAATATATTTTTGACCTGCGTTGTTTCTTGGGATGAGAGGAACTTGCTTCTGATTCACCTGATCAAGTCGACAGTATTGCTATTTTCAAATGTGTTTTAGATGTGTAGGTAGAAACAAAACTTCTATGACACTGTATGACATTGTATAGCTGTTGAAAGGGGCTCACTTCGTCCACTGCAATTGAATTTCCACTAGAAAATACACTTTTCTTCCCCATTTTTTTAATCATGTGGTCACATCCAAATTTGTTACATAAAAAAAATAACATTTGACAGGTTTTTGAACACAGCATCCTAAAAAACATATAATTTGATACCAAACAAGATCATTTTCAAATAAAAGTACTTTATAGCCGCCATATTGAATATATATCTAGTTGCCCAAAGGTGAGAGAATGTCATCATCCATTTTCTTGCAGCTCAATATGTGCTTGTACTTATTCAGAAAATAAACAAACTTATTACAATAATTTTGGGTTACCACAAAATATACAGTTTGGCAACCGGACTATTTAACCTGAATTTAAATAAAACCAAATGCTTAAAAATTATAACTTGATTCTTTCTACAATAATACAAAATTAATTCGTCATTCATGAAATTGATGAAAAAATTTTGAGAATGGAAAAGACTAAATCATTTAAATGCGATCTTAATATTGATATAAAGGGCAACATAATTTTTTTTTTAAATCGTCAAAACTGAACAGGAGTTACGGTCTTTTCCAGTTTTTGATTTTCACTCGTTCAATTTGGCATAGTAAAATGTCACTAGTAAACGATATTAAAACAAAAATTTGTAAATCCGCTTTTGAAAAAATAAAAATCGAAGCCCCAAGAAAATAAACCATCATGAAATGTTATAGCGGCTTTCGGTTTTTGCACACATGATGATACGTAGGCATCTAGCCTCTCAGACCAACACAGATTTGGATATATTTTAGGATGTACAGGGATATGAACATATGAAATAATTATTTTTATATTCATATCCTAAGGATTGAAATTGCATGAATGCCCATTCAGCTGGACGAAGCCTTGGGGACTCCTTGTAAATAAATGAATTCAAACGAAAATTTTTGCAACAGATATTTGATGTAACAACTATACAGAAATTTGATAAATCAATAAAACCAATTAATATTACCCTCGATGTCAGTTTTATTTTTCCCATAATTGTAAGCCGTATTATTAAAAGTGGCAACATACGTACAAAAGTATTCTCTTTTTTGTGTTTTGTTAAATGCTAATTTCACTTGTTTTATATTCTTTTATGAGGCACCAAATTTTGGTACTGGTATGAGTTAGTTGGTTTGGCAAACGAGAAGAGGTTAATAGTAAAGTTTTGTTTATTTCCAACCCAACACACACACATTTTAAAAACAAATTAATTTTTAAAAACGTATATACACGCAAATGTTGAATTTTATTATATCTATTGTACATAGTATTTTGTCCTATCATTTACATTCTAATGGTTTACTTATGTACTAAAATTTATGTTGCTTGTAGGTATAAATAGATTAGTAGTGCCTTTTTGCTCTAAAAAAATAGATTTGCTCTTTATTTGAAAAATTTGGTATGGGTAAGCACTACAAATGTACATGACTGTGTACGGTTGTGTCTTTAATTCTAACCCCCTTTCGCTATTTTATACGTACTGTGTGACGACTATCCTAGATACGACTAGCACGACGATCGTTCAACGTTGATCGCTGAGCGATATTACTTAGTATTTTCTTTGAAGGTGTTTCGATCCGAGTGTCTGCTATTGGAGCCGTTAACGACGTTTGTACGTCTAGAATAATCGTACAGGCGAAGGGTGAATGTAATCGGCAGTCGCTTACGTTTTCTGTTTTGAGAAAAACACGTGAATAATGGCTCTTTCGGTTTCTGAATAATTAAATGCTTCTCGAGGTAGTGTCGAATCATCCCTCTATGTGCCAGATGTTACATTACCATTAAGATCAAGGTCAATATACGAAGTCAATCAATAGACATCTTAATAATAAGATTTTGCGTCTACTCAACTTAAAATTCATTCTGTTAAACACAATCTTTTTTTAGAACCATGAGGTCGAATGTGAACATGGGATTAGTAAAAAATAAAAAATTGCCTACCGATCAAAATGAAAACAAACGATTAACATTCAACGTTAAATCTTTCAATAAAAACAATCGTAACTTTCAACGTTTAATAGTCATTTAAGGTGGCGGTTTTCAAATTTTCAACCCTAAATAAATAGTAAAATTTCAATTTCATGTTCTATCTTTACAGTCGGCTTATTGGGAATTGATTTATTAAGAGCTTTTCTATTATGATTTTTTCTATTGTAAATGCAATATTGAAAACTATCGATTGCTTTAATTTAAGCCCTTTATTATCTTGAATATATTTGCTTCTAAAAACTAAACCATGGGAATCATCAAATTTTGCTCGATGTCCCACCAACCACTATTGGTTCATAGCTTAGTAATTTATCTATTGGAAATGTGCTGGTGACAGTTACATCAATCGCTAGCAAATTTTTTCGAAAGCGCCATGTCATCAATCGAGCAACGTTGATAGTGATGACATTGTACTTATGCGTACGTCCCATCTTGTCATTTCTAGTGTCAACCTTAGTTAAGCCTGAGGAGTAGGCGTTCTTTTTGTCGAGCAGTCTATTAGAAATTATGGATTACCGAAAACTCAAGCAATATGATGGAAGTAATATAATTTAAAAGATGTGTATGTGCTATTGTTTGTATCAATCGTAGTTGGGTGCGTAATGGATAAACAAAACATCAAATACTGATCTGATAATAGCTCCTAGAAGAAATTGCCTCAACGGTCATTTTTAGTACACAATTTAAAAATATCCTCCATGTAATTAAACCATCCCTCCTTCTACTCACTTTTGAGGAAGATGCATTATGCAAACAAAGACATGAAGAATGCACAGTTAACTACCAAAATACATTGGAATAGCTTAATCCACAGGTTTAATATAACCTTCCAAATTCGATATCATATATGGATCAATATAATGTAGAACGATAAAGCAACTAAACACGTTAAACAACTATCCAAATTGTCGGGACGCATGTGACTACATGTGATACATGTAGAATTAGCATCAAATCACTACAGGCGTACATGATTTCTGTGTAATGGTGTGTCTTAAGTTTCTTCTCTCGTTATTTTAAACGCAATGTGCGACTATCCTCGGAGCTACTAGTACGACGTCGTCCAATCTTGATCGTTGATCTATCTCTAACAAACCCCATTTTGATTTCTTATGTTAATCTAATATAATGCAATCCCATAAAAATCCCATAATAGTTAGCCTGACCATTCAATTTACAAAAGAATGTATTTTTTAAAACAAAATATAAATGTACGCAGGAACAAATTTATTTTATGCATCTAAATACATGCTCGAGGGAGGTTGTATACATATGGAGATACACATTTATATTGTAAATGCGATAATGAAAACTATTAATTGCTTTAATGTAAGCCCTTTATTATCTTGAATATATTTGGTTCTAAAAACTGTACCATGGTTGTAGTCGGATAAGAAACAAAAATTATTCATTGAGAACCAGATTACCACCGGATGGCGAGTGGTAATCGGGGTCTTGAAGTGATACTAAACCCCTCCCGTACGGTCCGAATGTACCCAAATGGACGGGGGTGGGCGGAGATAGAGGATAAAAACGTAAAATTTTTTCACGAGGCAACCGGATGAAAATTCAGTTACTCAAGTTTATACTCTATTTATTATATTTAAATTATATTTACTATACACAAATTATGAATTCTGCATATTATTTGCATATTATTCTGCATATTATTTGCACTGTATATAAATGATTTTCCAAACAAAATGAAACATATAGAAACACATGCTGCATCCATAAATGGTAGGAAAGTTAACACCCTTTTATATGCAGTTGCAAAATTACTGTAAAGGAAATAGGCTAACAGTAAATGAGAAAAAGTCAAAAATGTTAGTTTTCAAAACTTGAGTGAAGCTGGGCAGACAAGAAAAATGGAGATATAAAAATATAATAATCGAAAATTAAAATAACTTTAATTATATCGGGGTAACCTTTAATTAGAATGGAAAGTGGGAGAAGCATTTTGAAGAAATTAAAAAAAACCAAAGAGGAATTGGCGTAATAAAATAGTGTATGTACTGTAATCAGTGGTTATCAGCAAAAATCATTACAAGGATTTTTAAAGTATTGATTGAGCCAGTTATATTGTATGGTAGTCAATATTGGGGGGTAGAAGATAAACTTCATTGATTGATTGATTAATGTCGGGGTAAAACTATTACACTTCGATCTTATGGTCCATTGTGCTCCCCTTCTACTTCAGTGTGACGAGATTCGCTTGTCCCATATGTTGGCAATAGCCTGGAGCTTGCTTATCAGGTCTTCCTGAAGGTTCATATATTCGGGGTGAGATGCACCGAATATCCTGTATCTGCTGTAACCTAGAGGTTTGCAGTCAAACTTTCTGTGGCTGGATGTTTCTTCCTCCTTGCCACACAATCTGCACATAATGTACCCGTTAAGGAGTCCCATTATGTGCAGATGCTTCCGCAGGGGATAATGCCCGGTAATGAATCCGGTAAACCTCCGCAGTTGTATCCTGTTCAGCCTCAGTGCATCGAGAGATAGCCTCTTTGTTGCACTCTTAAGCAGTACCTTCCCGAGCTGTTGCGGTACTTTTTCCCAGTGATCACGGTGTTTAGCATTTGACCACTCGTTGATCACATGTTTACATGCAGTTCTTGGAATTCCTTAAATAAGCTCTGGGCCTATGAAGAGCATTCCGATTCCCCTATTTCCTAAGGTATCTGCTTTTTCGTTTCCTTCGAAACTACTGTGACCCGGCACCCAGATAAATTTAACATTGTTCCGTTTTGCCAGTATCAAAAGTTCCTCCCGACAATCCTTGAATACCCTTGAGGTGATCTTAGTTCTAGACAAGGCTTTTAAAGCAGCTTGACTGTCCGAAAGAATATATACGTTCTGGTTTATATAGCCTGTATGTAGGTTCTCACGGACGCAAGCCAGCATGGCGTAGACTTCTGTTTGGAAGACCGTGACATATTTTCCTAAATTGAGGCTTACGTTTGCATTAGGTCTTTTACCGTAGATTCCCGCCCGGTCCCTTCTTCAGTTTTGGATCCGTCTGTGTACCAGACGATTCCTTTTTTGAGGTAGGGTGGTTAACCTTCCAAGCACTTATATATGCCCCTATCACTTACTACAGTGGAATGTTTTGGGAAGGAGTATGTCTTGGGAAGTATATCTGTGCCCATTTCAAAGACGGGGTCAGAGATAATTGATGTTCCCACGATCCTTGCATGTTCAACCTGATTTTTATTAATCCAGTTATTATTGCAAGACAGTCTATAGGACAGGCACTGGATCTCGCATTAGCCATAATTACAATGCTTAGCGGAAGCAGCCCCAGTAAGACTTCCATGGCAGCTGTAGGTGTACTTCTCATGGATCCAGTGAGGCACAAAAAAGGCCAGTCTATGGATCCTGGACAGCTTTTTGCATGCTATAATCTGGTTAACTTTTTCCACCACACTAGAGCAACATAGGTTATAATGAGTAAAACTACTGTTATGTAAAGCCAGTGGATCATTTTTGATTATAGACCCCAGACTTTTCCACATGCTCTCTTGCAAAGCATGTCAGAAGATCTCTTATTTATTATATATTCTATATGTGGGTTCCATGTTAGTTTAGAGTCCAACATTACTCCTAAGAACTTGGCTGCCCTTGTGATCTGTAGTCTTTCACCAAAGAGGATGTGTGGTTTCATGTTATCCACCTTTCTATTCCGTGTGATTGGAATTAGTGCGGTCTTACCAGGGTTTATTTTCAATCCTTGGTTGTAAGACCAATCCTGCAAGAGTGAATCCTAGAGCGTTTTGCATAAGCTTGAAGATTGTGTCTTCACAGGGTCCCTGGATTGCAATTCCAATGTCGTCCGAGTATTCCTGTGTGTAGTCTCCTTTTTGGTTGAGGTTCGTCCTTAAGCTGTTCACTGTCAAGCTACACAGTAGTGGGGATAAGACACCACCCAGCAGACATCCTTTTGTGGCTCTCACAGTGACACACTCTTCAAGAAGAGAAATATTTATTCTTCTTCTTATCAGCATAGAGTTTATACACCTGCAAAAGGTACTACTCTGTTCTACTCCGTGCCGATTTGCAGAATGAACCATGAAATTGTAAGAGGCATTCTCTTCTCTATGTCAAGAAAAACGCACAAGGTGGTTTGTTTCCTTGCAAATCTCTCCTCAAGCCTGTATATTAGGTTGTGGAGTACTGGCACAACCTACCAGTTCCAAGTAGAGATGAAAACTCAGACATACGCCATAGACCGCGCGGCCACTTGAACGGTACCCTTTATTTATATATTGAATTCATTTTCAATTACAATATATTTGATATATAAATCAATACAGACAATACAATTGAGAATTTAGCAATACAAAACAATTCACACAGAGACAAAAACAGATCATATAAAATAAACAGTAAAATTCACTAAAAAGGAAAAAATAATAAAATAAACAGTAAAATTAACGAAGACAATAAAATAAACAGTAAAATTAACGAAGACAATAAAATAAACAGTATATTTTTTTTGTTTTTCTCGAAAAATGAATGAGAAAAATTAAATAATTCTATTAGCACCAGGTCAAATAAGTAGAGACAAAGCAATCAAGACAGATATTCACTTCGTCTGGACTGGATATACAACACGTATTTTGTTACGATGGAGAGTAATCCTAAAATTATTAGTTGGGTTCTTAATTCTCCAGCTGTACCTTCGCAGTCCTCCAGTAGATGCTCAACACTTTCACATCCACCACATAACACACAAATTCTTTCGTCATTTATCTTCAAAGTGTTCCATCTAACTACATATGTGCTAAAGCTAGCTGAGATGTCTATAATTCTTACCCACGACAGATAAATATTTAGCGCCATCTTGGTAATGGTTTTGTCTGTTAAAAAGACTAAGCCTGATTTTGGTAATAATGTTTCTCAGTGATTCCGTAACAGACTTCTGTATAATTTTACATAAGGATCACCAATACCAAGTTCAGTCAGTCTAAAGACATATTACGCACCTCAGCTTTCATTCATACAAAGTTTTTGTAAACACTTTTCGCTTCTAACGACATGCATATAATAACATAGAGCCCTTAGCAAACACACAAGTTCTATAGATTTACGCCCAGCTCTATATTTATGGCAGAATTAGGGATAGAACGTTGCAGTCCAAGAATCTCTTTACAGAAGTTGTACACTACTAAATTCGCAATTGTAATCTGCTCTTTACCGGAATTCAGATCGCAAATTTCACAACCATACGATATAATTGGCATTATCAAAGCGTTAAACATGCCCAGGATCATCTTGATGGGAAAATCGTTGTATTTGTAAATACGCCGTCTAAGACTCATCAAAGCTTGCTAACACTTCCCGCTTGTAAATTTTAGATGTTCATTCCATTTTCCATTATGGCTGAAAATTACACCGAGGTAATGGAAATGTTTAACATTTTCAACCACATTTTTCTTGTAGATCCTGATTTTCCTTCGAGATTGTTTGCATCTATTAGAGACAGTCATCATCTTTAACTAACATTTACGTTTAAACACAATTCTGTACTGTACTCATTAAATCGCATCAACATTACTCCAACAGTTCTTACTAACAAAGCAACATCATCTGCATATAAAAGAGTTTTAAGCTCCCGTCCGCCAACACAGGGAGATATACAGTCCAAAGAATTCATCCATTCATACATGTCGTTTATATACAGTCAGGACATGAAAGCAGATAAATGGTAACTCTGCTTCTGCCCACGAAAAGTATTGAAAGATGATTAGACTCTACCATTTTCTAACAGAACAATAAAATTGGCGTCTTTGTAGATAGATTATAGAATCGCAACCGTATTGTAATCCATACCCATACTCGATAATTTGAGCCATAGAAGGTTACGATTTATATCATCAAATGCATTTTCGAAGTCTATGAAACATATGTACATTTTTCCGCGTTTTATTGCTAAATTATTTTCAATCAGGGTTTTTAATACTAATACATTGTCTATAGCTTCGTATCCAGGTCTAAATCCTGCTTGGTTTTTGTTAATGATATTTTTCTCGTTTCACCACTATTGTGTTCTGTTAGCCAGCGGTCTGGTGTACAATTTGCTAATATTGGGCGTCAGAGTATTTCCCGGTAGTTATTGGGATCGATTGTGGTTAATCTAGAGCATCATGTTTTTGGAAAATAATAATTTTTAAGCATCTTAGTAATATGTTTGAGAATTCCGAACAACAATCACCTTAAGGCCTTAAGACATTTATTCAATACGCCGCCAGATTTACCATTTTTACACAGACTTATGGAAAAATTAACGTCGTCCATATCCCATTCAAAATTATTATATTCTACAGTTGAAAAGATAATACAGTTGAAAAGATATTATAATGTTCAGTCCAGGAGTTTTCGCTTATTTGATCACCGGTTGATTTTCTTTTATTACCACTTGTAATTAGCCTCCACAGTCCTTTAGAACCTTTATTCTCCAAAGCCTGTTTAATTTCCTCCAGATATTCAGATTAGTATTCGTTTCTTTTATTTTCGCAATTGTACTGCTGTTTACTCTCCAAGTAGATTCTCTCATTGTCCTCGTGCCTAAATCTTCTAATTTCCCTTAAATTTCTCTTGACCTCCCTCTATTTTTTGACATAATCAATATCATACCATTTGTCTTTGTTTTTTAACCTGTTATTAACACTTGTCTTTTGAATTTCCAAATATTTCCATACGTAGGCCACCAACTTTTGGAGCAGCATGACTGCCTCAACTACTTAATTAGATTTGAGCATATATTCTACGCCAACAAGAAACAAAATACTTTATACACTACTAATTCTGTTTGTACTACACTCCACCATTCTAGGCAACCACTAGTATCTGGTAATATATATACCACTTATTTATATATTAGAATAAATTAGCTAAATCAGAACTATGGGGCTCAAGATATACTGATAACAGAAGCACCATCCGATTCGATTGACTGGCAGGAAATAATATATAAGTACATAATCAAGCGGCCAAACGTATACTCACACGAAATGGAAGTAGTTCAGTCATTGATGTTACGCATAGCTCCACCAGTTTGGCAGCTCGCGTGTGTGGTTGGACAGTCCTAAATGACGAATCTCTGTGTGATCATAACTATATCTCCTATGCAATAGGTATCTCCAACGTCAGAATACCAAGTAGACTTGCAAAAATAAAATAACTGGATGGCAACACATTAAGCTCAACGAATATCTCGAACATTTGGAACAATCAGTGTAAACCTGTAAAAGATAAAAATATGGTGAACTTAGTGCTGAAGAATTAATAAAGTGTTGTATTAATTCGTTGTATGTTGTATTAATCAGTAACTTCCTCCTAAAATATTTCGAGGAAATTGTTTTCCGGTGTACTGGTGGAGTTCTCACTTAACAAACCTTAGCTGTGTCTGAAGGATAAGAGGCTTGCCACGAGGGGTTATCGTAAACAGAACCTTTCAATTGAAACAAAACAAAGTATTAGACTTCGATACATTATGCCAAGAAAAACTCTAAAAACAGCGATACTTGATGCAAGAAAAAACATTGATGGAAAGATTTATGCGAATAAGTTAATAATATATGGGGCGGCGTAGGTAACAGAATTGTGATGAAAACGACTTATAATCTTCCACCAGTAAAACTGAGCGATGAACAACACTCAATTATTGCAAATGAGCTTTTTTCAGATAAGCCTGGGCAAATGGGTATTTTTGACAGTGATAATCTGGAAGTTTCAATATTTACTAAGGAAAATCTTAAACGTGCCATTTTTAGATTTAGAAACAAGAAGGGCAATTGAATGGACAGACTTTCCCCGGAAAT
The DNA here is from genome assembly GCA_963920215.1 of Nineta flava. Lineage (NCBI taxonomy): Eukaryota > Metazoa > Arthropoda > Insecta > Neuroptera > Chrysopidae > Nineta > Nineta flava. The sequence continues at coordinate 39,815,802 of OY986043.1, read as the reverse complement.
TGTATAAGCCACTGAAAATTATCTGCTAAAGGATTGTCTAGCTTTATTTAAAAATATTGCTGAAAAGAGGAGAATTCCAGAAATTTGGAAAGAAGCTAAATTGGTTCTTATAGATAAGAAAAAACAACCAAACCAACCACAAACTAACCGACCCTTGTGTTTACTAAATGTATTCGGTATGCTCTTGGAACAATTGATTACTGCCCGATTAGTAGAACAAATTGATGCACAACATGGCTTATTGTACGAGCACTAATATGGCTTTAGTAGCAATCACTCTACCCTAGACGCCCTGAAACCAGTAATTGGAGAAGTCGAAATAATAAAAGACAAAGCTCCATATAATAGAGAAAACTATCTTATTGTTATTCTAGAAACTCATAATGCATTTAATAGCGCACCATGAGAGGGCATTATGGACGCATTAAGAAAAAAGGAATATTTACTTATCTTATAAGTATGGTCAAAAGGTGCTTCTCCAGGGCATGGTAGGACCTTGTATTTGGTGGAGAGGCTTAAGTGCATTGATGAAGGGCTATGCTATGCCGTCGGTAACTATGTTACTGGCAGGAATACCCACGCCGGACAGGATAGCCTCGAGAAGCACGACCAAAAAACCATGCAAAAAAAAACTCAAGCTACGGTGCGAGGCATTATGCCAAGAGATCTAGCCGAAGGCTAGGGTAGC